>JASDQU010099828.1:708838-768973 GCA_032191745.1 Picea mariana
TTTTCGAACGTTTGAATACTTCAAATTATCATAGAATAATGCTGGGGGTTTCCTCCTTTTATAGGTATCTATTGACATCGGGGGTTCGAGAAAACGATTTCAGGTGGATCACTTTTCGCCCTGATGTGCCTCTAAGGGTGCCACACGTCCATGATTTAAAACAAGTAGTTTTCCCCGAACCGCTCTCTATCGATTAATCCTCGTGCTATTTCAATCACCTATATAAGCTTCAATTGTTGATCCGGGTTGCTTCGGGATCTATGGTCCATGTTTTCCCAACAGTTTTGGCATCGGGGGTTGGAGGAAGTGGTTTTAGTCAGACTACTTTTTCCCTCGATGTACCTCTATGGGCTCCAAACGTCCCGTAATGAAACCACAATGGTTTTCCTCGACCCACCCTTGATTTCTTAATCTTTGCGTTATTTAAATCTCTGATATGCGCCTCAACCGTTGATCCGGGCCGCTTTCAGGATCGACGATCCGTCGAGTCTTTCTCTTTACATCTATGCTATTTTTTCCATACATCGCCAGATATAGCTAGGTCCTCTGATTTATCATATCTCCGTGGCAGTATAACCCTTCACTAAAAGTTTGAATCTCGGACACCATATGGAAATTATTATGGTGATAACACTTTCCATGACTATTTAAACAATCTTATTCGTGAAACACAAGGAGGTGAAATATTTTACAAATCAACATTTGTCAAATTTATATATTCGGTTACATATTTTAAGCTTCATCCTCATGACACAAAGTGTACGAGAATGAAGCAATAAACAAATTGGCTTAACATAGTCTTGCTAGAACTTTGATGATTTCATAAACACTCAACAATTAGCCTGGGCACGATCTGGAGCCAATCATAGCATACTCTGTTTCCTGTATTGGTACCATATCGTGACAGGTGAGATTCGGTAGATAGTACCGGATCCGAACAGTACGCAATTGGTTGGTACCGGACTAGAACAGTCTACGATCGTTGGTACCAGATCACGACGGTGAATGGTCTATGGGTATTGGATCTGAATGGAAGGTGCACTTGGTACCAGATTTAGACAGTGGGAAATCTAGCGCATAAGTACTGGATAACTGAGCTGACATAGAAGTGCTGGAATTCATACAAAGGTCAAAGGATACACATGGCAATTTTAAGCATTAGTACATGAAATATTTAGTCTCCTAGCTTAATAAACCACAAAATGCATGAATTCAATTGTACTTTACCTTATGACCTTATTAGTGACTAGAGGTAGGGTTCTTTATCATTGATCCAAGCTTAGATAGGCCAAAAAGGTATGAATGAGGAGTATAATATGGTAATGGGTATGTCAATTTGGAGGATCAACATTCCCCCATGCCAAAATTATTGCATGTCCTCATGCAACTGAAACATACTCAATTTTTTTTCAAAACTTGAGACTCCATTCTTTTTACTTCTGTGGGTCAATGATGTTGACAATCGAGGCTTCTGCTTTTAGCTCCCTTTTTATGACTCTAATGTATTGCAAGAGTTTTAGTACCTTCTTGAGCTTATTAGAATTCTCTTCATGGTCATCTTGGAGTTGTTGGATGGTTGCCTTGAGTTGCTCGTTTTCCTTCTTGATATACCTATCCAGTAGTTGGTATTCCTTCACTTCTTGTTTGAGTTCATGGTTTTGTTTTTGCAGCTCCCCAATCTTCTTCTCCATCTGTTCTTTTGTCAAGGTCTTCATTGACCTTATTGTCTCTAGCTGGATGCATTCTCTTTCTTCCACTTCCTCCCTCATCCCACACAAAGTAATAGTATCTTATTCCTCAGTCAAGCTAGGGATGTCATCCTGGGCTGATAGGTCTAGGGAAGGGGAGGTAAGATCTATTGGGTCTTCATGTGCACGAGGAATGACAACTGCTTTTCCTTTCTTTGCCATGCTCCTTGTGGTTCTTTTATAAGGGGGTAATGGATCAGAGGTGCTCACAAGTTTCCTTTTCTTCTTCTCTATTTGTGGAATGGTTACAAGAGATTGTTCTATAGACTGTTCATCTCTATTCTTTTCTTTCCTCAAGGATTTTGACATATTACCCTTCTCCTCAAGCGCTACTGCTGAGATCTCCTCCACTAATTTAGATTTACCTTTTGATTCTTGAATTTTAAGAGTGTTATTATCTGAGGAAGAGGGCCTTACTTATTTACTAGCTTTATCCTTTAATTATCTGGAGGATGATGGGGCTACCCTGCCCTTTTTCTCCTTAGTTTCCTTATTTTTATCTGGAGCAGGCTGGGCTTCTTCTACAGGTTTGTTTTCTGTGGAAAGGTGTTGAGTGATGAGGGTTTTCCAACAAAACCCTCGCTTCCTGATCTCATGTATAACTAGCATTTTGATAAGACCCTGATGATAAATGATAGTCTTCTCAGTTTTGGATAGGGATTTGACACCTCTTACCATCTTGTTCAGGCTCATCCATAAAAAATATGGGAAGTCAATTTCAGGGCCTCCTTCAAAGTGCAACAAAAGACTAAGATATTATAAGAAGGTTACAACATACCTTCCCTCACATGCGAGGAATCATTGAAGACTAGCAAGCATTGGATGATATTCTTCCTTGATATAGTTTCTAGAAATCCCCTTTTTCCAATATGGGTGCTGATGGTCTTCCTTCAGAAATCGTTGGCACATTTATTTATTGATTCCTAGTCCTTTGAAATACTTGGCTCCTCTAGTAGGTAATCTTGTGGCTTCCCTTAAGGTTGCTTCATTGATTGTTAGCTGCAGATTTCCTATGTGCACAATCTCTCCATCGTAACTCTGAAAAAATGCATGCAATACCTTCTCATGACAACCTGTGAGTTTCTCTAAAAATGGCATCCATCCCGCTCTAGCATACTTATCTCTACATAGCTGGAACTCCTCAGTCTCCTTATAAATTTGGAAGATCGGTTCATGTCTACTTACAACCATCTTTATAAACCGTAAGTGAAAATCGGGTTGTAGCGCAAGGGTTTAGTCAGCTGTGATCATGAGGGTTTGGTATCGGAGGTCGTAGAGAGGAGAAGGCTCTGAAAATGTAGAGATATCGATAACAGTAGGAAAAATGGTGATGGATTCAATAATCAAACGGTGAGTTTAAGTAAAGATGCTGCGAAGAAAAATTAAGACAAAATGAGGCTCATCTCGATGCTTCGCCACCCATATAAGCCATTTCATTTCTGCCCGTTAGTGAAATGATGGGGACGAGACATTTGGTATCAAGACATCATTGTTGTTTGGGATTGACCATTGGACCCCTAAGCGGCAAATTTTAGTGTTGAATGATGCTAGATATATTCATGATGGTTTAAGGATGAAGCATGTTCTTGGTTCAGGGTCGTGGCTCATCATTACTAGGCATGCTCATTTTAGTTCATCCCCACATTCACACATCTGATGTGATTTTGTCCTCCCTCATATTTTCAAGCGCTTGTGTGGTGAGGGAATTGATTAAGGTTAAGCATATGGGTATGAGGGAAGTGAAAGTTAGGTGCAGGGTTTTAACACTAAGGTCATAAGATCTAGTATACATTTTCATACCTTTTGTAGTTTTATAAGCAAAGGAAAATAAATAATACCATGTTACCTTTGATTTTACCATGCATAACCAATATCCATAGCATATGTGACTACATTTGTATTTGAAGCGTGTAGATTGTCAGAGTTCACCTTTTTAGGTTGGAGTTTTCTAGAAGCTTAGTACTGGAATTTCCTATACTTTATGAATACTTCTTTATTCTGTGCTTGTCTTGAGTTTCTTCTTTTGTGTCTGGTTCTGCAGGGTTGTACGGTGAACAGGCTGATCTCTGTAGATGATATGTGAGTCTGAAAAAGATTCCTAAAAGGGGCTCTTTGACCCTCCCCCATGCCAAGGATGTTGCATATCCTTATCCAAAAAGGCCCGACACACTGTTCACAAATGGAAGAAAATTGATAAGAGATGATAAACCAAATCAAATTCCAAAAGTACATTTATCACCTAACATATGATCCCATGCCTTTAAAAATTGAAATTGCCTTTCTTCTGATGACTTATTGACAAGGGAAACATTCAACAATGAAAATAGGGAGGTTTTTATATTTTGACAGAAGAACAGATCAAACCTAACTTGCTTCAAAGATTTACTATCATTAGATGTTATAAATAAATTTCACAGTAAAATTAGATTAGACTCCCTAGTCAAGGCTCCACTCTTAAGAAGTTTCCTTCTTAGATAATATAGGCTTTAGATGTCAGAACGATAAAGTTGACTTAGAGTAATTCTCAAATGGACATTTGCTTGTAGTATTCATTTTGTTTGTTAATCTAGAGTTTGTATCTTATAAGTGTCAACAATGACCTTTGTTTGTAGTATTCATTTTTTATGACTAAAGTGAAATTTTCAATCAGACAAGTATAAATGAGACATTTCTCAACCAGAACCCACTCCCAACAATCCTGTTTAGTACTCCGATGGGGTAGTTGTGATAATTAGTGAGAGACATACCTTCCCCAAGAAGAATGCCCCATTGCTAACATGCCTGTTCAGTACCCTGATGGGTTTGCCTAGTCGTACCACAGACCGATACCCACTGCCAGCAGACCTGTTCAGTATCCTGGTGGTTTAGTCTCTTAAACCCTTTTTCCATTAGAGGCTTCTTGTACATCGTCATCTGTTTTAGTTTTTGTTAAAGAGTTATTTTGCATGGTGACAGGGGAAGCTCGTCTGAAAACCCTTTTACAGGATGGGATGGTATTGGGTTAGAAGGTATATTCTCTTATTTGAATGTCTTTAAAGATTTGTTTGAAGGAAAAATAAACTTACATATGCACATTTTTAGAATGATCTAGATGTATGATTTGTCTGAGTTTGTCCATAAGAGAATGACCTAAATTTACCTTAGGGTACTAATACATCCTATTCCATAAATTTTTTTCTAGTGTGCCCATGATAGAGAGTGTTCATATACTCATATGCTACTCTTTAATAAAGATAATCCAATGATTACTGTTGAAGTCTAGTTAGGGTGAAATGGTTACTTATAGGCTAATATACTTTTATCCCTTTAATCATGCCGAAATATTGGATAAAGGCTACCTCTAGACTTTGAATTAGATTAAGCATGGTTCCTTTAGCAACATAGGTAAACATTATGTCTTCTTTGTCAAGCAACATAACCAAAATAAATTAAAATATTTCTTGTTAGCTAGCAATAGAACCAAAAGAAATTAGAAATACTTCCCATTAGTCAACAACAGAACCAAAAGAAATTAAAAATACTTCCCTTTAGTCAGCAACATAACCAAAAGAAATTAAAATACTTCCCTTTAGTCAGCAACATAACCAAAATAAGTTATTTCTTCATAAGAGCTACCATTTGATGCTGCATTCGGCTCCTTGGTTCCATCTTAAGGGGTTACTGCATGGATTCACATAAGTATAACATTCTTTGTCAATTAGGTGATGTGTCCTGATAGTACCGTATAAGGACAGACTTCTGGTACTAGACCAACACAAGACTGCTGGTACCAGACCAAAACAAAATTTCTGGTACCGGATCAACACTACTGGTACTAGACTAGAACATAGTATTGTTGATGCCTACAAACTGATGTTTTAGCAAGTTCATGAAGGATCAAATAAATTATAGAAATATAATAACAAAAATAAAATGCGAAAGTAAAACAAAGGAGGTAAGAATCCATTTTTACCTTCAGTTTATTAACAAAATACAATCCACACCTATGTACAGAAGTTTAAAAAGTAAATCAATCAATCAATGCGGATCAGTAGGAAGATTTCCTTCCTTACTGATCACATGCATATCTTAATTCTATAGCACATGTGTCATAAATTCCTCTTTTGACAGGGGTTTGTTGTAAATTCTCAATCAGTGCCCATTCACAAGTAGGGGTGTCTGATGTTCGTCAACTGTCTTTATTTTGATTGAACCATTATCATAGATAGTTTCAATATCGTAAGTTCCTAACCAACATGTAGTTAACTTACCTTTGAAGTTCTTGAACCTACTATCATACAACAAGGCCCAATATCCCGGTTGAAATTTTTTCTTTTTAAGATACTTGTCATGCCATTTTGTTCTCTGCTCTTGAATGAGGGTGGTTATTTGAAGTGATTCCTTCCTGATTTCATCCAACTCATTAAGCTACAAGAGCCTTTGTTGCTGATCTTTGTCTAAGTTCATGCCAACTTGTACAATAGTCCTGAAGGTTTTGATCTAGAATTCTATGGGGAGAAACACCTACTTCCTGTACACCAATTCGTAAGGTGTGTCTCCTGTTGTATTCCTCCAGATGACTCTATAAGCCCATAAGGCTTCTAGTAATCTGTCAGCCCAATCCTTGTGGTGTAGATGTATTTTTTTAGTAAGAATGGACTCAATGAATTTGTTGGTGGATTCTACTTGTCCATTCGCCTGTGGATGATAAGGTGTAGATTTCCTGTGCTTGATCTAGTACTGTCCTGTAACTGCTTTGACTAGATGAGAGGTGAATTGAGTCCCCTGATCAGTCAAAATTTCTCGAGGTACACCAAATCTAGTAAATATGTCATTAAAAAGGAAATCTACCACTGATTGTTCACTTGCGACTGGTAAGGCTTTTGCTTCAACCCACTTAGTCACATAGTCAATACATACAAGTATATACTTTTTATTTTTAGATGCAGGGTTAATGGGCCCTACAAATCTAATCCCCATTTCTCAAAAGGCTCAATGACTACTTGGGCTTGAAGTGGCATTTTCACTCGTGCAATAGGCTTACCCATTCGTTGGCATTCATCACAATTGGATACATAAGTTCTGGCATCTTTGAAAATATTAGGCCAATAATAACCAGATTGCAAAACTTTATAAGCAATCCTCTTGTCAACAAAGTGACCTCCACAAGGACCATCATGGCAGGCTTGTAGAATATCATGGATTTCATCTTCCCTTGCACTTCTCCTGATTACCAAATCTGGTCCTATTTTGTAAAGACAATCATCATGCCACATGTAGTTTGGACTTAGCTAAATTACTTTCTGTTTTTCTCTAGGAGACAATTTTTGAGGCATATTCCCTGTTACAAGATAGTTAGCTACATCTCCATACCAAGGAGTAAATGTAGAAATAACAAATAATTTTTCATTAGAAAAGTTATCATCTACTGGTGCATTATCTCCCAGATGAATCATTCTAGATAAGAAATCAGCCACAAGATTATCCTTACTGGGTCTATCAATAATATTGATGTTAAACTCTTGTAATAATAACAACCATCTTGTAACTCTAGGGTTTGTTACAAGTTTGTTCATTAGGAATTTGATGGCTGAATGATCAGTGTGTACAAAATATTGATATCCTGTAATGTAGCATCTAAATTTATTGATAGCATGGACTACAACTAACAATTCTTTTTCTATGACCGTATAATTAACTTCTGTCGGGGAAATATTTTTACTGACAAAGTAAATAGCATAAGGCATCTGATTTTCCCTTTGTCCAAGAACTGCCCCTAGGGCCATGTCTGAGGCATTGGTACATATATGAAAAGGAAGGGACCAATTTGGTCCTCTTAATACAAGAGTACTTGACAATTTCTGTTTTAGAATTTGAAAAGATACTTGGCATTCATCATTCCAATTAAATTCAACTTCTTTTGATAATAACTTAAATAAGGGAATAACTAAGCTTGTAAAATTCGGAATGAATCTTCTATAGTATCTAGCATGCCCTAAAAAGCTGCAAACTTCCTTTTGTGAGGAAGGTATTTTGATTTGTGTGATGATGTGAATCTTTGTGGGATCAACTCTCATTCTAGAACCAGAGATGTGATGTCCCAAAACAATACCTTCAATGAGAATCATCTTTGAATTTTCATTACTTAGGGAAAGATTAGTTTCCTTACACCTAATCAAGACTTTTGCTAGACTGGTCAAAGCTTCCTGGAATTCATTTCCATGGATTGTAAAGTCATCCATGTAGACTTCTACGCAATCATTGGTCAAGTCAGAAAAAATGGCTAGGACAACCCTTTGAAAAGTGGTTGGGGCATTGCAAAGTCCAAAAGGAAGAACCCTATAAGCATAGGTTCCCCATGGGCATGTGAAAGTGGTCTTCTCCTGGTCTTCAGATGCTATTTGTATTTGGTTATAACCACTAGAACCATCTAGGAATGAGAAATACTTCTTTCTGGACAAGGTATCCAACACTTGATCAATGAAGGGTAAGGGAAAATAATCCCTATGGGTGGCTTTGTTCAACTCCCTAAAGTCTACACATATTCTCCACTTACCATTTTTCTTGGGAACCATGACAACTGGAGACACACATTGACTATCTGAAATGGGGTATATGAGATTGGATTGAAGGATTTTTTGCAATTCCTCTTTTACAATATTTTTGAGGGCTGGATTCATCCTTCACTGAGGCTGTCTAACCGGTCTGATTTGGTCATTAGTGTAGAAATGTGTGCATGTATCAGGGTGAATTCCTTTCATGTCTGTATAATCCCATGAAAAGGCATCAAATTGTCTTCAGAGCATTTCAATTACTTGTATCTTTTGTTCTAGTTCCAAAATAGAGTTGATATACAAAGGTTTTCTTGGCTAATCTCAACAATTTTAGTACTTTCTTCCTTCTCTGAGGAAGCTGGTGATAAAGTATATAATTGAGTGATATCAGGGTGCCAAGTTTGTTGGAATTCAGAACTGAAAATGTGTGACAATTTTGCAAAAGACCTAGGATATTCAATGCAGTTTGTATCAACCAAAAATAAACTTAAGACTTGTTGATCTGATTGTTCTTGCATACCTTTTACTTGTTCAAGTGTTAACAGTGGTCGGATGCAATCTTCCTCTTCATAAGGGTTTTCTAGCCAAAGAGGTATCTCTTGTGCCGGTTGGGCAGGAGGGAAGAGAACAAGATTTTGGCTATGTGTGCCATTGGATATACTCATCTTGCCATACCGACAACTGATAAAGGCATCTGCTGTGGCCAGCCAAGGGTGGCCAAGAACCATAGGGTGTCCTGGTTTGGAGGATGATTTGGAATAGATGACTAGAAAGTCTACTGGATATTCCCAAGAAGCTAGTGTAACTGTGACATCATCTAAACTTCCTGCAGGGCTAATGACTGACTTATTTGCCAACTCTATCATGGTTTGGGTTGGCCTTTACTGGTTGATTTGTAGTTTTGCATAGTGTCAAAAGACATTACATTAATTGCTACACCCAAATCAATTAGTGTGTTTGGTAAGGAAATACCATTAATTTCAACAGTGACTACTGGATTCCTAAGGTCATTATATTTATATGGCATTTTGGAAATAAATTCAGATAATTTTCCTACAACCTAAACGAGGGGAGGTTCCTTCTTCTTCCTTCCTAGTTTCTTAAGGAAAATATCCCTTATGATTTTGGCATATATGGGGATATCGTTGATGGTTTGCAGTAGAGGTATTTTTATACATACATTTTGTAACTCATCCTCTATGTCTTTGTGCAAGGGTGGGTCAGGTTTCTTCACTAATAGTCTTTTGGGGTAGGGTGGAAGATTAACTTGTTGAGGTACTCCTATGGACTGAGAAGTGGTTGGAATATGAGGGGAAGTCTCTCCTTCTTTAGGGGTGGTTTGAGTGTTTTCTTGTTCAATATCATTTTCTTCTTGGATTATTACTCAAGAATTTGATTGATTTACAACTTTCCCGGATCTTAGTTGAATTTCATAGGTGGGAAAGGTTTGGATTTCTTCATTCTGCACAGGGTGGGTGGGTCGATTATCGGGGTTAGGAATTGGATGGGCAAGGATTTTTTTTGGTCTAGGAGGGTTGTGGGAAACTTGTTTTTGTGGTTGTTGATTGGCATTTATAGGTGCTTGCCGCTGCTGGTTAGGGTTCGAGGGTGCTGTGAATTGCTGCTGTATAGGAGGTGGAAGTAAATCTTGCATCTGAGGTGGGTTAAATCCAGATAGTAATTGGGAAATGTTTGCGAGATACTGTGGATATTTAGGGTAAGAGGGATTCCCATTCATAGGCCCCCTCCAACCTTGTTGCCAAGGTTGAGTTTGAGCTTGCTGAGGTGTCCATTGGGAATAGGGAATTGGAGGAGGACCCCATTTTTGTTGTTGGTATTGTGTATTAGGGTCATAAAATGCATTGGGGTTTTGTGCTCTCCAAGGCCTCCTAGAGGGGTATGGTTGTTCTTGTGAGATTCCCCCTCCCCTATACATGGCTTGCAACTCAAGAAAAGTTGGACACTCAGATGTGGGGTTCTCTAGTGTACATAGGCCATAGACTTCTATGGCATTTAATGGGAATTCTTTCTTAGGGTGCTTCTTTCGACATTTAGGACAAAAGATTGCAAAAACAACCTCTTCATCTTGTTTATTTTTCAGTTTTAGGGTATCTAACTGGTTACTGATTGTGCTCAAGATGTCTATTTTAAAGTTCTCCAATAATTTTCCTAACTCAATTCTGGTGACAGTCCATGAGCTTTGTCTTGAATTTCTACTAAAATAATCTCTTGGTCCTTTGCCTGTTTTAGCTTGTCCCCTTGAGTATCTTCTATAGTAATCTGCAATTTCTGCAAAGGTCTTTTGGTGCACATCTCCTGAACTTAAAAAATTTAAAACTTCTATGCAATCATCTCTAAGACCTTTCAAAAATATAGTTCTTACTACAACTGGGTCTATGGTGAATAATTTTGATTTCTGATAGTTGTATAAGAACCTTTCTAAATAGTCTTTAGGGCTTTCATCTTTTGTTTGGTGCATTTTGAAAATGTCATTTTTAGCATTATCCTTACAATAGTCTTGGTACTTCTGTAAAAATGTTTCTTTCATTTGATCCCAAGAGAGAATTGTATTTTCTCCTAAGCTCATGAACCATCTAAAGGTTGAGTCTTTTATTGTGGCTGGAAAGAGCTTAAGTTTTTGGACATCATCTGAGTAGTTAAAACTTCTACATAATATGTCAAACTCGAATAAAAACAAGTCTGGATATTCAGTTGACATACCTCTAAAAGTGGGTAATGATGATAGTGGGATATTCTTCATGCTGATGTTCCTAGAAATATCCAAGATTGGAAACCCGAAGGTCTCAGTCTCAGTGGCTACATTTTCGTTTCTTTCTTCTTCTTCCATTTCTCTAGGTGCTCCTGCTCCATTGATAGATGGTTCAGAGACTGGATTTTGTGTGTCTTCTAAATGTTCAGTTCCTTCAGTAGACTCACGTTCTATCTGCCCCAATGCTGATTCTTCAGTTCTAGGTTCTTCTTGTGGAGCCCCACTGGCTCCCCTTGAACTCTCTCCTGGTGGAATTTTTCCTACTCCAATGCCAGTTGAATTAGTGGGGGGGTTTGTTTTCGAATATTTAGAGCTTACAAATCTACCCTTATTATCTCTATATCTATGCATACAAATTTGATACTTAACTCAATTGAAATCCTAATTCTATATAGAAAGTAAGAAGACAACCTAGCTTCGGAGAACCCCACTCTAGTGGCTGTGTGGCTCTTCACTCATGTCTTGAAAGTTTTATCCTCCTCCCTCAAGTAGCCTTTAAAATTATTCAAAAAAACTTATGCAAACAATCTAAGCTAAAATCACTTCCTACCGTTTGCAACTCCCCGACAACGGCGACAAAACGTTGTGCTTCTTATATGATTAGTATAATGCAATCATTAATTATCAATCTGGGATTTGTAATCAATAGAGTTGCAAGACACCAGTAAGAGAGGTAATTCTAATGTCACAGGTATAGAAATAATCTGGATTAAGAAACAAACTGAAACACACTTTGGTTCCCTTTCACAGAGAAGTTATCTACTCCATTGGGGCACATGCAAATATGAGATGGAGTTCTTTGACAGATCAACTCTATTATCTGACCCGGAAAGGTAACTATGCAATCACACTTATGAAAGGGAAATCACACATACACATCAATCATCAAGACATAGCATGGGTAGTTCAATCACCAATATATTGAGTATGTTGTGGTTCACAATATTCTATTGTGAACTTCACTAGTTCTTTCCAATTATGTTTTACTACTGCTACCAACATCCATGTCCATTAAGAAAAATCAAATTCATAAGAACATAAACATAGCATATGAAAAAATAGAGTAAATAAAGATCCCTAAGAAATCATATAATCGAAATCCTAAACTGCTATTATATGAAAGAATCAAAGCTTCAACTACTCTAACAGTTATACTATTGAAATTAAATGTTAACACTACTCTATAAGGATGCCAACCTTTGTTGGGCGGTGGGCCCTTGCCGCTTCAACATGTCAACGACTGGAGTCTACAGTAAGTTGGCCTTTAATCCACACATCACTCTTACTCAAAACCTCAAAACATAAAACTATACTAACAACTCAACTCATATTCATTCATAAATGATCAAGACATGGAAATAAATGACATTCTTCTATTAAACTTCAACTCAAGATAGGTTCTACAATATGTAACGCTGCTTCACATGTTGTGATATGCTATCTCTCTACTCCTTCCACCATCCTTGCCATGACTATTTAAACAGTCTTAGTCGTGAAACACAAGGAGGTGAAATCTTTTACAAATCAGCAATTGCCAAATTTATATATTCGGTTACATATTTTAAGCTTCATCCTCATGACACGAAGTGTATGAGGATGAAGCAATAAACAAACTAGCTTAACATAGTCTTGCTATAACTTTGATTATTTCATAAACACTCAACAATTATCCTAGGCATGATCTGGAGCCAATCTTAGCATACTCTGTTTCCTGTATTGGTACCGGATCATGACAGGTGAGATTCGGTAGATATTATCGGATCCGAATAGTGCACAATTGGTTGGTACAGGACTAGAACAGTCTGCGATCGTTGGTACCGTATCACGACAGTGAATGGTCTGTGGGTACCGGATCTGAACGAAAGGTGTGCTTGGTACCAGATTCAGACAGCGGGTAATCTGGCACATAAGTACCGGATAGCTGAGTTGACATAGAAGCGCTGAACTTCATCCAAAGGTCAAAGTCTACACATGGCAATTTTAAACATTAGTACATGAAATGTTTAGTCTCCTAGCTTAATAAACCACAAAATGCATGAATTCAATTGTACTTTACCTTATGACCTTTTTAGTGACTAGAGGTAGGGTTATTTATCATTGATCCAATCTTAGGTAGGACAAAAAGGTATAAATGAGGAGTATAATATGGTAATGGGGATGTAAATTTGGAGGCTCAACACTTGGGAATAGTGGTTCTTCCTTGTCATACAATTTCACCTCAACGTATAGGTGTGAGAATTTTTTTATCTTTAGCTAGGTATCCATAGGGTACCTCTTATTTTTTCAAGAACAATCTCATCTTCCACCATGTTTCTATTTTCTTCCTATCAAAATTTCTCTCCAATAATTCTTTTCATCTTTCCTTAAGTAGGGATTTAAATTTAATTTATTCTAATGTAACAACTACATTCTTAAGCATGTAGAAGGTGTAATATTTTGGATCCATAGGCTGCTATGTTAATGAAGGGGGGAAATATTGCTCCAACACGCTGTTTTTTTTTTTTTGAGTCTCCATGATAGCCTTTACTTGCATATAGGAGTGTTGGTTAGAAAATATCTATTTTGAAAACTTTCTTTCATGATAATTGGGTCCAATATTGACATTTCCCTTCAAATTTTGTATCATGTGGTGTGGAACATAATTCCAAGGCTTATTCAAAGGGAAACCCATCTTTGTGTCGTTTGGCTACTTCCTTGGATCCTTTTTTATTCGTGAAGGCATACCCACACAAGGTAGTGGGTTAGAATATATTCCTTTTCTTGTTATATTTCAAGAAACAAATTTCATCTACATGTAGGAGTTGTTTGACATATTATAGGATAAATACCCCTGGAGTGTGGAGCTTAGGAAGCCTGTAGGGGGGTATATATGATCCATTTAATATGATGATTGTGTAGTCTTATACTAGGAACCAATCACATCTCTTACGAATATCACTATTACATAAATAAGGATTGATCTCATGTGACACCCTATCTAGTTTCTTCCTGTTGATGATAGAGAAGCCACATACATAAACTTATTCATGAAATTGTGTAGGGATCAATCTTTATTATCCTTCCTAACCCATGTGAGCCAATCAATAATTGTAGTTTGATGGCCTTAATTTTTCAAATATAGCCCAATATTTTCTAATGAACCACTTTGATAGAAAATTAAGATGTGCACCAAGTATGAAGGATACCTGGATATTTTCTTTGAGATGAAATTAGACAATTGCTTCCTCATGTTCTTGGAAATGGATTCAACATACAGGAAAGAGGGGATTCGAGAATCATGGAATCTATCTAGAAGTATTAGCATGGCCTCATAAACAATGACATCATCATCTATTCCCAATATAATGTAGAACATAGATACAATATCCTTAACCTAGGAGAGGAAGTATTTGGTTCTCAAAGGTGGAGATGAATCGAAAATATGACTTTGCTTAGGAACAAGCTTGGTGAGTTTATGCCTTTTTTGGTATGGAGTCAACCTATTATCCAAGTGGATATTGGTAGTCACCCAACTCTTCCATTGATTCAAATGGATCTCCATCTTGGTATTTTTATTGATTTTCTGGGTCCTAAACTTCCAAGGCCATTTTGAGGCCCTAAATGATGTTTCCTAGGAAATTTTAGGGCCTAGATTCGACTTTGACACACCCAAGCCATCTTTAAATACTATATTCCATAGTTAGATATTTCCAATGATATAATATGTGCACCAAACAAATATAGTATGCAAAATTTGTGCCCCCGAGAAGTTGATGTAGAAACCAACCATCGTGGGCGCAAAAACACCTTTTTGGCACTTCACCTCCCAGGGCTAGGGTTTTGGACCTTTAAGGTTATTGATTTAGGTTTAAATTCCACCATTTTATATTCTTATATGACCTTTTTGCGAATAAACGTAGTTGAAATCTTACTCTCTTTAGAGATGAGATGCCACCATTCCAGGTAGTTTGTGTTCTACAATATTTTGCTCTATTTTATTCATTAACATAAGTTGGGTTTTCATTGTATTATTGTGCTCTATGATATATTCCTATTTGTGTTTCATTTAATTCCCTATATAATTTATATCAATGGTATCAAATCAATCTTCTCCTTGTTTTTTCTTTCTTGGTGCATGTCCCCGACGAGGTTAGGGTATAGAGAGTGGGGTCTCGAGCGAGTTTTGCTAGGAAACGACTGCTCTCACCAGCCCAAGAGGACTATAAAAGAGATGGAGTAGAAGATACCCCCAATATGTTTCTAGAGGAATCCATCATGTAACAGAGGAATGAGATTATGGACAACTTATCCCTCACCTAGATCCTTCAACGACTTCCAAAGACGGGCGTGGCATCTTCAACAAGCAACCATTTATGAGGTGTGACACCCTTCAAGGTACAAGTTAACTTTGATATAACTTTGTTTGAAGGATAGATAGATGCATATGATTTGTATAAATTTCTAAATCTATTAGAGGGATATTACTCTATTCAATTGTTTTCCAACAACGAAAATATCACCTTCACGCTCCTTGAAGTCCTTCCCCATGTCAAATATTGGTAGGAAAGTTACTGTGAGAGACATAACAAAGATAAGTCTATAAAATTTAGGACAAGATCCACTTGGATAGCCTTTTCCTATGCCCTCAAGGAGTAATTATACCCTGTTGGAAGCTATGATGATTAGTACATGAGATGGACAACTTTGTGTTAGGAGAGAGACCAGACGATGTCAGAGTACACCAACAACTTCCATACCTTTCACTTAAATCTTGGTGGGTATCAAATATTCTCAATGGAACCTAGTTTTGAAGTACCACAGTGGCCTACATAGGTACACCCAAATAGAGATGGGTTCTTGGAGATATCCTCATTGGGAGCCTCTTATTGATATGATGTCAAAATTGAGAAGAGATTTTAGAAACAAAATAAGTGGGATTTTGGGTATGCAAATTGTCCACAACAGAAATATGGTAAAGGAAACCCTAAATCATATAACAAGATATAGAGTATGGAGAGTCAACCTTGATACAACTAGTCCAAGACATAAGAAAATAAGGGTAATGAGAAGTAAAAAAAGGACACTAGAAAGTGGTGTGAGTTCTACAAAATCCCCTAGCAAAACTCTGATGAATGTCGCTCGAAATAGTCATTGTTGGCTGAGATTAAAGAAAAAGAGTGAGACCTTGAATCAAAATATAATTGAAAATAGGATAAGGGAAATAAAATCATTGATGCAGAACCCAATTCTACCATCGTAACCACAAAAATATAGCTATATGAGTCAAAGGAGCTTGAGGAGGGGGAGTGCCTCTTCCATTCACATGTGTGGGTGAAGGGAACCCCACTACATTTCATTGTTGACAGTGGGAGACAAAAGAACATTATATTAGATGATGTCATCAATATATTTAAGCTATCGATAATGCCACACCCTAGCCATATACCATTAGTTGGTTGAGAAAGGGATGAGACATTTGTGTCAATCAACAATGTCGTTTGTCCTATGGCATCAATTCCTTCAATGATGTGGTACTGTGTGATGTTTTCCCACTCAAATTTGAGTGGGAAAACATCACAAAATTTATGAGTCCCAACCATGTAGAGTCATTGTTATTTGTGGAGGTTAGCCTTATAGGGTACCATAGGTAGTTATAACTATTGCAATTTCATTGATCTATGCAAAAAGTGCTAAAATGTAATCTCTTAGACTACAAAGTTTGTCATATTCATGGTTTGGTCATAAGGTGAATGAAAGGCCATTGTGATCACCATATCTTCAACAAAATATCTCTTTACCCAACAAAATAAGGTGGACAAGGTTGTAGACGAATATAAAGACATATTTTCCTCACCTATAGGGGTGACTCTGCACTATTAGGTTAAACATCCAATTGAATTGATACTTGGTGCTCCCCTACTCATGGTATAATATATAGATGATCCCTTATGGAAAATGATGAAATAAAGCATCAAATTCATGAGCTCATCTAAAAGGGCCACATTCGACTGAGCTCCTTACCTTGTGGGAGCCCAACTGTGTTGGTTGAGAAGAATGGTGGCACATGGTGACTCTGTATTAATTATATATCCATAAAAAAAATTAATTTCAAGAATCGATACTTGATCCCCCATATTGGAAATCTACTTGATCAACTTAAGGGTGCCAAGTTATTTAGTAATATTGATCAAAATTCAAGCTACCACCAGGTTCTGATAGAGAAAACTAATGTATGGAAGATTTCCTTCAAATCTAAAGAAGGTCTTTTTTAGTAGTTGGTCATGCATTTTGGATTAACTGATTATCTAATGATATTCATGAGGATGATGTATGATGTCCTCCAGCCATTCACAGACTCTTTTATGGTCAAATATTTGGATGACATCCTCATCTTCAACCAAACTTGGTGTTGGGCTCTATAGATGTCCTAAAAACAACCTCTATGCATCAACCAAAGGTAGGCGCTGACACAAGCATTTTACTTGTCGCCTACATAGGTTCTTACCTTTCGTTTTCAATACCTAGCCTCCAGAGATGCAACACCTGTAAAGGAACAACAATCTTAAAGGGAACACCAATTGTTCTATTCAAAGGAACATCACGACCTGCAAAAGGAACAACAATTGTCCCGTTCAAATGAACAACAAAAGGAACAACAATCGTCCCGTTCAAATGAACAAGAAAAGGAACATCAATCGTAACAAGGGAACGACAGTCGTTATATTGGGCCGAACTAATGTTGAATTAATTTCATTGTAGTATTTTCCCAACTTGTCTAATTTGTCAACCTAGGGGTCGTAAACTGACGAAGCACACGCAAAGTATATGCAAGATTGAAGCGAGACTAATCTAATCTAATGTTTAATCTACAACTGAAATTGAATCATTAATCTAACACACGACTGAAATAGAATCATTAATCTAACACACGACTGGAATTGAATCATTAATCTAGTTGCGTAAATGAAATTACTCTAAGAATGAGAAATTGCGTAAAGGAAATTAATCTAGAAATGGAGAACTACATGAAGGAAAAGCAGAAACAACAAGTGAAGAGTTAAATGGCACAACAACACATGAGAGCTCTCACCAATGAAGCAATATTACATTCAATAATCAAATCAATCTTCATAAAAGAATAATGAAAGCATGCAAACTAAAACCATGAATCAAAGCTAAGAATCCCTTTCTCTTTCGAATCCTAATGACTACCATTAATGACTACTCTAATTCTAATTACATATTAATTGAATAATCTAATTCCTCTTCTACTTGAATCCTCATGAAGAGAGAGCACTCTCTTTTATACATGAGAGCCTTGAAGATAAGATAACCATCTCATTATTACAGATCCACTATTCTCTCAACCTATTTTCCATTATTACAAAATATAATCCCTTTAAATCCTCACACATATCTCTCATATATCTTAGATAAGATATTCCAACCAAATCTGCATGATCTTCTCCTTGGAATGGGATTGAATTATCTCCTCAAATATTGAAATGGTGGAGGAAGTATTCGAGAAGTCCTTTGAATTAATCCTTCACATATTCCTACACATTACAAAGCTCACACATATTTGAGATATATATGAAAACATGTTGATTTTCTAACATTTAATCACAAATTCCTTTTAAATACTAAAATGAATAAAGTGGAGAACAATAAGGTGAAACCCAAGTATATTTATGGAAATGATATCGTGAAAGGTTAATGGGGTGATGAAATGTGAAGAATGATGAAGGGAAAGGTGGATGAGAATAGGAAATTTCTGAGCCCCAACACTTGGGTAGAACATTTGTAGCACATTTAACAGGTCCTGAGTATCCTGTGACAACACGAGTTATACACTAATATATAGAAATTACCATTGGGAATACATGGAATTCAATACTTAGGATACATCATGATGGTGTGTGTGGACCAAGCCAAGATCTAATTCATTCATGATTGGCTAGTTGTGATGACTTTGATAGAGCTCTGCAAATTCTTGGGCCTCGCCAACTTCTACCATAGGTTCATTCTGGGGTTCTCTCATATCGCTTGAACACTAATTCAAGTGACCAAATGTGGAGATAAAGACAATTTTTCTTGGTCTGAATCACAACAAAAATCATTCTAGGATCTGAAACACCAGTTCCGCTTCACATTAGTCCTCATGTTTCCAGAACTACAACAACCATGTTTTGATTGAGATAGATGCCTTTGAATATGCTATCAGTGTAGTCCTCACTCAGTAGGAATATCCAATGGACTATCATAGTGAGATTCTATCTAATGATATTTTCATATATCCCACCTATGACAGTGATATATACTCCATTGTGTAGGCATGCCGACAGTGGAAGCATTGTATTATGGGAAATGAAACAATCATCCACACTTATCACAAGCCTCTGCAATTCATGCAGACATAAGAAAAGTTGTAGAATGATTGCCATAAGAATTGGTCCACATACTTGCAAAAAATCCACTTGAACATCAAGTACAATAAGGGAAGTTTCAATCATGTTGTAGATTGCCTTAGTTGGCCCTAGGTTGTGGAACCAACCACAATTATTAACTCATATGGGCATGAGACCTCTAGATGACGATGATTACAATGAATATGAATTCATTGCTACTTATCAAACACTAAGAGCAGGAAAAAAAGTCCCAGAGTACCACCTCCAGGATGTGTTCTTGCTCTATTTGGGCCATCTTTGTGTTCCTTCAAGAAAGTATGAAAATATAATTTTGGAGGCACATTAAAACTGAGTGGCAGGAAAATTCAGTGTGAAGAAGACAATAAAAATACTTCATAAGTATTTATGCTAGCCAATGATTCGACAATACGTTAGCCAATATATTAGGTAATGCACTACCTGTGCCATCATTAAACCATCCATCAAGAATCAAGGGTTGTACACTCCTCTCCCTACCCCAAACAAGCCTTGGGAGTTCATCTCCATGGATTACATGTCAAATTTTCCATCCACCAAACATGGTGATTATTGTGTCTTTTTGGCCTTCGATTGGTTCTCTAAGATGGCCATTTTGGCACCATTTAAAAAGAGTATCATAGTCGCTGCGACTGCTAAGATATTCTTTGTGCATGTTTGGGTTCATTTTGGAATACCATGGATGATTATTTTAGATAGGGAAAACATGTTCCTTAGTACCTTCTCGTCTAGCCTATGGTCTTTGATGGACACCGAGTTGAATAATTATAATGCCTTTCACCCCTAAACAGATTGGAAAATGGAAGTGGTCAACAAGATGATTATACATATATTGCACATGTACAAATCCAAGCATATAAGTACATGAGATGAGTGATTGTTAATTACCTTGATAGATCTACAAATATAATCACCACAAATACTAAATACACAATAGATCCACATATCAATATAGAAGAAACCCCACTTTATTATTATCAAACCCTTGAGGTAGGGAAACACCATACAATGGATCCTATTATGGAAGGGATCCTCTCCTGTTCACTTTCCTCTTCGAGGGGGCATCTTCCTATTGAGCTACATCACACAATACAATAATTCTCTTCATGTCCCATTACATTGCTTGAACCCATTTATATAGTGCTAACATCACCTAAGAACATTCTAGAGGAGGAATATTCTAGAAGTAGAACCTTCTAAGAAGTTCTTTCACATTTATTATATCTAACTACCCATTTATTATATCTAACTACCACAGTGGGCCTTATTTAATAATATAGTGGACCTAGTCCACCTTACATTGAATGACCTCAACTATTATCACTATGGGCCCTCTGGGCCCCCCCACTACCTCTCTAGCTACCTAAAATTCCATCCCCCTTATGAAAGCGTTGTCCTCAATGCTTGATGTACAACCATATACCAGGGTCCCATGGATAAGTGTGGACCATAGTGCTGAAGTAGACTAGAGAACTAGGGTCCCATTGAGAAATGGAAGCCACTATGCTGAAGTAGTCCAACTGCCATTGTAAACCAGGGTCCCATGTCCAATTTCTCATGTGAACTCCACACAGAAGATATCGACACCCAATAACCAAATGAAAATGATGCTCCCCATACTGACACCTATCATGTGGATCCAAATAAGAATATCCATCCACATAGTGGGAAAGGGTCAAAGCTGTATCTGGATGAAACAATACCGTTTTAGAATATGCATGCTGGACATTGGTAATCATAACTAGATCCTGATGTGTTACATTGATGTTCTCTATCGAAGGTGGAGTAGAGTCATCAAATAAAATATGGAAGTGGTTTTCATCCCAGAAATGACAACTATCCATATACCAATCATCGCAATCATCCTCCAAATCATACCAAGCATACACTTCTTGATGATATTCATTCATGATGTCTGCCATAAGATAACTCTCTTGAAGGAGAGCTAATGACCGTTGACTATTGTGATAACTATCTTTTATTCCTTGTAGGTGGTCATGCATATCAGCTTTGACTGCTTCAATCATGTGTAGAATTTCCCTGAGTTGAGAGTGCATATCCATTGGAAATACCACATATAATATACCAAAAGAAAACTATTAAAAAGATTTATCAAATGAAACTGATATGGTAGAAATATGAGCACCATATGAAAATTTATGAACTCTGTATTCTCTTCTCCGTCATGAAAAAACCCAAACAATAGAACAATAAATTACTGCAGAAAATCACGGTTTTTTCCAGAAAAACCTTGAAAAACAGTTGAATTTAAAATGCTCATAACTTTACTTCCCGGACTTAGTTTCGATTGATTTTTTTTTTGAAATTGAATATTTTTGTAAGAGGAATTCAAATAACCATTTTTTTTTTCCAAATTCATCTCATAAAGGTTCATATCTGAACCTTAAGTGTGTCGCCCTATTTTTCTTCCCTAGAAAAATTCCGCAAAAAGAGAAAAAAATGTTCCATTCTTTGGCCAAGGAAAGTGATTTGATACCAATTGTTAAGTACCTTGATAGATATACAAATATAATCACCACCAATACTGAATAAACAATAGATCCACAGAGTAATATAGAAGAAACCACACTTTATTATTATCAATCCCTTGAGGTAGGGAAACACCATATAATGGATCCTATTATGGAAGGGATCCTCTCCTGTTCACTTGCCTCTTCGAGAGGGAATCCTCCTATTGAGATAAAAATCACAATACAATAATTATCTTCATGTCCCGTTACATTGTTTGAACCCCTTTATATAGTGCTACCATCACCTAAGAACATTCTAGAGGAGGAATCTTCTAGAAGTAGAACCTTCTAAGAAGTCCTCTTACATTTATTATATCTAACTACCATAGTGGGCCTTATTTAATAGTATAGTGGACCTAGTCCACCTTACATTGAATGACAACCACCATTAGCACTATGGGCCCTCTCGTCCCCACCACTACCTCTCTAGCTACCTAACAATGAGAGCCTTCCATATGTTCAACATAGTTATAAAAGATCCCTCCATAACTCTATTGGCCACATCCATTTTCAAGTGTGCTTGGGGTTCTAGAAATTTTCCTCCATTGATGTAGCTTTTCATATTCCATCTTTAATGATGTATGCCATGCTCAGAATGAGGCATATAGAGAAACCAATTTTTTTTAAATGGATCCAACACCTCCAAAAATAGGTTCATGATATCTTGCAAAAGTCCAATGCCAAGTGCAGGCAATGACATGAACAACATTGGGTTCCACACAAGTTTTAGGTTGGTGACAAGGTATGGTTTCATTTATAGAAAGAGATACTCATGCCCCCCCATAGGAAGATTATACCACTTAGATATGGGACTTACACTATCACAAGGGATGTGGGTGAAAATGATTTTGAATTGTGTATTCCTCCTTTCCTTGGTTTGCACCCAGTATTTAATGTGGACCTGTTTGACCATATTTCCCGCCTCTGCTAGACACCTCAAAGGTGGCTGAGTAATTGAACCCTATAGAACTCACTCCTGAATATATTGAGTAGGATATAGTGGATCAGATCATGGACACCAAATATGAAGGGCACCCACTAGTAGAACATACAAATCTATTAGGTTGTCAAAGAAGGACAACTTCTTCAACAAGGAAAATGGCTCACCAAGATTTAGATTCAACAAGCGTTTTCCTATCTACTATGGGAAATCTACATAATGGGGACCATTTCTTCCTAAGGGTGGATGAAAAGTCCAGGTGGATATGGGTGGCCACCCACTTCTTCCACTCACTCAAATGATTCTCCATATTGACAATTTATTAGGATTTTCTAGAATTTTCTGGGTCCTAAACTTTCAACGCTGTTTTGAGGCCCTAAACAACATTTCCTGGGAAATTTTAGGTCCTAGGTTTTTCATTGACACACTCACTCATTGCTGCAATATTGTAGTTCTTAGTTAGATATTTCCAACAATATACTATGAACGCCAAAAAAATATTGTATGCGAAACTTTTTCCCTTGGGAAGTTGATGTAGAAACTAACCACCTCAGACCCAAAAACACCTTTTTGGAACTTCACCTCCTAGGATTAGGGTTTTGGACCTTTAGGGTTCTTTATTTATGTTAAAAGGCCATCATTTTTTCCTCTCATATGATATTTTTGAAAATGAGCATAGCTGACATCTCTCTCTCTCTCTCTCTCTCTCTCTCTCTCTCTCTCTCTCTCTCTTGTTAGAGATAAGCTACCACCATTCTAGCCAATTTGTGTTCTATAATATTTCATTATTTTAGTCATTAATTTAGTTGGATTTTCACTATATTACTATGCTCTCTGCTATATTATTGTGTGTGTTTCATTTTGTTCCCTATAAAATTTGGATCAATATGAGATATATTTCTTTTCACTCCTCCTTATATAGGACTTTGAATCCTAGTGATGTATCTAACATGGTGAATATGGAGTTGGTTTTGATGGTGAAAATCTCATCTTTTCAATCAAAGGTAAGAACTACTATAGAACCAAGGTCATAATATTTAGCACATAACTCAACAAACTTAGGGAACGTGTATGCCTCAAGGACAAAGTGTTGTGTCAAGGTAGAAGAATAGTGTGAAACTTTTGTCATGACCATTTAGGAATTTCCCATAATAGATGATGATTAGTTTTTAAAATTTATGAAATTTAAGATAAGGGGGCTACTTGTGATAGGATATCGATGGATGCATGGGAAATAGAGGATAAAACATCATACTATATGACCAGGTAGAAGACCCATGGGATAATATTTTGGATTTATTTGGAATTATGCAGAGACTAAAACAGAGGAAGTAAAATTAAATAAGGAGTGGAAGTGATTCCCTTGCCTAGGAATTGGGGATGACCCAATTTGCAACTTGAGTTTGTGAACTCAACCATGGAAAAAATGAATTTTGAACAATGGGATTGCCAAGAATGTCATGTTTAATATTGGTCACTAGATCTCTTCTTTTTCTTAGATGTTTGCATGAAATGAATGGGATAAAGGCCACATATTTGACTTTTAATGCATAAGGTGGTAATTCGTGTGCACAAATATTACTACTAGGATCTTTAATTGAAGATTTTCAAAGATTTTTCATATTTATTTTTGTGGTCAGGACACATGGAAATGAGTGGTATGCTCTAATATTTTTCCCTAGAGTATTTTATAAATAATCTACATCTTTATTGGTCTATGGGGATTCTCTATAGGGAATATGCACAATGACTACACAAGAATTTTTAATACTAGAGAAAAATTATCCCATGGGCCATCCTTTGTTGTCAATATATCAAGTGAGTGTGATATCAACTATTCATCATTTTTCCTTCTATCAAGAAGATCCCTTCTACAAAATTTCATGGGCGATTTCCTATCATTGATATGACAAGCAGGAACAATCCTGGGCATTCACAACTTTTTCTTTATCGTATCCTTTCCCATTTTCCAAATCCCACGAGTGATCCTCCACTATTAATATGATGAGTGGGAGAAATCAAGGTTTTTTATGACTGATCTGTAAACTTCTATGAATATTCCATTAGAAAAAAATATTACATTAGATCTTATAATATGCTGAAATATTTATTATGCAGGTTTATTTCCTTGGATCTCATATTTGTTATCTCTAGCTTATTGATCTATATATTTTTATAGAAAATAATTGAAATATGAAAATAAAAGAACGTGCAAATGAAATAACACCATCCACACAAATAAACACAAGATTTATCTTGGGAAACCCAATACATGAGAAAACCCAGCTTGAAGGTGAGGCCTATGCTCTATTCTCTTTGCTTTAGTTATAAAAATGAAAATACAAAGGAATGGACACTCACTATGAAGTTTCCTATGACATTGTGGCTTGAAAGGCTGCTACATAATCTTGCCCCTCCATTATTATGCCCTAAAAATACCACTCCTAGATGTTTTTACTTAGTTATGGAAAAATTACAATACCAAATAATGGAACCCCTTCTCCTTCTCCTTCTGGTGGCTTGATATTCAACATAGCTCGACAATCGTCTAGGGTGAGGGTTTTGATTTCTTCAACCCTCAATTAGTGATAAGGTTTGGACCTTATAGAATATTATTGAAAATTCACATGTTCCTATCCCCACACATTTGCGTAATGAGGGTTGACTTGGCATCCACTTGTACCATGGTGGTCAACAAGGTATGCCAACTTGTGGGAGGCATAATGTTTTCATACCAAAATCCAATCGAGGAAATTATTGCACTGTGGGATAGGTATCGATGCATAGAATATGAAATCTTCTTCCAAATAACATTTTGAATAAAAAAAATTCCATTTGATGCATTTTTTCCCTCAGGTTGTTCCTAGTGAGGGAAGAATGCTAAGGCACCCTTTGAAGCTTAGGAGAAGCCTCTCCTTCTTTAGGCTCTCTTTGAAAAATCCAGAAGTGAGAGGGGGTAACCCTTTGTGACTTAAATTAAAAGGAATAAAAGTAGGTAGGAATAAAACCATTATTATAAGTCATTCCAAATATCTTAATAACACCAAAAAATGATTCTAAACAAGGCAAGTTTACCCAATTCTTGTTGAAATATATCTTAATAAAACTAGATATGAGCTTAAAACATATCAAATATGAGATAAACCAAAATAAAATTAATTTGATTTAAACAGAAATGTATTCTCAAGAAAATAAAGTAATCACATTAAGTAAATAAAGAAGTTAAACTAGATCCATTACAATATAGTTTCATGAAAAACATCTGCATCCATACACAACAATAAATACTTGGTGTATTTAGGTTAACAAATATTATTCACTGAAATCTTAAAAGACCGATAACAACATAATAGCCTTGTATGTTAAACTAGAAAATTTATCATCTAGATAATGAATTAGCTTCAAGGAATGATCATGTCAAACCAATGAAACAAATTCATGCTGTAATCAATAGATAATCATACAACAAAATTTAAACATATCAACAAAATAAAACACAAATACAACATAATGCCAACATGAATCAATGTCAAATCTTATTTCAAATCATTAAATAAATATTGTGAAAACACCTGAAGGACCGCACAACCTCGTCACCATGAGTTCTTGGAAAGCGATGTACAACTTTCTAGAAAATGCCGATCCTTTTATAGTCTTCAAAAGATACTTTTATAAGTCTTTTTCATAACTGTCAAAATAACTAACTTTAAATCGACTTAACTAAAATAACTAATTCTATTTTTCATCTTTAGACCAACTTGAATTTTCTTGACAGGAGGAGGATTTCCAGCTATTGACTCTCTAATAATCATTTTGTTTCCTTTTTGGGCTGCTTCTCTTTGAGTTTGAGTTTGATTACTTGTTTTTGTGATACTTGGTGTTGCTTTGATCATTTCTTCATTTTCTTCTTCAGTTTGTGCAACCATTTCATATCAAAGGTTCAAAGGAAAAATATTAAACCTAAGAATGTTGTTCCATTTAGCATTTGTCGGGAATGGTTTCTTTAGAATTTTTCTGTACAATATCTCAAGTTTTGTAGTCGTGGAATAAGGACTGGAAGAATGACTTGTTAGGAAATCAATGAGCATTGACAAAATAGTAAAGTCTTTTCCCAAATAATTAACTATAGTTTTTCTTGAGAATACTTTGTTTTCCTCCATGCCAAATAACATATCATCTCAACAAGAAAATAAAATCCATGTATAAGAATCCTTTGAATGAAGCCAAGGATAAATCTCCTAAGGATATGTAAAATTGAACCTTCTGATCTTCCTGAATTGCCTCTTAAGTTTAATGATTGACTGATGAACTTCCTCAATCTTCTTGATGTGAGATTTAAGCAATTATCCGTTTTCTATAACATTTGTGACATTTTTTACTGCTTCAATTCTATCTGTAACTCTAGATGGTTTTAAATCTTGGTCGGAGAGGGAATTCATGAATTCAATTATCCTTTTTGCTTGCGGTATTCTCTTCTCAATGTCAGGCAGATGATTACTAATATCCAATTGAGATTTATTTATGTTGATGGTCTCACAATGCTGATGTAGTGCAAGATGAAATATAAACTGATCCATCACATGGATTATTTGGTCCTAAAGTATTTTCCTTTTTTCCACTAAGTGTTATGTTCCGACCGTTTGTTCTAATGTATCCTCTATCAATTTATTCAATTTTTTTTTTCTTCCAACAAAGTATTAATACTTTGAGTTTTTTGTTCGAGTTGTTCTTCAAGCTCCTTTATATACTTTTCTCTCTACTGATTTCTTTCCTGATGATATGTAATTTTATTTGAATCCATGACAGGTAATATCAATTCAGTTGAAGAATCATGAACCTGACTCCCTTGGTTAATTTTATTAATCTCTGATGTATATTTTTTTCTGGAGCTTTTCTTTTCTGTTTTTAATCCAACAAATTCTTTAGCTAGTGTAACAATATTTTATTTAAAGTAACATTCTCCAACTGTGATTTTTCTCTTTCTTGATAGGCTTCAATCAACTCTTTAGACTCAGTAAGTTGAAAATGAGGAATTTTCAACTTATTTTTCATCTCCTTTTCTTATTAATATAGAATCCATTTATAGTTCATGGATGCTATTTTAGCATCAACGATTGATGCAATTTGAATTTCCATCTCCTTGACTTTGTTAGCTTTGATCCTGTTAATAGACTTTTCATTACCGAGCTGCTGAGATAATTTGATTACTACACTTTGTAACTTTCTTACATTCATAGATGATTAGATCAACCTTCTAGAAATGATATCACATGTTTGTATGTGCCATTCAACTATATCAAGATCATTTATTTGACTAAGATCTAATCCAACAGAGGTAGTCTTGTATTCTATCAAATCTGGACTTTTATTTGATTAAGGTTGCATAACTAATAAATTAAATTGATTATTTTTTATATCTGTTGAAGTTATGAATCTAGATATCGAGAGTTCTTGGGAATAGGATGGAGTGTTATCCTTATTCATTAAGGATTTGACCAAATAGTTCTTCGTATATGATGAACCTTGATTATTTGATGACAAAATATGCTCATTCTTTAAAGGTAGACTTGAGGAGACTATAATCAAAGGTCCTTCTGACTTCCTTTGTTTTAGTTCTCCAAGAAAAGAATCAACTCGTTCTGAAATATATTCCTGAATATTTTCAGTTTCTTCTTCTATTGCTTCTAGTGATCCAGAATCAGATCGAGAGCCAAGATGGGGTTCAGAAAGGCCTAAAAATCAAAGTGCTCAGAATATCTTCAAAATATACGTGTACGTAGGACTCAACGTTACAAAACCAACATAACTTGAACAAGCTCAAATAAACATCGTATGACCAAGATATCACGATCTGTTCATTTTTCCAAACATGCAAAATTTGATGACTATACAGTCTGTACAGTGCCACGTGGCAGATGACTATACATGCTGTACAATCATACAACTGACATGGAAGGGTGCGTTGGTGTTGACTGGGAAGTTGTAGGAGGAAAGGTGGACGAGCCAGAGCGTGACACATGGCACCACTGCAAGGGTGACACATGGCAGAGGCTGACATGGTAAGGACATACAACCATACGACACATGGCAGTTGGCTTACGTGGTAGGTACAATGGATGATGATGTGGCAGACACATGGTTGGAATATGTTTGAATCATGCAATGACACATGGAATTACTGTTGGTGTATGGTATGGTGCCACATGGCCCAATCTTGGTCTGCCACATGGCACCCATTTATTGGTTGATCGGTTTTGAAAAAATTGTTTGAGGGTCCATGGGGGTCGAACCATGACCTCCATGGGAGGCCAAGACTTCATGTAGGCTGGGCTACCAACCTTCCTACCTAGTATTTCTTACCTTATAGTGGTGCCACAACTATTTAAGTTTGATGTTATGCTAAGTTTGGTAGAGTAAGGGTTAGGGCCTAGCCCTAGCCCCGATGTATTCCATGAAACTACATTATATGTCCACAACGTTGTTTGTTTGGCATAGATTTGTTGTGGAGTGGTCCAGCCCCAATGCATGTGACCTGTGCATACAACCGATGGCATATATGTGTTGGCGCGGATAACGGGTTGGATCCTTGCCCCCGGTTGCGTGACGTATACCATAAGACCCGATGTTATATCATTGTTGGAGTAGATAAGGGGTTAGCCCTGGTTGGTCGGGCTAGCCCGCCGACCAATGGCGTAACCAACGACCTATTGAATAGGGGGATAAACTATTTGGGCGCGTGGAGCATTGAGCGTTGGGCCATATGGCCATGCCATGGGACCAACACCCAGAATCAGAGGGGGATAACGAATCAACGCTAGTCCAGGGCCACATGGAGGCACCCATGTGACCAGGAGCATGGAAAAAGGGGGATGTTCCCTGATATTTCTCAATTGTGGGTTATTTAACCTTATGTTATGATTTCTTTACGGATTTTTAGCCTATTTGTGGGGATTTAATCCATTTTTGGGAGATCTTGGGCCTTTTTTTAGGCTAGATCTTGGGGAGAAGTTGGGAGGTGGTTACCAACTTCAGTCCTATATAAACCAGAGTCTTTTGAAGCCATGAGGGGATATTCAAAATAGGAAAATGCTGTTGAATTTTTGAGGCAAAGCCATTTTTATGTAGGGAAGCTATTGGGAAGCACACCTTTGCGGGCCATTTCTCGGAGCTTCGTTCATCCGATTTTGGTGCCGTCAGTTTTGATGGGTTCTTGAGATCTAGAAGAACACAAATAGCTCATTGTTATAATCCATTGTCACTTTCATAATTTACTTGAAAATATTTGAACAAAAATAAGAAATCCTCACCCACTGAGACAAAGGCCCAGAGACGTAGGCGAGATTTTCGAACTCCGTTATCACTTTGGTGTTTATGGTTTTCTATTCTTCATGCTTATGTTCAGATGTGTATATTTATTAATGGATGCTATGTTTCCTCTTTCATTATTTTTCCTAATTGGTAAATAAACACGTTCTAAATAACTCAACCATTATCATTTAAAAAGATTGTTATCACTGGAATTTCATCCGCAAATGGTTACAGGAATCCAGAATCTCCAAACACCTATTAGTTCACCTGAAGCCCTAAAAAAACATTTCCAAAAGGCACAAACTATACAACTAGTTATAATCTTGACATGTGTAGAAACACTACAGAAAGCATGCACATGTGCACAGGCCAAAAAATCCAAAAGAGCGCACATGCACGATATTGTACGATAAAATCCATGCACTCCTGTGAACGTTACATTTATGGTTCTTGTCGGCCCCTCACCCACTTCTGGTTCAACTCCCAAGTCGATTTGACCCTCAAATCCAATCTAAATCTGAGTGGGGGGCTGGTCAAAGACCTAAGGGTGCCCTAAAGGGCCCCTTGTTCACACTAAAGATTGGTTGGATAATGCCTCAAAGATTTGCTATAAAAAGAGGCCATAGGTGCACTATGAATTCAAGAATCTCATTGTATTGTTATGCTGCCTCTATTCTCATACAAGGAACCTATTTCCTTCTTGGAGCATACTAGCATCATCTCATTAAGCTATTCACCTCACCTCTTGAGGGAATAATCTTAGATTTCTTCACCATTTACTTTATAGTTTTTCAATTGTAAGAAGAGCTCTCACATAGGTGACTCAAGAACCCTCCCTTGGAGGAAGAGGAGAACCATATTTCTCCTCTTTTTCTTTCATTTTCCACATGGATGTCTTGTTTTGATTGTAAAAGTTAAGTTGAAATCATTTTCCATCACATATAAAAACACTTGCATTGGGACCAGAAATCAAACTTCAATCATTGAGTATGCTCTTCTTTCGCACCATAAAACGATCTTGAGAATCATAAAAATGATTGAGGGAAGGTTTCATCTCCCTTAAAAAAAATCTTTAGGAGAGTACAAAGCCCTCCTAGGGCTTCTCTTAGTTTCTTTTCAAAACATCTTAAATTTGTAAGAGCCCATACATGCCCACATGTTGTAAAGATAGGATAGTTTTTGAAGCTACTTTCTTAGTTTACATCACTAGTCACTAGGGGAGTTTAAAGATTATTGTAACGGGCCCACACATGCTCACATGCTTGCAATCTAGGATAGCCTTTTGAAGCTTTCTTAGATTAAATCACATTAGGGAGTTTAAATGATTGGTAAGGACCCACATGTCCACATGCTAGTTCTTTAGGGACTTTAAAATTTCGCAAGGTTGTACCAATGGAATCTAGTAAGATAGGTAATCAAGACTTGCAAGGACCACACAAAGTCCACATGTTGAAAGGTGACACCTAACTTATTAAAAATTTGGCATATTTGTTCACTTGCTCACACATAAAGTCACTAATCACTCACATAATTTCATCTCAAATTTTGGAGGTTGAAGTAGGTTTCCTCCAAAGGGATTTTGAAACGTCCCACTATTTCTTGAGGGAATTATCTACTCCCACTTAATTCAAACGAGATTGGTTTACACCCCCAATCTCTCAAACAACCACATCTATTTTTTTTCTAAAAACTCACTAAGTTTTCCTCCACAGGAGGTACCAAAATAAATTTTTAGCCTAGGTAGGATCACAGGGGTAGGCATCCAAATAACTCCCCATTATCTGGTTCTCACATCTTCAAACATTAGAATTTGACGAATAAGGAACTTTAAAATCCTCCAAGTCAAGTGTTCCTAACACCATAAGGCAAGCAGATACCCATGAAGGGTCGAAGTCAGAGGTCCGGTTGTTTTTTGCATCCCCCCTTGAGGCACCCACCTCTTGTATCCATCCCATGACCCATTTCTGAGGCCGAAAATCTAAATGCCGCACTTTGATTGAGGTACCTAGTGGCCAATTTTAAGACATCTACCCAGGTGGAACTTGTGGGCTACAATTGCACCTTGATCGGATTTTGTGTGGCTATTGGGAAATATTGCCAGCTCTTTCAGGATATGCAACCTCTACCCCTCATTATAACTGATTATTTCATCCTTCACTAGTTCATCTTCTGGTGGCTTCAGACCCCACTATTGAGTGCTATTGGAAGGTCTAGTGCTATTTGAGAGGAAGAACACTACGTCTCTACATGACACAAGAATTTGTTTTCTTTGTTCTCCCACGCGAACAAAATTCACCTACCCACATGTATGTTTATTTTTCAATTGATTTATATATGATTCTCTCTTGATTACATGCGATTGTGAGATATATTGTGAAGGTCCATATTATACAAGTCTCTTATTCATTTGCTTCTCTCATCATCATTTTGCACACATTTCACTTTTCTAGTCGGACATCATAGGGGACCCATATAATCCACGTCTTTCCAGACGCTTGCAAAATCTCCCTCCTATCCTAGGAGGATTTCCTAGTTTCACCAACTCACCGGCCCAACCATATCACACCCCTGTGAGTACTACCATTTTGGGATCAAATTTACTTGGTTCTACTTTACTTGGGTCCAATTCCCAAGGTCATGCATACACTAGCTCTCCTTCACAAGGAGGCATATGGTACACTTCTTCCCAAGGGAGAAGTACACCCCCACCAAACCCCCCTCAAGGGTCAGGTCCACTACCTGCTCACACCATGGCTAGAACCAATCCTCCACCAACACTCCACATGACGTATTTGGCCTCCCTCAACGTAGTAGATCTGAGTAAGCTCATGAATGATCCTATATTGCATGACTCCACATGGCCTGCAATGCCTACCAAACTACCTTCAGACATTTCCAAGTTTGAAGGAAAGGGGGGAGAATATCCCACCAATCATATCATGACCTTCCACTTATGGTGCTCTTCAAACAACATCATGGACAACTCCGTTCGATTAAGGTTATTTCAACGCACATTCACTGGTCCATCAACCAAGTGGTATGTGGACGAAAAATCAGGGTCCCTTGTGAATTTTGAATCATTAGCCAAATTTTTTTTAACCTTCTTTCAAATACTAGTTCGTCATGACAATGGTCTCGAACTACTTTCTGAGTTTAAACAAACCTCAGCCACACATATCACCGACCACATTCACTAATGGCGTTGGCGACGTAGTTTATGCAAAGCAGAAACCACCAAAGAACAATGCCTCGATTGGTTTCTCAGATCACTTGTCCCTCTCCTTGCCAAAGACGTGGCCTCCACCTTCCCCCAAACTGAAGAGGAAACCATTATCAAGGCTCAACAATATGACCTCATTTATGCAAAGTCAAGATACTTATACACAGTACTACATGACGCCCCGAAACCCGTACCATTTGGCCAGGACAAACCTGGGATGTCTCACTCAACGGATGGATTGTTTGGTACCACAACACACCACAACCTGTACATCCAACCACCACCCATGTACGGTACTCCCCAATATCCACCAATGTATGGAGGACCCCCTTGTTACCCTCCCCCCTCTTATCAGTAGCCATACCCTGTCATCCTCCCTCCACCCATAAGTGGACCCTCGTCGACACCCATGATGCGACCGATTGTTCAACCAAGTTCTGGTACCCCCTCTACCTCAGCTTACACCCTGAGCACTAGTGAAAGCGTTACGCATTCCTATGTAACCTATGTATCATTGCCACAAAATAACCCATATTTTCCATTTCTTGGTCCTTCACAACCCATTGCTCCTCCACAAGGACAACCACATGCTGGGGTTAACTTTGTTCAACCCTCTCCCATTTAACAATTTCAAAATTTTGAACAACTGAATACGAAAAATCCATCCCATCAGCCAAATAATGCCAAAAATAAAGGAAAAAACTGAAACAATAATAACCTAGGACCAGGGGGCAATAACCCCCAACAAAATCAACCTGCTGGGGGCAACCAAAACCAGAGAAACTAGAACCCCCAAGGGGGCAATCACAACAAATGCTAAGGGAGGAACAACAACAACAACAAAAACCTCCAGATGAACTTCCTTTGTGCTCTTTGTGGTGAGCATGGTCATTATACTCACCATTTCCCCCAAATTGCTGACTTCAAACAGATTAAATATTCCATGAATGTGCCATGTCCTCCAGCGCCGCCTGCCCCTCAGCAGGCCCCACAACAATATTTTCAACAACCACCCTTGGTGGTGTTGCAAACCCTATTCCACACCAAGGTGTGATGAATACCTAGGAAGATATGCATCCTCCCCACCGCAAATGGGATAGTATCAACTCCCTAGAAATCCGACAGATCGCATTATCCTCCTCACTAGCGAAGAATAAATTCTTATACAAATGCACAATTGTCAATACAAAGCACCCCCTGAAGCTACTGCCACCACTTCAGAAGCAGCTCTAGTTACAATCAAACAACCTTTGATGATTCCACACCCTAGCACTGAACTACCCATTCATATTCCTCACATCTCATTACGATGAAATGTCAACAACCCTTAGGCTAGGATGACACACAATTATAGTCTGGTCGATGACTTGGCGCAATCTCCTACAGCCATGTCGGTCTTGGAGGTTCTCCAAACCTGTCCCACTTAATGGAAATCATTGATTTCCACCTTAGGGGCAGTTGACCCTGTTGATACTAGACTCATCACATTTGATCTCGATTGTGGGGAACCTCTTCTCCTTGCTTTGGTATCTTTCCAGATACCAGTCAAAATTTGGAACATCATAGTTCATCGATGCATCATTGATGAAGGTGTATCCACATGCATCATGTCCAAAATGGTATGGAAAACACTTGGCTCCCCTGAGCTAATACCATCTGCCATCACTTTGAGAGATTATGATGGACAACCATCCTCTCCTAAAGGGCTCTTTCAAAATGTTCCCGTTGAACTCGGGGGAAAAACCATTCTTATTGACATTGAGGTTATTGACGCTCCACTCGATTACAACATCTTGTTTGAACGTAGCTACATGTACGCTATGAAGGTTGTGGCCTCTTCTGTGTTTTGAACGATGATTTTACCCTAGAACGGGAATATCAAAACCAATGACCAAGTTTCACATTATGAGCCTAACCATTCCTCTAACATCGATAACATCCTACCTCTTGTCCACACTAATTACGATTCCTAGCCACTCATAGACATGGCCCCTATAATTTTCAAAGACCCATCCTTTTTGGGGATGTACCATGGAGCACCACACTCATACACCCCTCGACACAAGTGTGTGTCGTATCTTCCGATGGAACTGAAACTGGAGATACCATTCCTCCCATAGAAGCTTCTCCACCCCTCGACGTCCCACTAGTTGAATAAATCCTACCTCAAGAATTATCTGAGAAATATATGACACCACTTAATCCCGATTTCACCCTTCCCCAAGGAAAAATCCTAGTTTGGGAGACAATTCCCCAATCCCTCACTCAAATCCCCTTCTTCTACCCCCCACCGGGCATACAAGATTTCTAGGTATCCGCAACGCTTACCCTTCCCAACATGGTGTTGGCCATTCCGGTATGGTATCTCCACCCACCTGCGATGGTTCCTCAACCATCCCTTCCTCCCCAATCAAAGGGAATCTAGATGTAGATTCTAGTACTAAATCCAACCACACCACCTTCACCCCCACTTTCCAGCACCCCCGCCATAGTTGGGGGTAGTAGGAAGAAGAAGGATCCCACCACTCCACTTCCTCCCTGATTTCAACCTCCTTGTGCACTATGCGAGAAAGAAGGAAACCCCACAAATAGATGTCCTTCTCTCCCCAAGTTACGCAATTTGATCCAATTCCTTCGAGCAACCACGCTGCTCATATCTTCTCCAAGCACACCCAGTTCTACCATTGCATCCCCTACTACATGTAATAAAGGGATGCGAACCAAATTCACATGTGCCATCTATTCAGTGTATGGTTACTACACTCACCATTGCCCTACACTACCTTAGTTTTGACAGACACTAACGATAGTACGCCAAAGCTTTTAACAAGACCCCCCTCCACCCACGTCATTGAGTACTCATGTCACTAACATCCATTATGTCATGACCTCAGTCAACAAATGAATGAGGTGTCCTTGATATCTTTGCAAATCACTTGATCATTTCACATGCCAGTGTCCTACGATCATTGAATACAGGAATCGTCAAATGGCCCTTATTCAAAATCCTCCAACCACCTCACTTCCTGTGATGTAAGTGATTCCCCCTATTCCATCCCCATATACTTTCCACATCACCTCCCTTGAACCTGAGTCACTTCCCACCCCTCCATTGTTCATGGATAGACTGTCTGAGGATTTTCTCCCAAATCCCCTTAATTCCCGGTTCATTTCCCCCAGGAAATCTTACCCCCGACCACAATTTTTAACCCACAATATCTGGACATTTGGTTTATGTCAAGCACGCCATCGCACCATAGTTTCGATTCCTCCTGTACATCTTCACCACTTGAAGATAATCGCACGGTCATAATCACCAATGTTACTTCCTCGGATCCCCTACATTCTCGCATTTTCCATTGCGACAAAGATATCCTAGAGGAACTAACCACACCTGATTGCCCATGGAATGCGCTCCATCACAAAGTGCTCTTTCTCTCACAAGAAGCCTTTGACCCTCCTATTCAAGCCTCCATATGCGCAATCGAAACAAAGGATTCCATTCCATATGGGCATATAGATTGGTTCAAAAACCCTATCCCTACCCCCAATGCTTTTGAAGAAGGCAACATGGCCAACATTTCCCCCACTGTGAAAATTGATATTTACATCAAACCTGGAATCGTAGAAGAAATCACCATTGGCGCCGCATGATCCCTTGAGGAACTCACAACATACAAATCTCTCTTTCAAGAATACCGAGATATTTTTTCTTGGTCATACATGAAGATGTGTAGCCTCGATCCTTCTATCATTGAACATCACATCGACACATGGCCAGATATCACCCCTGTACGACAAAAGCAATGCCCAATAGACCCATCCAAAGTAGTGACTATCAAAGCCGAAATTGACAAACTACACGCTGTAGGGTTCATCTACCCCATCACATACATGTCATGGGTCTCCAACCCCGTCCCTGTCAACAAAAAATAGGGCACTATTCGTGTCTGTACCAACTTTCGCGATCTCAATCATGCTTGTCCTAAAGACAACTTCCCAACGCCTTTCATCGACCAAATTATCGATGACTGTGTCACCATGAGGCATTGTCCTTCATGGACGGGTTCTCTGGCTACAATCAAATCCAGATTCATCCAGCAGATCAGTATAAGACCACATTCGCTACCCTATGGGGTACTTTTTCTTATCGTGTCATGCCTTTCAGACTAAAAAACGTAGGTGCGACATTCCAACGGGCCATAACTTATTTTTTCCATAATCTCTCTCATATCATCCTCACTTACTTGGATGACCTTATCACTCGGTCCAAGAAATGAACTCAACATCTAGATGACTTACGATTCGTATTTCAATGATGTCGACATTACAATATCCGCTTGAACCCCCTCAAGTGTATTTCACGTCACTGCTGTATGCCTCCTTGGGTTTATCATCTCCCAACATGGCATCACTATGGACCCCCTCAAGGCCCAAGCGATCACAAAAATTCCACCACCTCGAAATTTACGCCAACTGCAGAGCCTACAAGGCAAAGCCAACTTTTTACGATGCTTTTTCCTAGATTACAACACTCACGCGCATGGTTTTCCTTCGCCTACTGCGTCATGATATCCCATTTCGATGGGATGAACATGCCCAAACCGCTTTTGATGATTTAAAAGTGACGCTCTCCAATGTCCCTTTAATTAGTCCACCCAACTATGATTGCAATTATATTCTCTACTTGTTAGCCTCAGCCGTATCAATAGCAGGAGTTCTCGTACAATTAGGAGATGATGGCCGTGAGCATGTCATTTACTACATCGGTAAAAACCTTTCAGGGCCACCCCTGAAGTACAATCATGAAGAGAAACTTGCCCTTGCAGTTGTCCTCACAGTCCAGAAACTGCGTCATTATTTCTTGCCTCACACTACCAAAGTTGTGGCAGATTCCAACCCCATGCAATACTTGCTTAGTCGATGAAAAATTAATGGTAAAGTTTCTCGATGGATCGTCATCCTTCAAGAATACGACCTATAATTTGCAACTCCCAAAAGAAAGAAACCACTCATCCTCACTGAGATCATCATGACATTTCCCTCTGACACTAACGATGCACCCGTCAATACGGATTTTCTCGACGAACACCTCTTCTACATCCTTTTGGATGACCCCTGGTATGATGACCTCCTCGTCTACCTTCGAACACAGAAGTTTGGAACCCATCTATCTCGAGACGATCATCAACACATGTGCCATCAGGCCCCTCGATATCTCCTTATCAGTGAAATCTTATATCGATGAGGGGTCGACACCATACTCCGTCGATGTTTGACCATCAATGAAGCCAACATAGTCTTGAATGATTGCCATAGTGGTGCATGTGGTGGCCACCTCTCAAGGATGTCCACCACCCAGAAAATCAGTCGAGCATGCTACTTCTGGCCCACATTGTTTCTTGACTGCATCCACATTGTGAAGCGATGTGACAAATTTTGGATTTATGAAAACAAAGTATGAGCGCCACCCTCTCTTTTACATCCAGTCATCACTATCGACCCCTTCTGTAAATGGGGCATCAACTTCATGACTTGTAACCATCCATCTAGCAATGGGCACAAGTACATCGTCGTAGTAGTCGATTAATTTACCAAATGGGCTGAAGCCATGCCTACCTTCAACAACACCGCTGACACAACAACGCGTGTTTTCTTCAACCACGTCATTTCCCACTTTGGAGTCCCACTACAATTAGTCTTCGATCACGATAAACAATTTGAGAATGAGATATTTTCTGAACTCTCCTCAAAGTTAGGCTTCTCCCATGAGTTTGCCTCCCCATACTAACCTCAGTCCAATAGACAGGTCGAGGCTATTAACAAAGTCCTCAAAACCATGTTGCATCGCACTATTAACAAAAATAAGACCAATTGGCATCATATGTTGTTTTCAAAACTATGGGATTATTGCACGAAAGTAAAAATTGCCACTGATTTTACACCATTTCATCTCATCCATGGGGTCGAAGCCACTCTCCCCATCGATTGTGAAATTCCCACTTTTTGCACCGCCACCGAGATATTACCCGAGACTTCTCCAATGGATTAGCGCTTGCTGAACTTAGAGTCGCTGGATGAAGACCATCGATCTTCATTACAGAACAATGAGGCAACTAAAAAATGGTCGAATGCCACCTTTGACCGCCATGTCAACCTTCACTCATTTAACGAAGGAGACCTCGTCCTAGCCTATGATATCGCTCATGATAGCCTTGGTCATGGAAAATTTGAGTTATTATGGCAAGGACACTACATCATCCAACACTGCCTCACTAAAGGCGCATACATCCTAGCCTCTCCAGAAGGCTACCCTCTTAAAGAATCCATCAACAGGTTGTTCTTAAAGATTTTTTTTGCCTAAGCGTAGCCATTCTAAACTAGGTTTTTATTTTTTTACACATTTGTAGAGTTTTCAGTCTTCTTTTTCCCCTCCATGATTTATGTCTGATCTACGATTTCTTTTATTGACAGATGTCTCCTCCATCGACCTACCACATCGGTTATGCTGACGGAGCTAGCCGATGGACACAAAATATCACTTCGACCGCTTAGGCCCTCTATACCCCCTCACATGAACTGCTCCACTCCAATGACATATGTTTGGGCTCAACAACCAACAACCAAGTAGAATACACAAATTTCATTTGCCTCCTTGCCGAGGCCAGTCACCACCATATTCGTCACCTCAATGTCTTATTAGATTCCCATCTTGTCGTCCTGCAGCTCAACCATGTGTACCGTGTCCGCGATCCTTTCCTCTTCCGAAAATACTTGCAAGCTAGAATCTTATCTCGACATTTTGATTCAATTATATTTACACATATTCCATGATAATTTAATCAAATAGCATATAACATGGCTAACCTAGTATTAGATTGGCATTTATCACATCAAGACACCATTACACACACATAAATCATCAAATGTCCATCATAGCATATAGATTAGACATCATAAAAATCATCACAAAGCATCATCACATGTGAACATCACAGAGATAATAAACATGTATATCTATATATATATATAACGGTCAATGTAACATCAATGTTTACAAAAATGGTACAAAATGTACATTGCCCATAGGAAGGTGAGCCCCCTTATCCCTATAGGTACAAACTAGGTGTTACACTACCCTATATAACATGGGATCGCAGGCCTATATAAATACCAAAAATATACAACAAAGCACTCATGGTGCCTCTAGAGCGCCACCTCCAGGTCCTTTATCTGGAGGAGGTACCCCACCAGCTGGGGGTCCTCCAAGTTCGGGGGGCAATCGCCCAGTCATAGCTACCCCCGACACAACTACTCTGTGGATCAGGGTCCACAACTTTGCAGGGCTACCCACACACTACTCCAGGACTCTCTCATCCTGGATGTGGGACCACATACCCTCAGGAACGCCTTGTAATAACACCTCCAACCGACAACGAAAATCCTCTAAATCCCTGCCAACATCTCCCTGAGGTGCATGTGACGACCCTGCACCGTGGTCGTCAATTCTACGTCTCCTACCATCTCTCACATCATCGGTTGGCCTCGCACCAGCCTTGTCCCTTCGATGTCTCTCTCCCACCTGTGACGGTCTCACCGGCCCCTGATGAGCTGGCTCTTTGACCAACTCCACCTCTCAGCCTCATGACCCCACATCTGCAAAACCACAACCAAATGACAACATCAACATCCATCCATAATATAAGCATATGCTAGACTATCAAAATCACAAAACATATAGTACACCAACATACCTCTCTGGTCCCAAACCTCCATGTTAGCACTAGAAGTCACCTCTGTATTGCGACAGAGGTAAGCCCAATACCCATAAGTTTTATGTCACAATGGATAAATTTAAGGGGGGTCTAATGGATGCAAATTCAGGATGATATCTCTTTAAATCAGAAAGCTGGGCTGGTATGCACGGGTAGATGAGGTCTTGATATAAATTCAGACAGTAAGTTGAAGTAAGGGTGAGAAGGAGGAAGAATTTGAGGAGAAAATGTAAAGGTCTGCTATGGAAATCCTGTCTTCCAGTAGCCTAAGGATGAAAAAATTCGAATACAAGATCCTCTTGGATCCAAAACTTCAGGAGACTGAAGATGCTACAACAATACTACAATCAAACATACATCACAATATGGTTACAACAACTCGACTGGATCCTCCATGTCTGAGCCTTCAGTGTCAGAAGCAATAGAGATGAAAAGAAAGTTGACTGTCATTAAACAAGAAGTCTCAAATGGCGATACATAACCAGAGAACTAGAGGCTTCATTAAAAGTTTACAAATCGGGAGTTTATCTCAACCATCGACACTAAAAAAAATGGCAAAAATTCCTACATATACTCTAAACCGACTCCGACTGCCTGAGGTGATCCAGTCATGATTTCAAAGCTTTGCATTGATGAGCTTCTCTGTCGGGTTGCGCATGGAGGCGTGGGTTAGACTGCCCATGCAGTCTTCTGTCAGACGCAATCTCTGTTAGACTGGACTGACAATATTCTTCCACGATTTGTCCCTCTCTGGACTTCTATTTATGGAAGGATACGATGTCTCACCCACCTCCATTGTTTTCATTAACTACTTCATCGATATCTAGGTGGGCAGAGTCAATGCCTGCACTTGGAAGATGTGGCAACCTCTCCTTCATCGTCTGTGCTTTGTTGGAAGCTTGCAGGGAATACTGGTAGGTGGATGAAGGTGGAGCTGACGAGGACTCAACAAAGCGATGGGCGGTCATGTGGAAAGACACAGTGGCAGAATGGTGACTGGGAAAGCGTGGGAGATAGAACGCGGGTACTAGGGTGTAAAGGCACAGAGGAAATGTGGCACATGAAGGTGACATGGAGGGAGAAGGGGAGATCCAATGGCTGAACGAGGTGGGGATGACCAGCTAAGGTGGAGGTAACAGGGAGTACGAGACACATGGTAGGGGGTGAGAGGGTGAGGTATGAAAGCAGGACGATGATAGGTCAAGAGGAAGATGAGTGGAGGACAGGTGTTGGCGGGAGAGGAACGCGTTAAGTGGAGGTGGTAAGCGATCTACTCGAAGGGGGGGGAGAGGTGGTAAGTGGTATTGAGCGGGGGGGCGGGGGGGGTTTCCAAGTTAATGAGGAAGTGCCACGATAGTGGGGGGCCCGTGCTAAAAAACCACCAACTTGGACCCCCCCCTTCATTAAAGGTAGAATGTCGGGTGGGGGGGAGGGTCCGATATGGATCTTGCACCATATATCTGAGCACACATATCTCAACTGCCCAGATCTACGCACCTGGGAATGAAACTTAGAATAAATGATAAAAGTGGGGTTTTAGCCCCCTATTTGTCATTTTTTCTCCATGGGGATATTTTCTAGGGAAAAACCCCCTCCATACAAACATATGTGATAAAATTAGGCTCCATGGGGGATGACCTGCTCCCTGTGAGATGCTAAGAACTCGCAACTTCAGTCGCCTTACTGTATGGTTGTGGAGTCAACCATTAAAATATAAAGAAAATTATATTTAAAATGGCGTGAAGGAGCCACTCATGGCTGAAACAAAGAACTTTTTCAGAAAATGCCCATTAACAGGGCCACCAAAAACTTCATCACCCTCCAAAATTTTCAACCTGTAAGTGTTATTTGGAAATACCTCAGAAACTTTGAAGGGTCCAATCTAGAGGGCTTCAGATTTACCATGCTTGCCCCTATCCTATTTGGGTGCATCCCATTTGACTACTAGATTTCCCAGCTGGAAATCCTCTTTTCTTACTTTCCTGTCAAAATTTTGCTTGATCCTCTACTGATGCTCATGTTCTTTATCCATTAGTTTCTCTCTAGTCTGCTGCACTTCTACCATCTGTTGTATTCTTCTGATCATATCATCAGGTTCTCCTTGGCAGTTCTAAAAGAATTTTTTCATAGACAAGGCAAGCTGAGAAGGAGATATGGCCTCCATGCCATACACAAGATGAAAAGGAGAGACACCAAGAGACCTCTTTGTTGTCACTCTATCAGCCCACAGAGAAAATTTGAGCTTTGAATCCGACTATTTCTTGTTGTCCTCTAGTAGTCTTTTGATAATATTTATAAATCTCTTGTTAGAGGACTCTTCCAATCCATTCCCTTGGGGGTAATAGGGGATAGAGTGAATCAATGCAATTCTAAACTGCTCACAAAACATGATCAATGGCTCAACCTTGAAGGATGCAACGTTGTCAGTGATGATTCTGTTCGAACAACCAAACCTTGCCATAATGTCTTCAAGAAAACCAATGATTACTTTGTGAGAATCACTCCTTGTGGGGATAACTTCTATCCATTTGGTAAAGTAATCAGTGGCAGCCAAGATCCACTTGTGCTGTCCACTTGAAGTAGGATGAATTTCCCCAATAAAATCTAGGCCCCACTACTGAAAGGGTCCTGAAGCTACCACATGATTCAATGGAAAAGACTTGAGCTACTGCTTCCCAATGAATTTCTGACACTTAACACAAGCCCTGATTTTTGCACAAATATCGGTGAAAAGAGTAGGCCAAAAATACCCAGCCCTAAGAATTTTATAGGTTGTGGTTCTCCAGAAGTGATGCCCCCTGCATATGCTGTCATGAAAATCAAACATAATATTTTGGGCGTTTGGTGGGTCTAAACATCTCAAAAGCACTCCCAAAGGGTCCTTCCAATACAAGACCTGATCAATAAGGAAATATCTAATTACTTTCAGCTTAAGAGCTCTTGCCTTGCTTTTCGCCATACCATCAGGGGGCCTTAACTTCTGCAAAAAGAATATGATGTCTTTGTACCAGATGCACTCTGCCAATGGAAGGATGATTTATGAGTCTGTATGAGACAACTCAACTTGTTGATTTTTTGAGCAAGTGTTGATGGATTTAACCCCCAAAGCTTTGCAATTAGACTCAGCCAATAGGTTGGCTAAACCTTGGCCTTTAACTAGTTTGGTGGGATTTATTTCCAAAACAAATTCAAGGATTTTGGCAATCCACTTGCTCCTTCGTTTGTCTATGTCAGGCTGAATGAGAATGTCTTTCACAGAAGCTGAAGGAACATATGCAATGACCTTTGAATGTAGAACATAGACTCTGAAATGTTTAAGAGCCTTCACCAAAGCATAGACCTGCTTCTCCATAATGTCATATTTGATCTCGATGTCCCTCAGTGCTCTCCTAAAAAAGGAAATAGGCTACTCCAACCCTCCAACATTCTTCTGCAATAAAACATCTGGCACCGTGTCAAATGAAGCAAAGGAACAAATCCGAAAATCCTTGGAGTATTCAGGGATGATTAGCGCAGTTGCCTCAGTCAATGCCTTCTTTATTTGGTTAAAGAAATCTCTAGACTCAACAATCCAATTTACTTCACTTCCCTTCCTGAGCATGACTGTGATATGCTTTACTAATTCGACAAAATTTGAAACAAACCTTCTGAAGAAATTGATTTTTCCCAAGAAAGACTGAAGTTCCTTCTTGGTTCTGGGAAGTGAAAAGGTTTGAATAGCTTCTACCCTACTTGAATCAATCCGGACCCACTCTGCTGATACTATGTGCCCCAATAGTTTTCCCTCCTGCATAGAAAAAAGAGACTTTTTTGGATTGAGGGAGAGACCAAATTTTCTGCATTTTGAGAAGACCTTTCTCAGATGTTGACAATGTTCTTTATTAGACTTGGAAAAAACTGTAATGCCATCCAGGTAGATGACTACAAATTTATCCCTTTCTCAAATGAAGGCAATGCCCATAACTCAGTTAAAGGTTTCTCCTGCGTTCATCAATCCAAAGGGAATTTTGGCATACATGAAAGTTCCCTAAGGATTGGTGAAGGCCGTATTTTCTCTGTCTTCAGGCAGGACAAAGATCTAATTGTAGCCAGAAAATCCATCAATCCTGGAAATCCTGGATGCACTTGTCACTCTCTGTAATATGTGTTCCATATTTGGCAAAGCGTAATTGTCCTTCTTAGAGGTTCTGTTCAGGTTCCTGAAATTGGCACAGAGACTGATTTCTCCATTCTTATTCCTTACTGGGACCAGGTTGGCCACCCATTCAGAATATCTCAAAGGGACAATTATTTGGGCGTCCAACAACTTCTTTACCTCCCTTTCCATAATAGGCAGCAACATAGGATTTATTTTTATTAATTTCTTCCTAAATGGTTTGGCCTCTCCTTTCAATGGGATCTTATGCTCAATGACATTTGTTTCATATGTTCTAAGGTCTTCATAGGTCTAGACAAGCACATCAACGGATTCTCTTAATAGCTCATCATACTCGGCCCTTTTCTTCCTTGACAAGCTTCTTGATAACTTGACAAACTTTGGATCCTCCTCTGTGCCAATATTGCACTCAGCCACATCAACATCCTCATTTGAAATTTTACCCTTTACTGCCACATCATTTCTGTCAAATAGTATTTCCAAAGGGACTAGTCCCTTTGGGATATGATTGCTGGGCAACTGGACAATATGATGATTATCAATCTTGTTTAGAAAAACATCAGCATGAGGATTTATTTCAGAATCAAGATCTTGGTCAATGTGTAATGAAAAAAACTCATCAATAGTTTCCATGAATATTTTGATTTCAAGATCATCCTCAAACACTTTCCAATGCTTAACATTGTCAGGTATAGAGGGTCTGAATTTCACTTCTACATCATACGTGAGCTTAGGTGGCAAGGGGACTCTGAAATTACTTGTTGAGACAACCAGAGAATCAGACATGGCATTCTCTTCTCTTGGAATAAATGAATTGCTGAAAGCTAAGAAAAAACTGTCAACAAGATCCCAGATTTCATTTCTGTAACTCCTAAGCCGAGGGTGCTTGGTTTGATAAATATTTCTGATCTGATGGACAATTAATTCAACATCCCCCAAAACTGATATCTCTTCAATCCCCATATCTTTTGCAACCCTCAAACCCAAAACAAGAGCTTCATACTCTTCCACATTATTGGTAGTTTGAAATTCTAACTTGTAGGACATAGATATAATTTCTTGAACAGGTGAAACAAAGACCACTCCGACACCAACACCTTCTCTAGAAGATGCTCCATGAAAGAACATTTTCCAAACAAAGGTAATTGGAGGATAATCTTCATAGAGAGTGAGGGACTGCTTCTTGATTTCAAGAGGGGGCTCGGGGACACTGATGAGCTGCAACAAGATGGATCCTAAATCAATATCAAGGGAAAAAATAGGATGGTTGGTGGGGTCTGCTTCATCACTAATCATATAGGCCAACTTTGATTCTCTGTACAGTATTCTATGCTCCCCCCCGAACACAGGAATGGTAGCATTGGTGAGGTCCATATACAATGTTCCCCCAAGTATCTTTATCCAAGATCTTGACAATATCATTCCGAAATTGGGGGGAACATCAACCACCACAATATCCATGACCACACTTTTCATGGGCAATTGAAACAAAGTCACAACCAGATCTTTGATGACACCAAGACACTGCACCTTCCTTGAATCAAAAGAATACAAATCATGATAAGCTTTTGTAATTTCTAATCCAAGTTCTTCCATGACAGTTTTGGGCATGAGATTATGAGATGCCCCTGAATCCATCAAACAATTATGCAACACCTTATCATGTGTGTTCAGTGAGGTATAGAAGGGATGGGATGAATGATCTCTATATTCTATCATGGGACCTAAGATGACTGCTGACTTTTCATCTTGAATATTTACCAAGTCTGAGGAGTGAGATCCAGGCTCAGACTGTAACATTTTAGAGAGGGATTTTTTGAAATATTTGTTCTTGAATAGATCCGGAAGGGGCACAGGGATCCTAATCTTTTGAATCTCATGATCAAAGTTAAAATAGGAGGGGGGATTAAAAATTTCCCTTACTTATGGGGCAAGAACTTTGGCTATTGGTGAGGGGTTCTGCATTTTCTTTTCCTTGCTGTCGTTCACTGCGTATTTAGTAGGCTTCTCTGCTCCAGAAGGCTGATCGGGGATGTCAGATTTCCCTTGTCTCTTCTTAGACCTGAGGTTATATTTATTGGGACTACTATTGGTCTTCTTCCCTTTCCTCAACTCATTTATTTGGCCATCCATGAGGGAATCCTCGTATGCAGATTGGGTTAAATGGGGAAATGGGGATGTGTCTACAAGACAATGGATTTCAGGATCAAGCTCTTCTTCCTCTACTTCCTCATCAACAACGAGATTATTTTGGAGAGGGGTTTGGATTTTCTGAACATCCCTCTCTCTGTTACGAGGCTCTCTTGAGAGTATCTGAGGGAAGATATTAGGTCTTTTGAAGTTACCTCTATTATCAACATTTTGGGCATTCTTATAACTTTTCTTCCCTTCAAATTTTATCTTCTCCATTTCTGCAAAAAGAGATTTCACCTTCTTGGTAAATTCATCTACTTGAGGATGGGATGTAGAGGAACCAGATGTTGAGGCTTCATATATCCCCCTTCCTATGTCTCTGTCAGCTTTATTCCCAAGTTTGTCAACTGCCAACACATTGGACTCTACTTCGAGTGCTGCATCTTGCATATGAGCCAAGGAGGTAGCTCTTATCTCTCTTAACAGGAGGCATAAATTAGGGTCGAAAGAACTACCATAAGTAATTCTGGCATAGGCTTCAGTAGGATTTATCCCAACAGGGATCTTATTGTACATTTTGTTGAATCGTTTGGAAAATTCAGAGACAAATTCTCCCTCTTTTCTCTTTAGGGACCCAAACTCTGTGATATAATACATAAAGTCCTTTTTATCCTCCCACTGTCTCAAGAAAAAATCATCTAAATACTCAATCCCATCAATGGATCCATGGTTCAACTCCCTAAACCACTTCCTAGCCTCACCATCAAGGCTCTGAACAAAGACTCTCATCCACACATCCTTGTTCTCAATATTTAGATTGTCTGCATAACTTTAGAAGGAAACAAGGTGTTCTTCAGTAGTTATGTCTTCTTCTCCTGTAAATTTGGGCATGTATTTTAGATAATCTCCAATAGGAAGATAATTCATCGGCTGAGGTAAGACTAGAGGGGCATACATTGCAGCCACTATGGAATCCATCCAATTCCTCGGGAGATTGGCACCTTCCATAGGGATGATAGCTGGAGGAGAACCCGGAGGAGATGTGGCATGAATAGGGGAATCTAGAATTGAGCCTCCAAAAAGGAAAGGGAAACAACAGAGGATTTGGGGAAAAATCTATAGGGCTTGAGGGAACATAGGTTTCCCTCTCTGTAAAAGCAACAACTCTAACAGCGGGAGGAGTGGTAAAACTCGGACTGAGAAAATATTCTGAGGTCTTGGGTATAAACCATGGTACAACTTCAGGAGAGATAGGAGTGACAAGGCTTTCTCCTTCCAATCCTAGACCAGGAGAGGAGAAATTAGCAGGAACACTCTGAAACTTCAAACTTCGATAAACTCCAGCAGATGGTATAACAGGAAAATGAGAAGTAGAGATTGGAGTTTCTAAATGAGGATGGTGAAAATCATCAGAAACACCCGGTTCAACAACTGAAGTACCTTCCTGAGGGGTCTTTCATCTTCTGACAATTTTCTCTGGGTCATCTTCAGGTGTTTCTAGAGGCAGTTGTGGGGTAGGCCTCGTGTGTCTACCTCTGGAATCCACAACTAAAACAGTGGAGTCATAACAATGGAGTCGCCAGGTGCACAGTTGAAATATTTGATGTACTGAGTTCTGATGCACCTTCAGAATCAATAAGATTTATCTTTCAATCCCAGGGAAAAATATTCAATTCGTTCCCCGACAACGATGCCAAGAATGTTAGTACTAGAAGTCACCTCTAGATTGCGACAGAGGTAAGCCCAATACCCATCAATTTTATGTCACAATGGATAAATTTAAGGGGGGTCTAATAGATGCAAACTCAGGATGATATCACTTTAACTCAGAAAGAAGGGCTGGTATGAATGGGTAGATGAGGTCTTGATCTAACTTCAGACAGTAAGTTGAAGTAAGAGTGAGCAGGAGGAAGAACTTGAGGAGAAAATGTAAAGGTTTTCTATGGACATCCTTTCTTCCAGCAACCTAAGGATGAAAAGCTTCGAATACAAGATCCTCTTGCATCCAAAACTTCAAGACATTGAAGATGCTACAATACTACTACAATCAAACATACATCACAATATGGTTACAACAACTCGACTGGATCCTCCATGCTTGAGAATTCAGTATCAAAAGCAATAGAGATGAAAAGAAAGCTGACTGTCATTAAACAAGTAGTCTCAAATGGCAATACATAACCAGAGAACCATAAGCTTCCTTAAAACTTTACAAATTAGGAGCTTAGATCAATCATTGACACTAAAAAAATGGAAAAAATGACTACATATACTCTGAACTGGCTTTGACTTCCTGAGGTGATCCTGTCATGCTTTCAAAGCTTTGTGTTTATGAGCTTCTCTATCGGGCTGCGCATGCAGACGTGGGTCAGACTACCCATGCAGTCTTCTGTCAGATGCAATCTCTGTCAAACTGGACTGACAATATTCTTCCACAATTTGTCCCTCTCTGGCCTTCTATTTATGGAAGGAGACGATGTCTCACCCACCTTCCTTGTTTTCAAAACCTGCTTCATTGAGATCTGAGTGGGTAGATTCAATGCCTGCACTTGGAAGACCTGGTGACCTCTCCTTCGTCATCTGTGCTTTGTTGGATGTTTGTAGGGAAGAGAGGCAGGTGGACGAAGGTTGAGCTAACGAGGACTCAACGAGGAAATGGGTGTCCATGTGGAAAGACGCAACGACATAATGGTGATTGGGAAAGCATGGGAGATAGAACATGGGAACTGAGGTGTAAAGGTGCAGATGCGATGTGGCATAGGATTCTCTTTGCATAATCCTCAGCTGACCACTAATGATCCACTGAGTCGCTAAGGATTTGTATATCATCACAATAATCGCTGCGATGCAATGATGCACCAGTGCATCTATCGTCCCAATTCGAATGACCGAACCTAACATAAAGTTTGTCCATTAATAGTACCTCCCCGCCAAGTCTTCCAAGTGGACATCCCCTGGCAACTCGAGATCAACAGGTAGGGTCCTCCCCTGAAAAGGGAGCCCGGTAAAAAAAAATACATCCTCCATCACAGAGAATGTCAGCTGCTCCCCTCGCACAATGAAGCACTATTGCTCAGTGCTCCACATAGAAATCAGATACTGCAGCAGGTACTCCTGCACCCGTATCAGTGGAAATTCGAAGAACTTTAACAACCCACATGCTGCCAAAGGTCCCCAAATGCCCGACTCATCTCTCACCTCCTCCCTGAGGTGTTCCCTGTCCCTCTCCCTCCAGTGGACTGGCATCCTAAACTGATCACTTTCATTCACACAAACAACCTTTGATCAACCATCACTATTCATCCACAAAACTTCAAAAAATACAAGTTTTTTCCAAAACCCCTAGTTTTTCCCCATGTGCGCGACTGTCACCTCCCACAGGCGCACACATATGCACACCTGTTCTTCACATAGTTGTGCATTAATGTGCATTTTCTGAAGAAAAAAATGCACATCAATGTGCACATGTCACACCCACAGGCGCGCATTCATGAACACCTGTTCACTACACAGATGCGCACAAGTGTGCAGATGTACTTCGAACATGCACACATCAAATGCGCACCTGTTTTCCTCACTGACGCACCCCCATGCATGACTATCCTCACTACATATGCACACCTCTGCGCGGGTATCCTTTGATCACCCACGCACTTGGGGGCCCACCCTCACAAAATCCCCTAGTACGACCATCCGTACAACCCTTCCCAGGAAATAAATCCTAACTACTATGCAGGAGGATGAGACCACTAATCTGGATCTCGCAAATCCTGGATCAGACGGCTCAAACTCCTGTAATCTCCAAATCTCCTCTAAAAACCTCTCGTCAACTCACTATGACAACATGTACAAATGGGGTGGCATTGTGGGCCCTACAACTATATATAGTCCCTTTTGCAAAACTTCCATGCTCAAATACAAGAGCCCAAAGGATCCGTTTTCTGATCTATGTTTAGCCACAGGATCAGGATCCCGCCACCTACAAAATCACATTCCTCTGGTCACCATCCATCCTTGGCCCTAGGGGAGTATTTTTCTCACATCATGCCCAGGTACGCATGCTCATAATTTTCAAATAGCTGTTATATGCTCTTTATCTCAGATATTGTTCACGTTAGGTATTTGGTTTTCATGTGTGCAGGTACTTGGTCATCACACACCAACGCAACCCCTTTAGATATATGATTGACACTGGCATGTAATCATTCCCTTTGAATATCCATTGCATCTCCTAGTCACACCCTCCGACATTTGCCTGTAGGATCCTCACATCCGGCTGTGTAGTACTCTCACCTCTGTTGCATTTCAAGTACTATCACCCGATAGCACTCTCCCCTACATGAGTTGTCCCATTCATAGTCCCCTTTGGCACTTTGACACTCATGCTACTTCACCCCCCTAGGGATGGGGGTCCCGATATTCTTATTCATGTTCAATAATCAACCACATACTCCTTCTCCTCATTATGATAGCTTTCCCAATGGAATACTAGGATATCTCCTCATGTTTCTTGTTTGATTGCACCTCTGCAGTATCATTAGCCCTCCATTTCATCCACATTAAGTTTTCCCATATGCAAATTTCCCTCCGTTCATTTACCTCATACAGAAACCCACCTATAGGGCCCCCACCCTCCACCAGTTCTCCACACAGCTTGCGCCCTCACAGGCCAAGCCATCTTGCACTGGGGCACTCGTTTCTGTATCTGCACACTTATCCCAAATTATTCTTTATTCATTTGGTAATTGTACAAAACCTTTGTTTCCAACATTTACATATCTTTTTGTTGTCGCCTTTAGCAACCTTCTTTTTTTGGCAAAGAAACCCATGTCACCCTTGGTTGGGGAATTTACTATCTCCTACTCCTGTAGACATATTCCATAAACCTTGAGTATCCCACCATCCATGTACCCCTGATCTATGATTTTTTCCACTTTGTCACGCCTCTGGGACAATTTAACCCACGTCTAGCCGTCCCCCTGATGCTAGATTCAGTTTCATAGTTTTTGCCACTCATACTTCACATATATCCCCAACCAAGGGAAATCTTGAGTCTCACTGCATCTTGACTTCGTCCATTTTCCTTATCAGTTCCTGATCTCACTCCAATGGATTTCATGAAGCCCTTTGCTTCTTGGAGTCATGTCTCCCTTTCTGCCGACATCATCACAGTTCCCAGAAGGGCGATAGTATCTTGACTCTCATTACCTTTACAATGAGGAGTCTCGGACTACATAGAGAGAACCATCATTGCTCTCTGCTATCATTGACCCCCATAACATTCAACGTCAACAGACTCTCATGTTATGGTGGGTCTTACTATGCAACTATTGCAATTTTTTTATTCTAGTTGAAGACCTCTGAATTCGCTGGGTCATCAATGCCTACGAGTCCTCAACATTTCTTACAGGTGTCATCGTCTCTTTTCAGAGTATGTTCACCACTAGAATTGTCATCTTCCATTATCAAACCACCCGGGAGGGCGCTATAGTTATCTACATCAACATACAACTTCAATTACTGTCTTACCTATTTGAGTTACATGACACGAGCATGGGGCATGCCCGCCTCGTTTGTATACAAATTTTATTTTTTCTACACCAAGAGAAAGGTTTGGTCCCGCAATTTCCCCTCTCCTTCTGATGGGTCACTCTTGCAGTTCCTCTCAACACTCTTTCTTACAATGGTACTCTCAGTAGAATAAACATTGATGTATTTTGGTTCTAAGTATGCTCCTAACCTCACACATAAGGGGGCATCTATTATCACTAAAATTTCGTCTGCAAATGGTTACATGAATCCATCATCTCTAAACACCTATTAGTTCACCTGTATCCCTAAAAAAACATTTCCAAAAGGCACAAACTATAAAACTAGTTATAAAATTGACATTTGCAAAAACACTACAGAAGCACGTGCACATGCGCAGGCCAAAAAATCCAAAAGAGCGCACAGGAGTGCATGGCTTTTATTGTATTCATTCATTCTGAGGTATATAGTGGAATTCATTCATCAATTTCTCTTTGTTCCCATCAATATGGTTCTTTTGGTTCATTTGAAAAACATACAAAAGGTGTAGGTTTGAAATTACTAACCAAGATGGGTTATTGAGGAAAGGGCCTTGGAATCAAGGGCCATGGTATCGTTAATCCCATAGAGGTTGTGGAAAGACCTCATTATTTAGGATTGGGATATGGTGAAGAGGAAATTGGAGCATTCTCCAAGATGGACTTAAAAACATTGGAAGCAAGTGATGCTTCAAATGATCAACTTAAGTCATTGCGAGAATACTTCACGACAGGTGAAGGCGTATCACTCCATGATGGTGATAGTGAATGAAAGTCATGTCCAAAGAAAAGTGAGGATCAACATGACATGTATAATGTTCATGGTTTTTCCAATTCTCTTTTTGATTATTAAAAACATAATCATGTAATCCAAAACTTGTGGAATATGTATTGATCCAGAATCAGATCCAGGAGCTTGATGGGGCTAAAAAAGGCCTATTTTTTTTTTCTCAGAATTGCTTCAAAAAGGACATGTGTGTAGGCCTCATCGATATGAACCCAATGCAACTTGAATGAGATAAAACAAAATTTGTATGCTCAAGCTACGACGATCTATTCATTTTGCCAAACATGCAAACCAAATGCTGACTGTATAGTCCGTATAGTGCCACGTGGCAGCTGACTGTACATGCCATATGACCGTACAACTTACGTGGTAGGCACAATCAACACTGACATGGCAGTTTTTGTAGGTGACACATAGCGGGGTGATTGGGCGTACAGACACTGATGTGGCAGACACAGTTGGACCAATCTGGGAGTGACACGTGTCACCACTACAAGGGTGACACATGGCATGCCTGTACAATGACACGTGTTAGGGTACGGTTAGCTGATAGGGCAGGTGATATGACAGTTGGGAAAATCCATGTTTGACACTTGGAATTAGTTTCGGTGAATGAGGAGGTGCCACATGGCCCAGACATGGGCTGCCACGTGGCACCTAGGGATTGGCTTAAAGTTCATTACAAAATTGTTGGAGCCTCCAGAATTCGACCTCGTGACCTCTATGTGGGTGAAGGGTTTAGCAAATCCAGGCTAGCTAGCCTGCTGGAGGGTGGAACTTAACCATATGGTGGCACCAAATTTATTTAAGTTTGAGTGTGGGTGTAAATGACAGAAAATTTAGGGTTGGGGCCTAGCCCCCAACCCCCGGCGCAAAAACCATCATACGTCCATTGTAATGTGACCAGGGTTTCGGTCTTCAACCATTTTGCACAAAGGTGGATAGGGGTTATCCCCCAATTCTTGGTGTTGGAACATATGACCGGTCCTTTGTTGTGGGTTGGCACGTAGATATGACACTAGCCCTAGGTTTCGGGGATTCCACCAAGAGTGCACCATGCGACCGAGAATTATGGAGGAGGGGCCAGCGCACAACCCCTAGGGGGCTGGAGCTTGGCCACATGAGTTCATATGCCCATGTATTAAGAGAGGGCACCTAGTTCAGAGGGGCTTAACCCAAATATTTAGAAAAAGTGGGTTTATTACTTTGGAATATGGATTTTTTCAGTGAATTTTGGAACAATTTGGAGATTTTTGGCCCTTTTTGGGGGATATTGGGCCCTTTTTGAGGCCAGATCTTGGGAGGAAGTTGGGATATGGTTACCAACTTCAGATCTATATAAACCAGGCCTTCTTGAGGCCATGAGAAGAGATTCAAAGTAGGTTTATGTTGAAGATTTTCCAAGCCAAGGCCATTTTTATGCAAGGAAGTTGTTGAGCAGCGCACCTTTGCGGGCCATTTCTAGGAGCTCCAGTCATCCGATTTGAGTGTCGTTTATTTTTTTGGGTTCTTGAGATCTGGTAGAACAAGAAAAAATCATTTTTGTAACCTTTTGTCACTACTGTGATGTACTTATTGAGATTTGAACAAAAATAAGAAAACCTCACCCACTGAGATAAAGGCCCAGAGACATAGGCGATATTGAAGAACTCCGTTATCACATTGGTGTTATGGTTTGCTGTTGTTTTATGCTTCATTTCAGTTCTGTACATGTTTATATGGCTATCAAAATTCTTCTATAATTGTTCCTCTTTCTTTAAGATTCCTAATTGGTTAATCAACACATGCTTAATAACTCAACCATAGTCATGTAAAAGATCTTTTCAGATCAAGAGGTATCAGAGCTATTTGACGTTTGGATTTGAGTTTTTCATGTTAACCAGGGAAAATATACTTCATGGTGAAGGAAGGATTGTTGAAGAGAATCCATTGATTGGATTGAGTAAGATAACTTCTCAAATTGAGAAGATGGCATCGAAAGAGGGACTTTCTCAGGATGAGAAAGAGTTTCAAAAAACTTTCTTTGCTATGTTGGAGATCATGAAAGTTTTGTACGAGGATTACTTGGAATGAAAGAGACCAGTTCTTGGAGAATCTTCAAAGGAAAAAAGTGAAGAAGGAGAGGTTCCTCCTCAAATCCCTCCTTCACCTCCATCATCACCTCCTTCTTCTCCTTCTTCTTCAAGTTCAAGTTCTAAATCCAATGCAAAGAAACATGTTCATAAACATAAGAATGAAATTCCATTGTTAAAACTTGATGTTAAATTTGAATTACCCATATATGATGGTGAAGTTAATGCAGAGAGACTTGATAATTGGGTCAGATAGATGGAGGTCTATTGCAGTGTGCAACATATCAAGGATGAGGCCACACAAATCAAGTTGGCATCATTGAGACTTGCAGGAACAACACTCATCTAGTGGTAAAGAAAGTTTCAAAATGGCACGCAAGAAGTAGGTAATGTATTTCCATCATGGAAAAGTTTCATTTCTGCACTTAGAAAGCAATTCTATCCTTTGGGTTATAAAGAGAAAGCGTTAATTGAATGGAAAGATTTAAAACTAAGAAAAGGAAAAGTAGTGCAAGAATACACATATGGCTTTCGTAAAATGGCATTGATATTAGATATCCCTTTACATACCCAAGAAACTCTTATGAAGTATATAGGAGGTTTACTTGCACATATTCGAAATATTGTATTCATGTTTGGACCAACTAATCTTGATGAGGTTTCTGTTCAAGCAACTTACATTGAAGAAGGGAAAACAAGTGTTGGTGTATTAGGGGAATCATCTTCAAGGAAATAGGACAAGAGGAAGTGGCATGGAAAGAAATCAAATTCCGTGACTAGAAAGGAAGATAATCCCTCTTGCAAGCATTGTAGGAAAGAGGGGCATGATGAGGACTAATGTTGGCAATTGCATCCCGAGAAGAGACCAAAGTGGTTCAAGGAAAAGAAGGGGAGGCAAACAGTTGCAGCGACAAATCGACCCACATACTTGGGATCGGATTCAAGTGACGAATCTAAGGTCTCATTGGTTGGTATGACATGTAAAATTGGTGAAGGAATTGATTGTAGAAGTAACTTGTTTCACAAAAGGGTCATCATGCAACACACTAAGGTTGATACATTAATCAATAGTGGATCTTAATCTAATATAATTTCAGAGGAATTGGTTAAGCAATTGGGATTAAAAACACACATGCATCATAATCCTTACACACTTAAATGGATAAGAAAACATCATCAAATGCACATAACAAAGCAGTGCACATTCAAATTTGCAATTTCATCTAAGTATGTGGACGAGGTAACATGTGATATAGTGCCACTAAGTGAATGTGGAATGGTCTTAGGTAGTCCATACTTATATGATCGTAAAGCAATCTTCTACAAAACAAAGAATCAATATCAATTAACCAAAGCAGGTCAAGATTATGTGGTTCATGCTCATCATGTTAAAGAAAATAAAACTATTCAAAATATGGAACAATTAAAGAAGGTCGTTCAAGCAAGCAACACACCTATAATTGTTTCAAATGAAGTAATCGATCTTAAGCAATAACATGAGATGATTATAGAATGGAAAATCAATCATAGTTTGCTTCAAGATAAGTTATTGTCATGAAAATATTACAAACATATAATAAGCTCATTTGTAGTCATGTTTTTGATGCTATCATTAGTAATGTTGTCTACATGGATGATAGTGGCTTCAGTGAGATGTGACAGGGTACAAATGGTTAACAATATGTTGTTAGTTGTCATGATTGTGTTACAGTTGATCTTGATGAGACAGGTGCACAGGACAAATTTCAAAGACAGAGAACAAGCCGGGTGGCCTATCCTGAGCTTGATGACTGGTCAGTAACCTTTTGGGGACCAAAAGGTCTTTTAGTGGGGAGGTGTGATCCAGAATCGGATTTAGGAGCTTGATGGGGCTCAAAAAGGCCTAAAAATATTTTTTCCCAGAATGGTTTCAAAACAGATGCGTACGTAGGACTCATCGATACGAACCCAATGCAACTTGAACGGGCTCAAACAGATGTTGTATGCTCAAGTTATGGCGATCTGTTCGTTTTTCCAAACATGCAAAAAAAATGCTGACTATACAGTTCGTACAGTGCCACTTGGCATATGACTGTACAGGACACACGACTGTACAAATGATGTGGCATGAAAAATCAGTGCTGACATGGCACTTTCTGGAGGTGACACGTGGTAGGGTGACTGGGTGTACTGACGCTGACATGGCATACATGGTTGGACCAATCCGGGAGTGACACATGTCACCACTACAAGGGTGACACATGGCACGCTCGTACGATGACACATGGCAGGGTATTGTCAGTGACATGTGGAAGGGTACGATCAACTGACAAGGGAGGTGATGTGATAGTTGGGAAAATCCGCGTTTGACACTTGGCATTAGTTTTGGTGAATGAAGAGGTGCCATGTGGCTGAGACGTGGGCTATCACGTGGCACTCAAGGATTGGCTTAAAGTTCATTGCAAAATTGTTGGAGACTCAAGTATTCGACCTCGTGATCTCTGTGGTGGTGAAGGGTTTAGCAAAGCTGGGCTAGCCAACCCACCGGAGGGTGTAACTTAACCATATGGTGGCGCCAAATTATTTTAGTTTGAGTGTGGGTGTAAATGGCGAAAAATTTAGGGCTGGGGACTAGCCCCTAGCCCTCGATGTGAAAACCACCATACGTCCATTGTAATGTGAGTAGGGTTCCAGTCTTCAACCGTTCGATGTGGAGGTGGATAGGGGTTAGCCCCCGGTTCTCAGTGTTGGAACATATGACTGCTCCTCCGTTGTGGGTTGGCGTGCAGATATGACACTAGCCCCAGGTTTCAGGGATTCCACCAAAATTGCACCATGCGATTGAGAATTATGGAGGAGGGGCCAACGTGGAACCCCTAGGGGGCTGGCACTTGGCCACATGAGTTCATATGACCATGTATTAAGAGAACGCACCCAGGTCAGAGGGGATTAACCCAAATATATAGAAAAAGTGGGTTTATTACTTTGGAATATGGATTTTTCAGTGAATTTTGGAACAATTTGGAGATTTTTGGCCCTTTTTGGGGGATATTGGGCCCTTTTTGAGGCCATATCTTGGGAGGAAGTTGGGAGATGGTTACCAAATTAATATCTATATAAACCAGGCCTTCTTGAGGCCATGAGCATATATTCATAGTAGGTTTATGCTGAAGATTTGCCAAGCCAAAGCCATTTTTATGCAGGGAAGTTGTTGAGGAGTGCACCTTTGCAGGCCATTTCTGGGAGCTCTGGTCATCTGATTTGAGTGTCGTTTATTCTGTTGGGTTTTTTAGATTTGGTAGAACAAGACCAGATCAATTTTGTAACCTTTTGGAATTACTGTGATTTACTTATTCAGCTTTGAATAGAAGTAAAAAAACCTCACCCACTGAGACAAAGGCTCAGAGACGTAGGTGAGATTGCCGAACTCCGTTATCATTTTGGTGTTATGGTTTGCTACTGTTTTATGCTTAGTTTAAGTTCTGTACATGTTTATATGGCTGTCCCATTTCTTCTATAATTATTCCTCTTTCTTTAAKATTCCTAATTCGTTAGTCAACACATGCTTAATAACTCAACCATATTCGTGTAAAAGATCTTTTCGGATCATGTATCCTTGTACTTTTTTTCATTCACCCAAGCATTGTGTGGAAAAAAATTGGAAGAGACAAACTTTGTACATGAAACTTATGTTGACCAGGAAGGAGGCACGACATAAAGAATCAACTCCACAATGAAATAAAGAGAAGGGAAAACAAGTGTGGATTCCAAAAAACCATTGCACTTATTGCAACATGGGTGGACATCAAAAGGCTAAATGTTGGAAGCTTAATCCAGAGCTTCGTCCAAACAAGGACAAAAGGATTGCACATGTAATCACAAAGGAAGAGGAATTATCAACGAAGCAATAGGAATATGATGAAGGAAAGAAAACAATCACTTGGTTTTTCCATAAGTGGATGTCACATCTTCATTGTATTTTGCTTCAATTAATGTAATCACACGTGTTGAAATGATGACCTTTTATAACATCATTTTGAACAACAAAGTGTTTTGTTTTTTTCCTTATGAGTATGTAATCAGTAAGGTCCATTTTTTAACCTTTTGGAGGACCAAAAGGTCTTTAGTGGGGAGGTGTGATCCAAAATCAGATCCAGAGCCAAGATGGGGCTTAGAAAGGCCTAAAAATTAAA
>JASDQU010099828.1:768993-782621 GCA_032191745.1 Picea mariana
ATTCCTAATTCGTTAGTCAACACATGCTTAATAACTCAACCATATTCGTGTAAAAGATCTTTTCGGATCATGTATCCTTGTACTTTTTTTCATTCACCCAAGCATTGTGTGGAAAAAAATTGGAAGAGACAAACTTTGTACATGAAACTTATGTTGACCAGGAAGGAGGCACGACATAAAGAATCAACTCCACAATGAAATAAAGAGAAGGGAAAACAAGTGTGGATTCCAAAAAACCATTGCACTTATTGCAACATGGGTGGACATCAAAAGGCTAAATGTTGGAAGCTTAATCCAGAGCTTCGTCCAAACAAGGACAAAAGGATTGCACATGTAATCACAAAGGAAGAGGAATTATCAACGAAGCAATAGGAATATGATGAAGGAAAGAAAACAATCACTTGGTTTTTCCATAAGTGGATGTCACATCTTCATTGTATTTTGCTTCAATTAATGTAATCACACGTGTTGAAATGATGACCTTTTATAACATCATTTTGAACAACAAAGTGTTTTGTTTTTTTCCTTATGAGTATGTAATCAGTAAGGTCCATTTTTTAACCTTTTGGAGGACCAAAAGGTCTTTAGTGGGGAGGTGTGATCCAAAATCAGATCCAGAGCCAAGATGGGGCTTAGAAAGGCCTAAAAATTAAAGTGCTCAGAATCTCTTCAAAACAGACATGTGCGTAGGCCTCAACATTACGACCCCAATGCAACTTGAACGACCTCAAATGAATGTCATATGACTAATATATCACGATTTCTTCATTTTGCCAAACATGAAAAATTTGATGACTGTACAGTCCATACAGTGCCACATGGAAATTGACTGTACAGGCCGTACGACCATACAAATGATGTGGAAGGGTGCATTGGCACTGACTGGGAATTTAGAGGAGGACGATCAAGAGCATGACATGTGGCACCACTGCAAGGGTGACACATGGCACACGCTGACGTGGCAAGGCCGTACATTCGTATGACACGTGGAAGTTGGATTACGTGGTAGGTACAGTGGATGATGATGTGGCAGACACGTGGCTAGAATATGGTTGAATCATGCACTAACACATGGAAGTACTGCTGGCGTATGGTACGGTGCCACGTGGCCTAGTCCTCAGTTTCCACGTGGCACCCATTTATTGGTTGCTTGGTTTGGAAAAATTTGTTTGAGGGTCCGTGGGGGTCGAAACCTCCATGGGCGATCGAGACTTCGCATAGGTTGGGCTACCAGCCCACCTACCTAGTAGTTCTTACCCTATAGTGGTGCCACAACTATTTAAGTTTGATGTTATGCTAAGTTTGGCGGAGTAATGGTTGGGGCCTAGCCCTAAACCCGATGTATTCCATGCAACTGAACTATATGTCCACAACATTGTTTGTTTGGCACAGATTTTTTATGGAGTGGTCTAGCCCTGTCACATGTGACCCGTGCATATGAATGATGGCATATATGTGTTGGATATGTGTTGGCGTGAATAACGGGTTGGAGCCTAGCCCTCGATTGCATGACGTATACCATAAGAACTCGTGTTATATCGTTGTTGGAGCGGATAAGGGGTTAGCCCCGGTCGGTCGGGCTAGCCCACCAACCAAGGGTGTAACAAACGGCTTATTGACCAGGGGGATAAACTATTTTTGTGTGTGGAGCATTGAGCGTTGGGCCGTATGGCCATGCCATGGGACCAACACCCAAAATCCGAGGGGGCTAGCGAATCAACGCTAGTCCAGCGCCACATGGAGGCACCCATGTGACCAGGAGCGCGAAGAAAGGGGGTTGTGCCCTGATATTACTCAATTGTGGGTTATTTAACCTTATGTTATGATATCTTTATGGATTTTTAGCCTGTTTGGGGGGATTTAATCCATTTTTGGGAGATCTTGGGCCATTTTTGAGGCCAGATCTTGGGGAGGATTTCGGAGGTGGTTACCAACTTCAGTCCTATATAAAACATAGGATTTTGAAGCCATGAGGGGAGATTCAGAACACTAAAATGCTGTTGAATTTTTGAGGCAAAGCCATTTTTATGTAGGGAAGCTATTGAGGAGCGCACCTTTGCGAGCCATTTCTGGGAGCTTCGTTCATTCGATTTTAGTGCCGTCAGTTTTTATGGGTTCTTGAGATCTAGTAGAACACAACTAGCTCATTTTTGTAATCCATTGGAACTTTCATGATGTACTTGAAAATATTTGAACAAAAATAAGAAAGCCTCACCCACTGAGACAAAGGCCCGGAGACGTAGGCGAGATTGTCGAACTCCATTATCACTTTGGTGTTTATGGTTTGTTGTTCTTCATGCTTATGTTTAGATCCGTATATTTCTTAATGGATGCTGTGTTTCCTATTTCATTCTTCCTCTTCATTAGTTTTCCTAGTTGGTAAATAAACACATGCTAAATAACTCAACCATTGTCATTTAAAAGATATTTTCGGATCATCTAATAACTTCCTTATTTTGATATCTCGTTGCACTGTGTCATCTACTTCAACTCCTTCTATAGGCTTGAATGGAATATCAATAGTTTGATTTCTGGTGTTTGATGCTTATTTCACACCAATGATCACACATTCAGAACCAACTATTTTAATATCTATCTAAGGTGTCACTATAGATTTTGATTTTTATTCAACTTCCATCTTTATCTTGCTGGTAGAATTCTGCATGATTGATCCATGTTGCACCTCTTCCCAGGTGTCTTTTTTAGCAATCATTTCAATAGAATTATTTGAATGATGTTGATATGAGGGAAAGCCTACATTTTTGTGCTACTTAGATATAACATGATATCGATCAAAATTCCATGATACATCATTCTTCAGATTATAGGACAACAACAATTTGTTTATAAATCAATAATTGTTTTGTTTTTAATAAGAAAACATGGAAATTCATGAGGTAAATGGAAAGAAGCCCTTTTACTTTTTGATACAAAATGTAACTGATGAGTTTCTAACCTCTACCTGAAATATTCTAGAGAGAAAAGACAAGGAGGAATGTAAAAGGTAACTGATAAGGTTCTAATTCAAAACCATATATTTCGATCATAGTATATATTTTAAATAGGAACCAATCTCCTACTTTTAAAGTAGGATGTAGATGTAATCTTTGCTGGAAAGATATAGGCATCCTAGGAGGCTCTTGTCCCATAAGAAGACTATATGTATTGAATAAAAAATCATTAGAAAACTCTAGGAATTCTCCCCCACTTTCTACAAATGTCAAAAGACAAGTCCATTCTCTAGCTAGAAGTTCTTTCCTAGAATCATCGTTTTTTTATTAATTAAAGGCATGCTTTCTCATAAAAATCAGATTGAGAAAATAGAACTAAAAATAACTGAAAATGAATAGTGTTGTCTATACAACCCGAAAAATCAAATTTAGAAACTTTTTTAGTATCCAAAACCTCATTCATGATTGCTAGGGTGACCTCATCAATCTCTGTATCATCCACGTATCCCAAAATAGAGTTTATAATTGACGCCATCAACCTTGCACCTGGAGAACAAAATTCATATTTGACCGAGAATTCCTCAAAGGTGAAGGAAGGGTCAATAGAAAATTTTGAATTATAGTATTTCTTTCTTGGGTTGACTAGCTTTCAACCTTTTTGAGAAGGTCAAGCTTTATGATAGGTGAATTTGCAAGGGTTAAGTTTAACATTTGGGCCATGGATCCCACAAACATAGTGTAGATATTTATTTTTCCATCAATTGAAACAATACAACGTGTCTCTACATTGTAAGGCTTAGCAAAGGTTTGGACAAGGTTAGGGTCACTGAAAACTTGGGGAGTAAGGTTTTGGAACAAATCACTCCTCCAAAGCCATGAATTCTATGATATTTCTATAATTTCATGGCTAATAAACTCACTAATTTGATTCAAACACTTAGGATTTGACATAGTATCGAATATGTTAGCTAGAGCATCTTTAAAACTCTATCTATAATCCTCGAAATATTCTTGAGGAACCTTCTTCTTCCTAGCAGACATAATGCTTTCTCTAGCACAGTAAGAGCTTCTAATTTGAGAAACACGAAGTGGGTTTCAATTAGTTACTACTTCTGCAAACTGGGTAGCAAGCATAAACTTTATTTGCTCTGGATTTCCTCCCTCAACATTCTTCAAATGTAATAATAACCTAGTTCATCACCTTTTGACATGATTAGTTTGTATGCCTTCATCCTACACATGCATAAATTAAATGCAATTAACGCATGAACGTGTTAACTTGCAATCGATATTTAATATTATGTGACTTATCGTAAATATGCATATGGTAAATACAATGTATGTGTCATAATATGATGGATTCAGATTCATTTGAACCTTTAATATCCATGTACCTTTTGTTCCAAAAGCGATGTGAGTCGCTCAATCAAACCTTTTAGAAGATGTTAGATCTTTCGAACCTGAAAGTGATCATTAAAGGTTGATTACTTCCATGCCCGAATTCAATATCACTCGTTTATCTTAACAATAATATGACCGTCATACCTTTTAGGTGAAAATACTCGATTGAAATGTTGTCAGCTTTACACTCGAAACTAGTCCTGAACCATAGATATTTGTTAATTTAGGACCGTTGGATCCTTCATGATTTGAGGAATTGATTAGCAAGGGTGCGGTTTCGATCACGGAAAATGATCGTGATCATTTATCTTTATATTATACACATGGTTAGATCGATCTCCTCATCAATTTAAAATAATGTAAATGCTAATTAATTCATGATAATCTAATAATAATTCAGATACCTTTGTAAATCTAGTTAGAAAACAATCTAGTTAGATGAAATAGTAACTAGATTATGAAATCAAGGCATAAAATACTTTACAAGAAATTTTTTAAAGGTATAACCAAATTTAGTTACAACAATGCCTAAAAATGGCTATGGAATATTTCAAACAGTTTCAGGCCCCAATTGTCCAAACTACGACGTACCATTGAAGCGACCTTGTAAGTCGATTCTTCCATTTTTGTCCAACAACAAAGTACTGAATAGATGAAAAAGTATATAATGATCCAATCAATATGGTACCTTCCCATTTAGGGATGATTTTGGTCCCCAAAATATTTATTGGATGAGGTGAGTAAACTTTTATTCTACCTTCTCTCTACAGTACCATTTAATTTGTCTGGAAGTTGTCCTTTCGACCCAATATGCCAAAGGTCATGCTACCCCTTTCTTGTAGTTCTAGACCTATTTAAAAAAAATGTATCTCCTACCAAATCTGCTTGAGATTTTGGTGCTAAGTCCTCTATGGTAGGCAACATATGCTCCTCAGTTTCCAGATCCAACATGGAAGGCTCATAGAGTTTCATATTCTCCACATTCACTACTGAGTAAATGTGCATGTATGGTGGTAGACATAGTCTTTAGGCATTGCCACCCACCTTATCCAATACTGCAAAGGGCCATATCACAGATCCTTGATCTTCTCACCATGACCCTATAGTGTTTCGTTATTCAGCTGTAACCAAACTTGGTCTCCCACTTTGATTTATTTTTTATTCTGTGTTGATCATGTCATGCATTGTACCTTTCTTATGACTTATTCAATGTCTCCTGTACTTGAAAATGAACCTACCTAATATTTTCAACAAACTTCTTTGCTTTCAATGTTTCTCTTGTGACGTCTTCCTTGATTCCTCCATGCTATCCATATACAACATCCAACGATGAAGGTGAAAAATAACCAAATAAAGTTTCAAAAGGGGACTTACCAATAGAAGTATGGACTGCTCTGTTATAAAAGTTTTGAATATATATCTGATTCTCATCCCAGGTCTTCATATTCTTTTGATTGTAACCATTCAAAATCTGCACCAAAGTCTTTTTGACTACTTCTGTCCACCCATGTGTTTGTAGATGGAATGTTGTAGATCTCTTTAACTTAGTGTCCATATTATCCCAAAATGTTTTCCAAAAGGCACTAAGAAATATGGTATCCTTGTTTGAGATGATGCTCCTTGGTATCCCAAAGTGCACCGAGATCTATTCAAATAAGATGCTTGCATATTTTTGTCCTTTTATAGTCTTTTACAAGGCATAATAATGCACATCTTGATGAACCTGCCAACTACCACAAATAAATAGTCATGTCACTTCCTGGTTGTTGGTAAACCTCCCACAAAATCCATGGAAATGATTTCCCAAGGTCAAGTGGGTATATGTAAGGTATGGTATAAACCTTGCTTTCTATTATTGGGCTTGTTAGTACAACAAATTAATCATCCACTAATATATCGTGCTACATCTTCTTGCATTATGGGCCAGTACACATACCTTTGTAAGTTAGTGATTGTCTTCCCAACACCAAAATGTCCTACAAATTTGGAGGTGTGAGCCTCTCTAGTAAGCTACAATATTTCACGTTTAGGAACATAGAACTTGTCTATCGTGTAGAGTAACCCATTTTGGAGATGATAAACAACCTTATTGTCACCTTATTATACATGAATTTGGCCCTATAGTTGTTGAAACACCTCTTTGAAGTCCTCATCATTTGTGTATTCCAATTTGTATGCAAGATGGGTAAAAGGATCCATGTGCATAAGAGTTCCCAAAGCTGTAATATTGGATGTGGGTGGGATTGAAAGAATGTCTACCAACTTATTATTGTTTCCCTTTTTATACTTGATGACTACATGAAATTGTTGCAAAAACCCCATCCACTTGCAAAGTGTGGTTTGTTGTAGCTTACTTTGGGCTTGCAAATACTGTAGTGGCTAGTGATCAGTGTGTACAATGGTTTTCTTTCCCATCAGATAGTGATTCCACTTATTAACAACCTGAACTAGGACATAGAGTTCCTTATCATAAGTAGGGTAGTTTAAGACTCCCCCATGAAACATTCTAGAGTGATAGCATACTAACTTACCTCTTTGCATGAAAAATTCTCCCATAGCATACCCACTTTCATCTATATCCACTTTGAAGGGATTCTACAAGTTAGGCAATGCAAGAACTGGTGCTTGAACATCTTTTGTTTTAGCTCATTGAAATATTTTTGTTGATTCTTTCCCCAATGGAAACTTTTATTGCTCATTGTTTTGGTGTGGAGTAATGTAGCTATCACTGAAAATGATGCTATGAAATTTCGTAGGTATTTTTCTGCCCCAAAAAATCTCCTAACTTTAGTGACATTAATAAGAATTGGCCATTTTATAATGGCCTCCATATTTGCAAGATCTATCTTAAGATCCCCTCCATCGATGATGTACCCCAAATACACTAATGTTTGTTGAGAAAACTCACATTTATTGAGGTTATCCAACAACTGGTTCTCTTTCAGAGTCTCTAACACCTGCATGAGATGTGATATGTGCTCCTCCTAAGTAGATCTATAAACCAATATATCATCCAAATACACTGTAACAAATGAATCCAAATATGGGTGCAATATATCATTCATCAGTCTCATAAATGTAGCTAGTGCATTACATAAACCAAATGGCATGACCAATCATTCAAACAAACCTTTCCTTGTCTTTAAGAAAGTATTCCATGTGTCTTATTTTTTTACATGTACCTGGTTGTATCCTGGTTTGAGATACACCTTGGTAAAGTACTTGGAATGCTGCAACTAGTCTAACAAATCATTGATCCTTGGTAGAGGGTATTGATTCTTGAGTGTAATATTGTTCAAAGTTGTATAATTGATACACATTCACTAAGTCCCATCCTTCTTGGGTATGATTATGAGTGGATGATGATAGGTGACCCACAGGATCAGGTTCTTAGTCGAACTACCCCCTACTCCAATAGTTGTTGCAACTATTTCTTCACTTCATTTGCTTCCACAATGGATTGTCTATATTATCCAATATTGGGTAATGGGGATTCAGACAAAAACTGTATCTCATGCTCCACTTCCCTCTTAGGTGATATCCCTTTAGTATCTTGGAACATTCCTCTATATTCTTGTAGAAATTCCTCCAAATGCTATTTTTTCTCCATAGTACATCCTACAAGGATCCATTTACCCTTACCAATTCATCACCTAGTTGATTCTCTCTTAAGAAAAGAAACACATATTTCTTATTAGAACTAATAACTTTTTTGTATTGGTTGGCATTTACTAGTGAGATCTTTGATTTACCTTTGTGTGCATTTATGATGTAGGAATTACCATCCTTGATTAGGCGATACTAGTTTTATCTATGTATGAATATTGCATCCCTCATATACATGTAGGGGATTCTGAACACTACAACACACATGTCAAGGGGTACTACATATAACTCCACTTCATCAATAAAATATACACTTACAAAAAATTTGTTAATGCACTATTTTGTGACATTGATCTATGCATCCTTGTTTACCCACTCTAATAGATATGGGCTAGGATGATCATGAACCTCCAACCCAAGCTTGTCGACTAGATTGCTGCTATGAGATTCACATGTGAACCAGAATAAAATAGAGAATATAACTTGGTCTTCTTAATCTGGGTATTGATATGAAATATTTTTGTCATCTCCTTCTCTTCCTTGTGATGAAGTCTACTCATATTCACATCCTTTTGCACTGAAGTGCGGGAAATATTCACATCCACATCTGAGCTTCTCTCTACCTGACTGCTTGAATCCGTGGCTAGAAAGTTCTTCTTCTTGGCACCCTTCTTATGGTTCTTAGGGTTCATCTCTAGATGTAGTCTCAACATTTTTCTTTAGTGTGACCATCAATATTAATATGGAATATCTTTGTCATCTCCTTCTCTTCCTTGTGATGAAGTCTACTCATATTCACATCCTTTTGCACTGAAGTGAAGGAAATATTCACATCCACATTTGAGGTTATCTCTACCTGACTGCTTGAATCCATGGTTAGAAGGTTCTTCTTATTGGGACCCTTCTTATGGTTCATCTCTAGATGTAGTTTCAACATTTTTCTTTAGTGTGACCATCGATATTTCAATGGTTACATTGGTTACTTGGATTCTTGCACTGATGTGCAGTGGTTGTCGTCTTCTTGTATTTCCCTTTCCACTTCTTCTTTCCTTCCTTAGAAGCATCCTGGTGTTATTTCTATTTAGAGCCACTTGGATGTCCTTTCTGGTGACTTGTATTTTCCAGATACTATGCTTGCACATAGGCCTCATCAACTTCTTGGGATAGAAGAGCATCCGCTGCTTTCGCAAATGACTATGTAGACCCCCTAGAAATTTGAATAGTACATTTGGGTTCTTGGGAGAGATACCCAACATGATAACCATATTTATGAACTCAGTGGTGTACTCCTACTCAATATGCCCCTGTGTTTTCCTGAAGTAATGCGGACAGATCCATTGGTCCTCTACATAGTACCCGATAGGGTAGAATTCAAAATTAATGAAGGTTTTGAAATCCTACCACTTAGTTACTGGCGGATCACCTTCCAACCTATTTTTTTTAGTGTGGATTTCCCACTAGGTTGATGCATGGCCCTCTAATTTTATTTGGGAAAACAAAATCTTCTTCTCCTCATCTATATTTTGAACAATAAAATAGTCCTCTAATTTCTGCAACCTATGATTCAATTTTAATGCATCGATATCACCTTGGTATGGCTTGATATCCATTTTAGATTCCATTTTAAATAAATATTGTGAAGGGGTAATGGCACTGGAACTTGGTTTATCTTTCTTGGGCTCTTTCCTCAACTCCTTTTCTAGGTCTTCATTATCTCCTGGTTTCCCCTCTGATCCGATCTCTAAGTTAGAGCCTCCAACCTCCCTGAATGGTCCAAGTTTGTTTGCTAGAGCTACCATGAGGAGGGTAATATTGTGAGATATATCAAATATTTTCCCTTTCATCCTCACACATATCTCTTCTCTTGGATCTTTAGGGTTGTTTTGAACATACTCATCTGCCATGGATAGGGTTTTGCGACTGTCTTCTTAGGACAATTCTTTGATCTTGTAAATTTCCACAAATTCCCCAAAGAAAACTGATCTAATACCAATATTATCTGTAAACTCCCATGGATACTACATTTGAACAATTTATCACAACAGATCTTATAATATGTTGAAATATTTATTATGCAGATTTATTTCCTTAGATCTCATATTTGTTATATTTATCTTACTTCTCTATTTTTTATTATAGAAAATAACTGAAATATGAAAATAAAAGAACATGAAAATGAAAGAACTTCATTCACATAAATAAACACAATATTTACCGTGGGAAACCCAATACGAGAGAAAATCCGGCGTTGACTCATAAAATCCTCACCAGTACCATAGTTTGCAAATAGTTGCAAGGAACATTTTTTTTTTTTACTATCTATGATATAAATATATAACTAGTAGGTGGGACCCCCTAGGGAGAAAGAAATGATGTTTATTTTCTACTATTCCCAGGATAGAAGCATTACTAGTCTATGAAAAATTACATAATGGGTTCATTCATGTTATATAGTGATGATATTTTCTTCCTTCAGTTTCATTATGAGTTCCACTTCTGATTTGGTTACAAGAGGAAAAGAAAGGTTGTGCTCATAAAGCTTAAAAAATCCTCTATGTTGCATACATTCATACTCGTAAGGTGCTATTATATGATGATTATTTCTCGAAAGTTATGTTGTGGAGATCACAAATCATTAAAATGTTTGGTTAACACTTTTGTTAAAAGCATATAACAGAGCAGGTTAAAATGGTTGGGTACTAAACTACATGATATGATTAAAAGACTTGCAAATTCATTTTTATACACATATCATAGTGTGATATAGTTTACATGCAAAGCTTTTGGTGCAAACTTGAATAGCATGGCATTCCTATCAAAAACATATATTTCAAGAAGGTATCGAACCTATATAGGAAAATGTGGTATGTTGCAATAAAAGGTTTGAATCTCTCGATGCATATTACATATGGTATAATGTATGAACTCAAAGTTGATATTATATAGTGCAGACTATCATTTAAAAGTTTCTTTTGACACTCAAATTGGAATATACGTATCCATTGCATCATTAATTTGTTTTAAATGTTGGTTTAATGGAGGTTAAAATGAAAACTCTCGATGTGAATCTTTGGGTCGTCATTTGAGTGGATAGCTAATGTGGTTTTTGACATGGTCAACGTGGAATGTGATTTCTTTCACACCTGGTGTCGCTCTTGGTCTATGATTTGTTGATGGTGGAAAGAGGAATCTAATGTGGATTAAGGATTAACACATATTTTTGTTTTGAATGACATGACGCCTCCATGCATTCAATGTGATAGGGTGGAGGTATTTATGCTCCATTTTATGTATACCGCCCTTGTTATTCATTTTTCCATTTCATATTTACACTTGAGTCGTTGAAGAAGCATCATCCTGGTTGAGAGCTCGACTTTGGTGGTTATGGTAATTGTAGCACTGGTTTTGCGGAGGTATTTGAAACACTAAAAAATGTATGGATATTTTATCTTGTTATCCATCAAATGCACGTTTTTTTGCAGTAATAATCTTGAAATGACTCTTTTTGATCGATTTTTTGAGTGTGTTTGTGTTGTTCTTTCTCTCAAATCATTTTAGGATATTTCTAGAAAATTATTCATGCTCTGTTGATTGAAACAATTCGTGTTCAAACCCTTACTGTAAAACCTAGAGTTCTGAGTTAAACTATTTGAGTTGGTTTTAATAGCTCCAGATTATTCTTAACCAGTATCGCCTATGTTCTTAAAAGAAATCCAACCAAGTTTTTTTTAGCCACCTTTATCTCTAAAAATCCAATCATGAATGTTAGTATGTCTCAAGAAAAGGGTCAAAAGGTTGTTTGGTTCGCATGAATATACATTGGTGTATAAAAGAGGGTTATTGTTTTCCTTTGGTTACTTGATGGGTTTCAAACCCATATATTACAACAATCATATTATGGTTCTTTACCCACTACTCAACCTTGCATGTTGATAAAACAACATTACAAAGAATTTTTTGATGTGCCTTGTTTGATACCATCCTACCTATATAAATTGTTTTGAGAACAAAACTTTATCTTGAGTTCCCGACCCAACGTGTGAAAAGTTAGATGGTTTTGGTAGTTGTATTACCAAACCCTATATTTGAAAGTCATAAACTTGTTGTTATGAGGAAATTTTTGTGCATAAAATACAAACCCGAGCTTCATGAATTTTTATATACATTGACTTATTCATCCCAATCCCTTGCTACTCTTATACATAGAAGGTTTGAGTATGAGGTTGTATCCATATTATGGCCAACATTGATATTGTTGTGACATGTATTGGGTACTCAAAACCATGGTTTTATGATTGTTGATGAATACATGTATATGATAGTAGGGTTATATTGATGATGTTGTTGCCCATTTTCAAATCTTAGTTGATTATGATGGATTTTATGGTCATTTGTTGAAAAGTTTTTGATGAACCAATTCAAAGTATTTGCACAAAAAATTTGAAACAAGTTCAAATTATACAAGATTATACAAGTTCAACTAAGGAAAATGGTCGAAGTGAATAGAGTATTCGACCTATGTATTTATTACACATGAATTGTTGAGGATACAAAACTTCATACGGGAAATAATTTGGTTGATTATACTACACTGACATTTAATTCATCAATTATGAGAGCAATTTATATTGGTCATAAGCTTTTGAAGCTAACTTATATGATGTTTGTTAAAATACATTTTGTGATGAGTTTATGAATTCTCATCCTTCATGTTCGTCTAAGAACTTGTTTGAAATTAGTTGTTGGAATTAAAAGCACAATTGGCTATGGATTTATGGGCATGCTGATTTTGAGTATGGATTGAAATGAGAGGGTCAAGATTACATGTCATAAAGGAATAATAGATATTTTTTATCTTATACACATGACCAAATCCCTCATTATTTCATTTTCCATATATTATTCCTAAATTCCCAAAATCATATATCATTTAAACTTCATCTTTTCTTCCCTCTGTTGTATGAAATAAAAAATTATTTTCTACTAAAGAGTAATGTTACTAGTAGTTTGGCATAAACAATTTGAAATGAAGAATATGTTTTGGGTGTTGCATCTATGGTTAAAGGAAGAATTTAAAGGATACATTGTTGAACATTGTCCATTCACAAGTATAAATTGAACCACAAGCTCGGTTACATGATTATGTATTCATTATCAAAGTACAAGTCTAGGATGACAAAAATAATGAATATTGAAGAAATGTCATGGTTGATTGCTTATTTGTTTTCAGGTCCAATTCCTTTCATTATCCCACTTTACATGCGTTATTCCCAAAATTACCAATATCATGTTCATTTTAAATTCATATTTCCCCCCTTGTTACATAAGCAAATTCAAGAATTTTTTGGATCAAGGATGAAAGACATCCTAATAGTCAACTTGAACAACACTTAGCCTAGCATATACAACATAATGATTAATTGGCCTTGGGCTTAAGAACTGAGATTTGAGCTACAAGTTTACAACTTATATGTTTTCATTATGAACATATTTCACTCTTCTTATAATTTTTCACTTTCCATCCATTACAAAACCCTTCATCTTCTCAGTATCATTGTAAATCCTATGTTCTTGAATAAATATTAGTTGTGTGGGTTATAAGATATGGAAACGTTTAAAAAAAGATTAGATAGATTTATTTTGGGTTATTCTTCTCACCCATCTCTGGTT
>JASDQU010099828.1:782671-798022 GCA_032191745.1 Picea mariana
TTACATAAGCAAATTCAAGAATTTTTTGGATCAAGGATGAAAGACATCCTAATAGTCAACTTGAACAACACTTAGCCTAGCATATACAACATAATGATTAATTGGCCTTGGGCTTAAGAACTGAGATTTGAGCTACAAGTTTACAACTTATATGTTTTCATTATGAACATATTTCGCTCTTCTTATAATTTTTCACTTTCCATCCATTACAAAACCCTTCATCTTCTCAGTATCATTGTAAATCCTATGTTCTTGAATAAATATTAGTTGTGTGGGTTATAAGATATGGAAACGTTTAAAAAAAGATTAGATAGATTTATTTTGGGTTATTCTTCTCACCCATCTCTGGTTGATTGCATGCTTGATTACTGATTGAGTCAGAGCCATTTTTAAGTTATGATAAATGATAAATGTATTTGATGTTTTACTTGATATGGTATACATACTCTGATCCAATCTTCATGTTTAATAGATGAGATTTTTTAGCTGGGGAAGCAACAGATATAACATAGATAACAAGGGAAATACAAGAAAATGGAATAGAGGGAAGCAAGATAGATGGAAAAAGGGTAGAAATAAGAGACTTAGTTTCTCTATCCATTTTGATGAAAAATCAGAGGAGTTTAATCAATTCTTGCAAATCGACCTTCTTAATCTTGCAGACCAAGGATATTTTAACCCTCCTCCACCACCTATCAGACCTCCATTACAACCTCATCCCAACATAACCAACATTTATGTATATCCACAAGTGTCTTTGAAGCCTGATATTCCAGTCAATGATGGTTGTAATGAAATAATTCATGATCCTCAACCTCATCATCATGGATGGCCTACTGTATCTTTTCCACTACCTCCACCTACTCTTAAGTATCCACTTCAACTTGTTGTTTCCATGGATTCACCTGCACTGTTTTCTCAACAATGCAATAATTTTTTTTTTAGATCAGGAACCTGAACCTAGCAAAGGGAAGAAACTTTCCATGTCACCTAGTTCTGATTCATCTTCCCATTCTGTTACTTCACATTCTATTCCCCCAAAGCATGAGCCTAAGAATATCACCTTTGGTGATATGCACCAAGAAGCATCATCAAATGAAGAAAACAAGTCTACTAAGGTAGATTTAGAGACACACGGGGCAACTACATCTCAGGACAATGGACAAAGGAGGACAACCTCCCACAAAAAATATGACTTTTAATTTTATTCTATGATGATTCTATGTGGCATTTTATTGATGAGAGACTTGCAATTTTATTTTTGGATAGCGGATAACACACACACACACATACATATATATTTGGCATGGTTAATTTATTTTTGGGAGTCACAAGTGTGTTTATGGAATAATTATTTATTTGGGGGCTGTCAAATGTGAATATATTTTATGGATGGTATGAATATTGCAATTATGGAGGTACAAGGGAAAAATTTGAAAAATAAAAAATAAATTTATTTAGGGGGTCCCCACCTATTAGTTATTATATATAAAAACCCTTATTATAAGTATTTATTTAAATTTTGTCCCACTCAACTAAAGTTAGTTAACTATCTAACTAAAGGTAGTTGAACTAATCAAACTTCCTTTTGAGCAATAAAAGAAGGACTTGATGAAGGGACAAAAGAGGGGATAATAGAGAGGCACGAACTTTGATAAGGTTTTCTCTTTCTTTGAAGTGAGATTACAATCATATTCCATTCATTTATGAATTACTTGAAGGATGAATATTCTTGTTGGTAGCAAGGTTTTACTAAAGGTGGCAATAATAAGGACTAATATGAATAGATTATTGACATGCTTCCAAAGGTCAATCATTTGTTTTGATAGTGTAATAATTCTTATTTGACATCTACATTAGTTTTTAGTGCTGATTATAATTTTTTTGTAGAGTCAAGACAGTGGCACATTTGTGGATTATTGATCAAGTCTTATCAATCTTGGTTTTTACTTAGAAGACACCAATAGCCTCTGCATGATGTAAAATTACACCTTTGACTTATAAGTCTTACTTGGTTCTTACCCACGCAGGAGTATGAAGATAAAGTTTTTGGTTGTAATTTAGAATTGAATTAATAAAAATCATTGTTGGTTTTTATCTCACATTTGGACTTGATGTGTAATGTTGTTTCAGATTTGTCTTCTGATTGTTTCTTAAATCTGATATAAATTTATGTTTTTTCTTTGATAAAACACTAAACACATAAAACAACATTAGTCCCAAGTACATATTGCTTGAGGACTAATTGATATTTTTGTAAAGGCTATAAACATATGGTAATAATCTCACCTATCTTTCCTTAGCCTAGCAAGATTAAAAAATGTTGTTATAAGGACATCCATTTATTTTCATCAACACCCATCTTGAAGGTGAGGCCTATTCTATGATCTCTTTGCTTTAGTTATCAAAATGAAAATACAAAGGAATGGGAACTCACTATGGAGTTTCCTATGACACCGTGGCTTGAAAGGATGCTACAAAATCTTCCTCATCCTTTGTTATGCCCTAAAAATACCACACCTAGATGTTTTTTCTCAGCTATGGAACAAGTACAATACTAAATAATGGAACCCCTTATCCTAGTAGAAAACCAATATTTAACACAACTTGATAATTATCTAGGGTTAGGGTTTTGAATTTCTAAACCTTTAGTTAGTGATAAGGTTTATACCTTCTAGAATCTTCTTGAAAATCCACACGTGGCTATCCCTACATGTTTGAGTAATGGGGGTTGATGTGGCATCCAATCGTACCATGGTGGTTAACAAGGTAGGTCAACTTGTAGGAGGCATAAATTTCACATACAAACTCTGATCAAGGTGATTTTTGCACCATTGGAAAGGTATTGGTGTATAAAATATGGAATCTTCCACCAATGAATTTTTTGGAACAAAAAAAAATGCTATTTTATGCTTCAAAACGAGTCAAGAATATTGCAGATGGTTTTTTATCCCAATTTTTCAAACTAGGACATGCTGCTAAAATGGCCATGCAAGCTGATTCCTCCAATTTTTCCCACCCAAAAAGTATCGATATACATGAAAAATTATATATTGATCCAATCCAGATCAATGGATTTTTTCCACAAGGTCCTTTCCCCTTTTCCAGATCTTGTTCATGGTTTTTTCCTCATCGTGTCCTTTCCCATTTTTAAAACTTTTTGGGCCACCCTCAGTCATTGATATGACGAGTGGGGGTAATATTGGACATTCATGGATTTTATTTTTATTTAGACCCTCACCAAAATTTTGGACACCGCAAAGTAATATCAACTGTAGAACTTCCTCAGTAGGGCAAAGGATGATCATTGATTCACACTTAGGTTTATATAGTAGGTGTTTTGATTCATTCAAATGGGATTTAGGAGATGGGTGATATTGAGATGACTATAAAAACTTGGGAGGGTTGTTCTAGGGGTAAAAAGATGGCAAGGAACATTCATAGAATCTATGCTACTTCGGAACTCGGTAAGTAGACCATCAAATTGTTAGTAGTGGAAGTTGAAGGTAAGATTGATAAGTAATTTCAACCTTACAATTAAAGAGGTGTTTTGAAATCAGCCCATGTTTTGAAATCAACAAAAGAAAAAGGCTTAAATCTTAAAAACCACCCAATACTACAAAATTTCAAAGATGTATTTCTAGATGAGATACTCGGTCTACCTCCAATGAGAGATATTGGCTTCTATATCAACATTATGCCTAGAGTTTCACCTGTATCCAAGGCTCCTTATAGAATGAGTATTCCTAATTTAATTGAACTAAAAATATAATTACAACATTTTCTAGAAAATAATACATTAGGCCAAGTGTGTCTCCATGGGGGGAAATAGTTTTGCATGTGAAAAAAATGGGACCATCATATTATATATATACTACAGACAACTGAAAAAGGTTGTAGTGAAAAAAGTGCCCATTTCCTTGGATTGATGAATTATTTGATTAAGTAAGATGGTAAAAAGTGTTTTCAAAAATTCATTTGAGGTGAGGATATCACCAAGTCAGAATCAAAGATGAAGACATTCACAAGAAAACCTTTAGGAAAAGGTATGGTCGTTATGAAGACATTCACAAGAAAACCTATAGTACCATTTGGACTTACCAATGCCCCAACCACATTTATGTTCCTTATAAACAATGCCTTCAGTAAGTATTTGGACAAGTTTATATTTGTTTTTATTGAAGGCATACTTTTATCAAAAGTCTAAAGAACATGAGAATCATATAAGAATAGTTTTTGAAATTTTGAGAGAACATCAATTGTATGCATAGTTAAACAAATGTGTTTTCTATCAGAAACATATCCATTACTTGGGTCACATTATCTCATAATAAATAGTATCTATAGATCAAGAAAATATTGAGGTCGTGTGAATTGGCTTAGTCCTAAAAATGTGACAGATCTGAGGTCCTTCATGGGTTTTGTTGGTTATTATTAGAGGTTCTTTGACTGATTCTCCAAGATTTATTAACAAATAATTTTCTTATATAAGAAAGAAAGAAAATTTTTGTTATCTTAGAAATGTGAAGAGAGTTTTTAGCGACTGAAATATTTTTTTACGAGCGCATTGATTCTAAAAATATTAGACTCAAATAAATATTTTATAGTGTGCATAGATGCATGTGGAGAAGGACTTGGTGGAGTTCTTATGCAGTATAACCATGTGGTAAGTTATGAATAAAAAATTTAAAATCTCATGAGAGGAACTATGCCACCCATGATCTAGAACTTGTTGATGTAATCCATGCAATGAAAATGTGGTGCCATTATTTGATAGGCACCAAATTTATATTAATGGATGATCACAATGGGATGAAGTTTTTTTTTGGTCAACCACACTTGAATTCCAGATAAGCAAGAAGGTTGTATTTCCTCAGAGAGTATTATTTTGAAATTAGACACATGGAGGGAAAGGAAAACAAAGTAGCAAATGCACTCAATAGAAAAATGCATGTGATGCATATGAAAACCATCAACACTTGTAAATATGATTTGAAAAATAGAGTAGTAGGATCTCTTTTTGACAATGAACATTTTATCCAAGTAATAAATAGTTTACAAAAAGAAAAACTTGAAAAAAATATAAAGGTTACAGGAAGAATGAAGAAGGATTTCTGATTTATAAGGACAAGTTGTATATTCCTAATTCACCAGAGCTAAAAATGATCATCATGGATGAATTGCATAAGAATGCATGCACACAAGCTACCAAAATATGATTCCTACAACAAGGAAACAATATTTCTCACCTGTAATGAAAAGGGATGTTGCAACATACATTCCAAGATGCATTAAAAGCCAATAGGTCTATTACAACCTTTACAACTTCTAGAATGTAAATGGGAGGTGATAACAATAGTTTTTATCATAGGGATCCCAAAAAAATTGAAGCAACATGATGCTATTATGGATGTGTTTGATCAACTAAGAAATGTTGTTGATTTTATTCCCATAAAATATACATGTGAAGCAATAAAAATCATAGAAATATTCATGAGAGAAATTTTGAAATTTCATAGGATTCCCACAACAATTATATTAGACAAACACCCAAAGTTTACATGAATTTTTTTGAAAGGATTGCTTGAATGTTTAGGTGCTCAATTAAATTTTAGTATTGCTTACCATCCACAAATAGATGGGTATACTGAGAGAACAAATCAAATCCATGCATACTTGCTTTACATGCATGTTATGAGTAAACCAACTAAGTGGGAAGATTACTTACACCTATTAGATTTTCCCTATAACAATGGATATCATGCATGACTAAAAATGAGTCTATTTGAGGCAATTTATGGTAGAAGATGCAATAATCAAGTAATCTAGGATAATCTAGTGAAAAAAATTATTCTTGGGCCAAAAATGCCTAAAGAGATGGAACAAGAGGTTATTAATATTAAGCAAAATATAAAAATAAACCATGGCATGTAAAAAGGTTATGCAAACAAGAACATAGTGCATAATGAATAAAATTGGGGACTATGTTTACCTTAAAGTTAATCCATGAAGGAGTTCCTTAAAACCATGAAAATGTACCAAGATTGCACCTAGAAAATATAGACCGTTTGGGATCCTAAATAACATATGCCTATTAGCATATCAACTTATATGGCTTGCTAGCATTAAAGGACATAAAATTTTCCACGTCTCATTTATTAATAAATGCATACATGATCCTAACCATGCAATTGATTAAGCCATGATTCAGGTGAAACCATAAGGAAATTTCTGGCCATAACCTCTTTGTATCCTAGACAAGAAAGTAATATTGCTCCAGAACCAATTCATCAACTAGTTAACGATGCAATGGAAGCACTTTTTTCTAGATGAGGCTCTGTGGGAATTGGAGGATGACATGAAATGAAGTATATCCATTCCTATCATAGTCTTAAGTATTGCTGAAAGAAAAGAACATTGAGGATGTTTCTGTTCCCAGGGGGAGGGGAATATAATATCCTGATTTTGACCCTTTAGAATTTTTAGACATGATTATGTATGCATTGTAAATCATGTGCATATGTATTTTTCATTGCTATTATTTTTGCATACCATGAAGCAACATTGCCATGGTAATTTTGAAGACTTGTAATTATTACTTTGAAGATTAATAAAAATTCCAAGGCTAACTAAGAAAGAGTACCTAAGGGAATATGATTCCACTAGAGGGGAAGAGGTGAGGGGGTCAAAGGGGATGATTATTAATCCTAACTACTTATGTCTCCTAATATTGCATTTCTTATTTATCGTTAACTAAACTCTCCACTCTTTTAATTCTAATGATGGTTTGTTAGAAGACCTAGTTTGATTTGAATGGAAAAATGAGAGTGGGATGGGGGAGAGGAATGAAAATACTCAATCTCTAGGAATTATAACCACCTCCATACTTTCATGCAAATAATAAGAGTTCGAATTAGGAGGAGTTTTCTTGGAGTTATGTGTTATATTGAGGATGGAAGACTGCTTTCCATGAAAATCAAGGAGTAGAGCCTTGTGAAGATGGTAGAAACAAAGGGGGAAAACTAGACTTAATGAGGAGGAGACTATACCATAACAAGATATATTAGGACGATTAGAGGCTCATCTCCCCTATCCCTATGGATTATTGATAATTAAATATCCAATAATTAATTTCTGGTAGGATTGAATATGAAATTAGATATTAATTTGGTATCCTAATAGACATATTGAAGAACATTAAGAAGAAGAGGATTCCTAAGGTATTGTGGAGTATATAATGGGGTATCCTATTTTTTTTGTATGGGGTAGTACAGGGAGTGCCATAGCTAGGCTATCTGGAAGATTAGGAAAAAAAATCTACAATGAGTTTAATGGTTGATATTGGAAGGATTTCTAATGGAATAATTGACCTAAAGGTCTTGAAACTGTTTCCCTTCACACTTATGGTATCAATCCTATCTAGGGGGTGGCATCCAAAGAGGAATACCTATAGTTGGGCAATTTTTTTTATCACTTATTCAGTTGCTTGAATCAAATTGTTGATAAGTGTTCTATCTCTAGTCTAGAAATATTTTGTTATCTTTGAATATAAAGACATTTTACTTATGAGTAATTGCATTGATTTACCTATATGTTTGAAAACTTTCTATCTACAAACTATTGGTAGAAAAACATTCAATTGAATGCTTATTAAGTTGTTGTTGATTGAAGGTTTTGCATGCTTGGAATATTTTATTGTATGTGGATGTAGGAATCAATGTGTTAAATCCACAAAGAAGAGAGGAGAATGCACTCAGGGATGCATTCTGCACTGTAACTTCTTTAAAACTTGGCCTCATTTGTTGGTTATGATGTATAATATATAACACAAAGGATGAATCATTGTTTACTAAGTGAAACTGCAATGATATTTGAATTGATTGAAACTTAGGGAGAAATGGATCATCCCTTCCCTGTAAAAAAACAATTGTTGTTATTGTTCATTGTCTTCAAGATGTTGTTTTTTATTGAATGAATGGGCATAATTTCATTGATATTCCTCTTGGGAAAAATTCAAATTTTGGGTGTTTTTGTTTGATGAGTAATAGAGTGGAAATGTGGTATGTTGGGTGATGATGAGTGTTAGAAAAACATGATCGTGGAGCAATAAAATAAAACAAATGTGGAAATAAAACACATAAGATACACAATACAATATAGACACATATATACATGGTTCACCCAGTGTGGGCTACGTCCACCAGAGAAATTTCCAGGTCTTTATTTTATTATTATGTAGCAAATGAAGGGATACATCATACAACACACCCGTTGTAACTTCCTCTTCTTTTTCTCACAGTATCCTCTCTCATAATACAATATTCACTATCACTCACAACCACAATACAATTCCATCGTACATAAAATAGGGTTGTCTTCTAGGGAAAAAATCCCTAACATAACTTCTTCCATCAGATCTACGACCTTATAATGAACAATCCAGATTGACTATGAAATTACAATATTTTATAAGAAATTTTTTCCCAAAATTTCACTTCAGGGGAAAGCCCCCCCTGGACCTCCTTGACAACAATAGTGGGGGAAATCCCCCCCACACCCCCCATTAGGAATGGGATCCAAGAACGACTGAAAAAAAACCTTTGAAATAGGAAGATAATCAGGCTCCACAACCAACGATGAGAACACCCTTATGGCCATAGCCTAATATTGTTCAACCCACATTGTGTGTGTGTGTGTGTGTAGGGTGAACTTATGAAAAACTCCTCCTCTTCAATATTGAGTTACGTGTTTGACTATTTGGTGGAAATCCCAAGTACAAAGACCTCTTTTGATCATTGGAAATAACCTAGAATATGGAAATCATTTAATTGTAATAATTGTTGGATTTTTTTTCAAGTTTACCAAGTTCCCCTATATTATGTGAATCCACAATGCAATTATGTGCAAATGCCATTTTCTTTGTTAATTTATTAATCATGAATGAATCGGTGAATCGTTTAGATCAAATGACATATTAGACCTATTTGAGATTGATGATAGAGTATTTGAAAATGCAGTAAATTTATTTGGACATATGGAAGTTAGTTTTAATCATAGAAAAATGATTTTTTATAACTTTTGTAGTACTTTAAAGTAAAGAAACACTGTAATGGATCTTGAGTGTATGTTCCCTAGTTTTTTTAAGAACTTGAGTTATTGCTAGGTTAACTCTCTACTTTGGGTTTGCTAAGTTGTTGCCAAGTCTGAGCCATGTGACTTGGAGTTAAATTTCAATTTTCTTATTTGTATGTCCAATGGGTATAAATTTTCTAGCCTATTTCAATTTCTCAAATACTTTAGTATGTGAGTGGCCTTCCATATTTTTGTGCTATCGAGGTGGTTGCTAGTAAGTTGTTTTCCACTAGTTTATAATCACATGTTGCCAAAATCTAGGTGTAGTATACATGATCAAATCCCTATAGAGATGTGATTTAAACTTGTGTTACAGAGAATAGTCTTATCCCTCACTTTATACTCCCTTCTAGTGTTCATTTCACATATTATGTCGGCTTTTATTTTAGCTTCTTAATTGTTTTGGCATGGAATGTGAAATATTGAATTGAATATTTATATCTTCTTTGTTCTTATTAATATAATAAATCAATTAGATAAGTCATTCCTTTTTTAAAAGGATAAATTCAAAGATACACAAATATTGTTAATAAGAAAATTAAGTTCTCCAATTCCATGTTAAAGATCATATATGGAGTATCTTTGTTGTGTCATTCTCATTGCTCATATTATGTTTTAGTTATGTTGCTTAGTATCCTCCTTTTGAGTTATATATTATGAAAATTTAAAGCCATACCTCTGTGTTGATGTGGGAAAAATGTCCCATGCCAACATGAGGGAGGATCACTCAATTGCAGATCCCAACCAGACCTTCTCTCATTTGGTATGGCAATCTCCACTAGTATGAGGTCTCGGTAGCTGCAAACTAAAAGGTTTTCTCTCCGAAGAGAGACTTGTTCATTTAATCTAATCTAAATCCTAAATGAAATCCTAATATACTATGAAAATGCAGTCATATTCTAAATTCTCACTATTCCTAATATAACAATAACAAAAATCAATTGCAGGCATATAATTTACTTATGGAAACATAAAGAATTCACATTTCTCAATAAGAAACCATACTAGCATATCCATCTGCATATAGATGACATTGAATATGCCCCTTCAATTGAATTCATAATCCATTCATAATTATTTCCTACATAATAATTGACATAAATGGAAAATTGCTAACACTGGTAGAAAATTACAATCAATCAACAATAGTGCTATTGCATGAATATACCATGAATAAAGTCTTCCTTATATTCGTCCTTTAGAAGGAATTCCTCAAACCGATATACAAGTAAAAACCAAAATATTTTGAATTTGTCTTGAAGCTTGATAAAAATATACAAGGCTCAATTATGGGTTATCCAACCCCTCTCCACCACTAAGGGCGAAATTGCATTTATAACATTTCTTAGTCACTGCCCCTGGGACCATTCCTCTTTTGGACTCCTTGCTTCCTCTCTATATCATGTAGTTACATATATTCCTCTTCCTAGACTCTTCATTTTCCAAACAACTATGTCTTCATTTGGACTCTTCACCTCCTCTCTTTCCTACAAAATTGTGAATATACAGTCAATCGACAACAATAAAAATACATAAATTTAGTTATATGTGAGTAAAAGACTAGACAATAACAGTTGTAGAAATAAATTAAAATAGAAGAAATTTTAAATTTCAAATAAGCAAGAAAACTATTTCAAATTATTCCTCAATTCCTAAGCTTTCCAAAGAGCTCTTGTTTTCCTGATTTGGCTGTCGGAAACTCAAGTTATGGGTTGCAGAAAAATTCGTGGCCAATATCCAAGTAAAATCGTGCATTCTCATTCATCAATTTTTTCGGGCATTTTTGTTGTCAATTTGGAAAAACTAATTCTTTCATCATGTTCCTCACAATCTCATATTTACAATGAGCCATCTTGTGTCCAATTTGGCCACCTGAAAATCAAGATATGGCTCCCGAAAGTGCGCATTGAGCAACCGTTGATTTGATCTCAGGTAAATTGAACATTGATCTTATAAGCTTAATGTTTTATCCCACATGTATTTTTAAAAATAATTGCAAGGTGTTTATAATTTTTTTCCGTACCAAGGTTATTTTTGCGTGGAGTTAAGAGAGGTATGGAACGTTAAACATGCATTAATGTTTTGTATATACCTAAATCCGAAAAATAGAAAATAAAAAATATAAATATAAATAATCTTGTATGTGAAAATACAAAATTAATAAAATAATCCCAAATTCAAAATCCCGAAATTCTCATGTCCAAAAATCATATCCCCAAAATATGAAAAATAATAAAATAATCCAAAATCCAATGTCCGAAAATCCGATCGAGAAAATGATTTCGAGAAAAAACCTCTGGGTTAAACGTCCAAAGGGGTTTCAAGAAAATGTTTCCAAAGGGTTTCAATAAAAATGTTTCAAAATGGGTTTGGAAATAACATGTCCAAAGGTGTTTCAAGAAGAATGTGTCTGAAGGTGTTCGAGATTAATATGTCTGAAGGTGTTCGAAGGTGTTTGGGAAAGGAAGAAAAGCCCAAAATGGTAATTTGGGAAAATTAATTGATGTTGAATTCTCGAAGTAAACTTCCCAAAATCAACATGCAATTAAAATATCCTTAAATGAATGTTCGAAGGTCTAAAGTTGAAAGGGAGAGCCCGAAATGTGACAGACCGAAAGAGAGAGTCAGGAATGAAAACCCAAAAATAATAATTTTTTTTTCCTAAAATTGTAAGTGTCCAACCCAATGTAAATAATACCAAAAATCGTAATAAAATAATACAAATACCATGCTTTCTGGATTTTGGAAAATGCATGCATGTGAAAGTGAATTAGGAATTGGGAAATTAAACCAAAAATAAAAATTAAATTAAATATAAATAATAAAAACCAAATAATAAAAATAAATGAAAATCAAATATGAATCTAATTCTTTAGGAAATTTGAGAAAACTAAAAACGTGAAATAAAATAAAATAAAAACATCTGGAAAAAAATAAAATGCAAATCTAGGTTAAAAATTAAAATAAGTAAATAAATGTACAAGCCCATATATACAAAACAAAATCTGCATGACTTGGGAGAAATGAGGTTGAGTTACAAATCTAGATTAAGGTTCTAAATCTAGATCAAGGTCCCAACTGCAGATCAAGCATCTGATTGTGGATGAAGGTTCCATCTTTGATCAAGGTTCCACACCTAGAAATTCAAGAAATCCGAAAAAGGCATATTATGAAAATTCCAGATGTCTAAATTAAAATTAATGTGACAATGAAGTTAAAATCCCAGATCCAGATATTAGAATTCAATGATGTTAGGAAATATTAGGATTCTGAATATCGATAATCATTAAAATAATGAAACCAAAAAGAATGATTGAATGATCAAACCTTAAATTCAAAGGGTCAATTAATATCATAAATAATCCTAAGAGCCTAAATGAAATACTACCCAAGTTTGCTTGAGAAGGATAACTGATGCATGATATAAGTCATCCTAGGATACTCCTACTTGAAATTAGGATGCCTTAATATTGTGATCACACTATAGGACCAACGTTCAATTGCCTTTCCTTGACCATACCATTTATCGATGCCTTCTTGTTTTTTTGACACAACTGTGACAATTATTCGATCTACTTTGAGATAACTTGTGCCTTCATGAATTAAATAACACCACTTCAAACCAAGGTACAAGATAAAGCAAGAAATCATCAAAGAAAAATAGAAGTTAAAGATCAATCAAGAATTAACACAGAAGAGTCAATAAACATGATCAATGGGTAAACGCATTTCAAAAGACTATTTACAAGGAGCATGTCAAAGGATAGAAGGAGCACTAAAAAACAAAGATCTCCTTTAGAACAACAAAAAGAATGTACAATCATCAAAGAGATATTGAGCAAGGAAAACCTCCTCAAAGATAATCAATCATTAAAGATCCAAACCCCTAACCCCCTAGGTAGTCAAAGAGTATACAATGGACTAACAATAGTAATATATTAGTCATTAGAGCTAAACTTTTGGTAGGGGGCCCTTTTCCTTTTGCTTATAAAAGAAAAAATATAAAGGGGTATTGTTGTGGCCACAACAATTGGTGACCCACTGGAAGAACCAGTTGATACTGAGAGGGGGGTGAATCAGTATCAAGTACAATTTAAAACCTTTTTCAACTTATACTTAAACCATTCAATTATATCCAATGAGAAATGGGCAATAGTATAAGAGTTACACCAATACACAACTATACACCATGCACAATATATGAGAAATAATCAATAGTTATTGTTCAAGGGAAGTAATGACTTCCAAAGGTAGCTACAGCTTCAAAATGTAAAGGGAGGGATAAACCTTCAAGAGGAATATACAATCCTCCAATATCAAGAGAGATTTGAACTCTCCATCCTTGTCCCTTCCTTCCACCCAAGAATATACGAGAGATAATAAAACTTCACATTAAATCATCACCATCAATCAACCATCACATAGAACCTGATAATGCTTCCTCAGACTTTTTCAATTTCTACAATTATTCAATTCTTGGAATACTCTGATACTATAGATAATATTATTCAATTTATTCTCTGAAAATTCTCCAAGTTTCACTCCTTGAATCCTCCCCAAAAAGAAGTTATAGAGAGAATGGTAGACCTTGTTCAATTCTGGTTTATTCAGGAGACCAAACTTGTACAGAATTCCCCACACTCAATATTTAACATCAGATTCTGAAACTCACACAAAATAAACTATAGTCCGTACTCTTTCCAATGAAATTTGTCCCATGTCATTTGGATTCTCTATGAATAATTTATGACTGTTTTACCCGGAACACTTGTTTATTGACTAGCTTCAGGATTGGTCACAAACCCTATCTTCCACAGAGTGTATCTCCATAATTATAGCGAATAAAGAGCTGAAATTTTTACCACAGGTACCTTGATATGTCTTCTCAATACCATATCAATTTCACCATCTTAATCGTTCTAGAAAAAAACATTATAGCAAAAATGGTAAGATGACCTGAAAATAACATACCTTCGAACACATCACCAAAAGACTTCATCCTCCCTTGAAATCCAACCTTCTTTACTTCTGATTTCATCTGAAATTGTACTTGTGTATTAAATGAATGTATAATGATATTTATTTATACCATTTATGTCACTTTATTTTAACATTAGGGCCGACCTGACACTTTCTTATTTTGTAATTCTTTTCTTTAATTATCTTTAGGGCCTACATGTACTTCCTTCTTCAATTCACTTTGTCATCTTCAAAAATTCATTTATCCTCAACCATGAGGATCCACGTGACGTGCCACATACCACCGAAAAAAACATGATGTATACTATCCATCCATGGGTGTTGTATTTTCCTGTGCATTTTTCTTCATGTCCAAATACCTTCATCAATCTTATGGTCCAAAACCCATGACTAGGGTTGACATCAATGCCACCAACCAATCTTCCAACAATCTCCCCCTTTGTCATTAATGACAACACTCATGCTCCCCCTGTCATCATGATCCCAATTTCTCTCCCCCTTTGACATCAATGGCAAAGGGTGGGGCTGCTCCCCCTAACTTTAATAGCAAAAGGTAACTCTCTTCTTTGGGGTTGCTCCCCCTGAACATATAGTACTTAATGACACTTCATTTTTATGGTCTCTTTCTTCCTTGGAGATTTTTCATGGTTTTAAGACATATATGTTACTTGGTATTCTTGTTGCAATTGCAACCAATTTTCCTGAGTTATTTTCTCTGATTTTACATTTTCGGGAGTCAAACGTAAGAGTGTATCCTTGATCACACATTTTACTAACACTGAGTAGATTATGCTTCAAGTCTTCAACCAATAGGACATTCTTTGCTTTTACATTTTTTCTTTCAAGATCTACTACACCTTCTCCAAGTATTTTGGCAGATGAGTCATCTCCAAATGCAACATTGCCACCCTTTCTCTTCCATCTGATGAATTTGTCTTGATCCCCGGTCATGTGTGAAGAAAATCCACTGTCTATGTACCATTCATCTTCTTCTTTACATTCTTCAGTGGTTAATGCTATTCGACAATATTCATTGTTTGGAATCTCTTTCCTTCTCCATATTGTGGTTGGCATAGGGACATCTTCATTCATATATCTGCAATCTCATGCTTTGTGACCAAGATAATTACATTTGTAGCATGAAATATTTTTGTCCATCAATGGGGAAAATGAATTATAACTTCTGTTGACAAATCCATGATTATTTCCATATCTTCTATTTACACCATTCATGTTTCT
>JASDQU010099828.1:798291-808540 GCA_032191745.1 Picea mariana
GTTGGTATCTGCATCTTCTTTATATGAAGTTTCACCCATGCATCCAAGATGTGTTAAGTATTTTGGCACTTGAGAGTTTCTTAAGCTCTTCCTCAATGAGACAACTTCTTGTTCTCTTCATCATTTGGACATTCCTTACTTCTCCTATTCTTCTTTCTTCTTCGAGTAGAGTTTTCAAGGAAATGGTTTCTTCTCTTAGTTTCTCAAAGTCTTCTAATTGTTTCTTCAAGCTTACAACTGTATTTTCACAACTACCCAATTCATTTCTTAGTTTTCTTTGCGTGTCTTTGAGCTTGCTATTTTCAATCTCAACATGCTTCAATTTTTTAAGATTCTCATCTTCTTGTTGAATAATTTTTTCTTCATAATTTTCTTCTTCTTCATTGAAATTTTCTTCTTCAGTGTAATTTCTTTCAATCCTTGGATGAGAACATTCAAATTCAACATGACCTACTCCTTCACAATTAAAGCAAAAGAACTGACCTCTATTTTCTTCTTTGAAATCTAGGATGTTATAATTTTCTTCAACTTCTTCTTCTTCTTCTTCTTCTGCTTCTTCCCTTACATAAAGGTCTTGTAGCTTGTCCCAAATCTCTTTTGATGATGCACATGATCCCACCTTAGATTTCACTGAATCTGTCAATTCATCCGAGATGGTATCTATTGCCAATTTTTTGTTCCTTTTTGCTTCCTTCTGAGCTACAGTCTTTGGTTTCTTCAAAGCATTATATCCCGAAGAAAATGAGAACCAAACATCTGCCCCAAGAGATTTCAAGTAAGTTTCCATTCTATTACTCCAGTATTCAAAATTGATTCCATCAAATGGTGGAATCCCATTTGGAATTTTGCCTTCCATTTCTTCTTAGGATCTTCCTTCCAGTGGTTAAACTGTACTAAAGGTAACCCGCTCTGATACCAATTGTTGATACTGAGAGGGGGGTGAATCAGTATCAAGTACAATTTAAAACCTTTTTCAACTTACACTTAAACCATTCAATTATATCCAATGGGAAATGAACAATAGTATAAGATTTACACCAATACACCACAATACACCATGCACAATATATGAGAAATAATCAATAGTTATTGTTCAAGGGAAGTAATGACTTCCAAAGGTAGCTACAGCTTCCAAATGTAAAGGGATGGATAAACCTCCAAGAGGAAGATACAATACTCCAATATCAAGAGAGATTTGAACTCTCCATCCTTTCCCCTTCCTTCCACCCAAGAATATACGAGAGATAATAAAACTTCACATTAAATCATCACCATCAATCAACCATCACATAGAACTTGATAATGCTTCCTGAGACTTCTTCAATTTCTACAATTATTCAATTCTTGGAATACTATGATCTTGTAGATAATATTATTCAATTTATTCTCTGAAACTTCTCCAAGTTTCACTCCTTGAATCCTCCCCAAAATGAAGTTATAGAGAGAATGGTAGACCTTGTTCAATTCTGGTTTATTCAGGAGACCAAACTTGTACAGAATGCTCCACGCTCAATATTTAACATCATATTTTGAAACTCACACAAAAGAAACTACAGTCCGTACTCTTTCCAATGAAATTTTTCCCACATCATTTGGATTCTCAATGAAGAAGTTATTATTGTTTTACCCAGAACACTTGTTTATTGACTAGCTTCAGGACTGTTCACAAACCCTATCTTCTTCAGAGTGTATCTCTATAATTATATCGAATAAAAAGATAAATTTTTTACCATAGGTACCTTGATATGTCTTCTCAATACCATAGAAATTTCACCATCTGAATCGTTCTAGAAAAAAACATTATAGCAAAAATGGTAAGATGACCTGAAAATAACATACCTTAGAACACATCACCGAAAGACTTCATCCTCCCTTGAAGTACGACCTTCTTTACTTAAGATTTCCTCTGAAATTGTACTTGTGTATTAAATGAATGTATAATGATATTTATTTATACCATTTATGTCACTTTCTTTTAACACTAGGGCTGACCTGACACTTTCTTATCTTGTAATTCTTTTCTTTAATTATCTTTAGGGCCTACATGTACTTCCTTCTTCAATTCATTTTGTCATCTTCAAAAATTCATTTCTCCTCAACCATGAGGATCCACATGACGTGCCACATACCACCGGAAACAACATGATGTATACTATCCATCCATGGATGTTGTATCTGCATGTGCATTTTCTTTCATGTCCAAATACCTTCATCAATCTTGTGGTCAAAAACCCATGACTAGGGTTGACATCAATGACAACAACCAATCTTCCAACAATCTCCCCGTTTGTCATTGATGGCAACACTCATGCTCCCCCTGTCATCATGATCCAAATTTCTCTCCCCCTTTGACATCAATGGCAAAGGGTGGGGCTTCTCCCTCTGACTTTAATAGCAACAGGTAACTCTCTTCTTTGGGGTTGCTCCCCCTGAACATATAACACTTAATAACACTTCATTTTTATGGTCTCTTTCTTCCTCATAGTTTTTTCATGGTTTTAGGACATATATGTTACTTGGTATTCTTGTTGCAGTTGCAACCAATCTTCCTGAGTTATTTTCTCCGATTTTACATTTTCGGGAGTGAAACATAAGAGTGTATCCTTGATCACACATTTTACTAACACTGAGTAGATTATGCTTCATGTCTTCAACCAATAGCACATTCTTTTCTTTTACATTTTTTCTTCCAAGATCTACTACACCTTCTCCAAGTATTTTAGCAGATGATTCATCTCCAAATGCAACATTGCCACCCTTTCTCTTCCAACTGATGAATTTGTCTTGATCCCCGGTCATGTGTGAAGAACATCCATTGTCTATGTACCATTCATCTTCTTCTTTACATTCTTCAGCGGTCAATGCTTTTCGACAATCTTCATTGTTTGGAATCTCTTTCCTTCTCCATACTGTGGTTGGCATAGGGACATCTTCATTCATATATCTGCAATCACGTGCTTTGTGACCAAGATAATTACATTTGTAGCATGCAATATTTTTGTCCATCAATGGGGAATATGAATTATAACTTATGTTGACAAATCCACGATTATTTCCATATCTTCTATTTACACCATTCATGTTTCTTGTGTATGTGTTCCTCTCATTGATTCTGCAATTAATTGCCTTATGTCCAAAATTTTTGCAAGTATAACAATGATCAAGAAATAAATTTTGATACCTTGGAGTAAGTGGGCTTCTTTGTGATGTATTCCATCTGGGTTCATGATCTATTCTTCTGTAGTTTCCTTCATACTAATTGAAGCTTCTTTGATTCTTGAAGGTAGGAGGACTTCTTGAATATTCATCTCTTTTTTTATCATTCCTTCTTTCTGGTATCCTGGTCCACTTCTCATCAACTGTCTGTGTAGCTCTTTCTTCAACCTTCTTGTTGGCATTTGCATCTTCTTTATATGAAGTTTCACCCATGCATCCAAGATGTGTCAAGTCTTTTGACACTTGAGAGTTTCTTAAGCTCTTCCTCAATGAGACAACTTCTTGTTCAAGTTTCTCACAATCTTCTTCTTTCTTCATCATTTGGACATTCCTTACTTCTCCTATTCTTCTTTCTTCTTCGAGTAGAGTTTTCAAGGAAATCGTTTCTTCTCTTAGTTTCTCAAAGTCTTCTAATTGTTTCTTCAAGATTACAATTGTCTTTTCACAACTACCCAATTCACTTCTTAGTTTTCTTTGCATGTCTTTGAGCTTTCTATTTTCAATCTCAACATGCTTCAATTTTTTAAGATTCTCATCTTCTTTTTGAATAATTTTTCCTTCATGATTTTTTTTTTCTTCATTGGAATTTTCTTCTTCAATGTCATTTCTTTCAATCTTTGGATGAGGAAATTCAAATTCAACATGACCTACTCCTTCACAATTAAAGCAAAAGAACTAACCTCTATTTTCTTCTTTCAAATCTAAGATGTTGTAATTTGCTTCAACTTCTTCTTCTTCTTCTTTTTCTTCTTCCCTTTTGATGATGCACATGATCCCACCTTGGATTTCACTGAATCTATCAATCCATCCAGGATGGTATCTATTTCCAATTTGTTGTTTCTTTTTGCTTCCTTCTGAGCTGCAGTCTTTGGTTTCTTCAAAGCATTGTATCCTAAAGCAACTGAGAACCAAACATCTGCCCCAAGATCTTTCAATTAAGTTTCCATTCTATTACTCCAGTATTCAAAATTGCTTCCAGAAAATGGTGGAATCCCATTTGGAATTTTGTCTTCCATTTCTTCTTAGGATCTTCCTTTCAGTGGTTAAATTGTACTGAAGGTAACCCACTTTGATACCAATTGTTGATACTGAGAGGGGGGTGAATAAGTATCAAGTACAATTTAAAACCTTTTTCAGCTTATACTTAAACCATTCAATTATATCCAATGAGCAATGAACAATAGTATAAGAGTTACACCGATACACCACAATACACCATGCACAATATATGAGAAATAATCAATAGTTATTGTTCAAGGGAAGTAATGAATTCCAAAGGTATCTACAAATTCCAAATGTAAAGGGAGGGATAAACCTCTAAGAGAAAGATACAGTCCTCCAATATAAAGAGAGAGTTGAACTCTCCATCCTTGCCCCTTCCTTCCACCCAAGAATATACGAGAGATAATAAAACTTCACATTAAATCATCACCATTAATCAACCATCACATAGAACCTGATAATGCTTCCCGAGACTTCTTCAATTTCTACAATTATTCAATTCTTGGAATACTCTGATCCCATAGATAATATTATTCAATTTATTCTCTGAAACTTCTCCAAGTTTCACTCCTTGAATCCTCCCCAAAAAGAAGTTATAGAGAGAATGGTAGACCTTGTTCAATTATGTTTTATTCAAGAGACCTAACTTGTACATAATGTCCCACGCTCAATATTTAACATCAGATTATGAAACTCACACAAAAGAAACTACAATCCGTACTCTTTCCAATGAAATTTGTCCCACATCATTTGGATTCTCGATGAATAATTTATGATTGTTTTACCTGGAACACTTGTTTAATGACTAGCTTCAGGACTGATCACTAACCCTATCTTCCACAGAGTGTATCTCCATAATTATAGCGAATAAAGAGATGAAACTTTTACCACATGTACCTTGATATGTCTTCTCAATACCATAGCAATTTCACCATCTGAATCATTCTAGAAAATTTTTTTATAGAAAAAATAGTAAGATGACCTGAAAATAACATACCTTAGAACACATCACCAAAAGACTTCATCCTTCCTTGAAATCCGACCTTATTTACTTCTGATTTCCTCTGAAATTGTACTTTTTCATTAAATGAATGTATAATGATATTTATTTATGTCACTTTATTTTAACATTAGGGCCAACCTGACACTTTCTTATTTTGTAATTCTTTTCTTTAATTATCTTTAGGGCCTACATGTACTTTCTTCTTCAATTCACTTTGTCATCTTCAAAAATTTATTTCTCCTCAACCATGAGGATCCACGTGAGGTGACACATACCACTAGAAACAACATGATGTATACTATCCATCCATGGGTGTTGTATCTGCATGTGCATTTTCCTTCATGTCCAAATACCTTCATCAATCTTGCGGTCCAAAACACATGACTAGGGTTGACATCAATGACAACAACCAATCTTCCAACAATCTCCCCCTTTGTCATTGATGGAAACACTCATGCTCCCCCTGTCATCATGATCCCAATTTTGTCTCCCCCTTTGATATCAATGGAAAAGGGTGGGGCTTCTCCCCCTAACTTTAATGGCAAAAGGTAACTCTCTTCTTTGGGGTTGCTCCCCCTGAACATATAGCACTTAATAACACTTCATTTTTATGGTCTCTTTCTTCCTTGGATATTTTTCATGGTTTTAGGACATATATGTTACTTGGTATTCTTGTTGCAGTTACAACCAATATTCCTGAGTTATTTTCTCTAATTTTACATTTTCGGGAGTCAAACGTAAGAGTGTATCCTTGATCACACATTTTACTAACACTTAGTAGATTATGCTTCATGCCTTCAACCAATAGGACATTCTTTGCTTTTACATTTTTGCTTCCAAGATCTACTACACCTTCTCCAAGTATTTTGGCAGATAAGTCATCTACAAATGAAACATTGCCACCCTTTCTCTTCCAGCTGATGAATTTGTCTTGATCCCCGGTCATGTGTGAAGAACATCCACTATCTATGTACCATTCATCTTCTTCTTTACATTCTTCAGCAGTTAATGCTATTCGACAATCTTCATTGTTTGGAATCTCTTTCCTTCTCCATACTGTGGTTGGCATAGGGACATCTTCATTCATATATCTGCAATCTTGTGCTTTGTGACCAAGATAATTACATTTGTAACATGCAATATTTTTGTCCATCAATGGGGAAAATGAATTATAACTTCTGTTGACAAATCCACGATTATTTCCATATCTTCTATTTACACCATTCATGTTTCTTGTGTATGTGTTCCTTTCATTGATTTTTCAATTAATTGCCTTATGTCCAAAATTTTTGCAAGTATAAAAATGACCAAGAAAGGAATTTTGATACCTTGGAGTAAGTGGGCTTCTTTGTGATGTATTCCATCTGGGTTCATGATCTATTCTTCTGTAGTTTCCTTCATACTAATTGAAGCTTTTTTTATTCCTAAAGGTAGAAGGTATTCTTGGATATTCATCTCTTTTGTAANATTCCATCTGGGTTCATGATCTATTCTTCTGTAGTTTCCTTCATACTAATTGAAGCTTTTTTGATTCCTAAAGGTAGAAGGTATTCTTGGATATTCATCTCTTTTGTAATCATTCCTTTTTTCTGGTATCCTGGTCCACTTCTCATCAACTGTCTGTGTAGCTCTTTCTTCAACCTTCTTGTTGGTATTTGCATCTTCTTTGTATGAAGTTTCACCCATGCATCCAAGATGTGTTAAGTCTTTTGGCACTTGAGAGTTTCTTAAGCTCTTCCTCATTGAGACAACTTCTTGTTCAAGTTTCTCACAATCTTCTTCTTTCTTCATCATTTGGACGTTCCTTAATTCTCCTATTCTTCTTTCTTCTTCGAGTAGAGTTTTCAAGGAAATGGTTTATTCTCTTAGTTTCTCAAAGTCTTATAATTGTTTCTTCAAGCTTACAACTGTATTTTCACAACTACCCAATTCACTTCTTAGTTTTCTTTGCGTGTCTTTGAGCTTGCTATTTTCAATCTCAACATGCTTCAATTTTTTAAGATTCTCATCTTCTTGTTGAATAATTTTTTCTTCATGATTTTCTTCTTCTTCATTGGAATTTTCTTCTTCAGTGTCATTTCTTTCAATCTTTGGATGAGGAAATTCAAATTCAACATGACCTACTCCTTCACAATTAAAGAAAAATAATTGACCTCTATTTTCTTCTTTGAAATATGAGATGTTGTAATTTGCTTCAACTTCTTCTTCTTCTTCTTCCCTTTTTGGTGACAACAATTTGAATTCTTGAAATGCTAAAAAAAATATCGATAAATTCATGTGTTACATCTGACAAGAATTCACACCATACAAAATTACTACCATGGGTAAGGTCTTGGTAAAACAAGATTTTGAAAGCACATGACCTTCAATATAAAAAATTGCATTGATTAACATTCACCAAGGTGTTGGATTAGTGAAAGGGGGGGGTGAATCAGTAATAGAGAAACATAATCATTTTTAACCATATAATGCAAGTGTTATATCAATGTAGCATTATCATCCAATAATTGCAGAGTAAATAAACAATGAACAAATGATAAATCATACACATACACAATACACCAGTTTGTTTACGTGGAAACCCAAAGTGGGAGAAAACAACAAAATGATTTTTCTTATATGTCTTTAAGAATTACATTCATTGGAAGCACCAACTTCCTTTGTTTTCTAGCTGCAACTGGAAGGAGGCTCCAACCCCTTAGTTTCTCAGGCTACAACCTGAGAGAAGATATAACTCTCCAATTCTCTTGCTACAACCAAAAGGAGGCTGCAACCCCCTATGTTCTCCAAGTACAATTGGAAGGTGGCTACAACCACCTGTCCTTTCCCCATCCAACTTCCTTGAAGTAGAATTAGAATGATGGAACTATTGTCACACTATCACTGTGAAATATACTACTGTAAACCTGTACCAATAAATCTGTAATCAACCTTTAACAACCTGTACCAATAACCTATGCCAAACAAGCTGTACCAATAACCTGAACCATGCATCAGCATGTACTTCAAACTGTACCATAAACAAGTGCATCAACCATGCACCAATGTGTACCAAGCAAACTGTAATCAATCTGTACCATTAAAAAGTGCATAAACCATGCACCAACTTGTACCTTGACCTGCAAACCTTCCTTAACTTTAACAACAAGAGACTAGCATTTTCATCAAACTTTACTTTAGTCTCACATGACTAATTTTGGATTAGTCAACAAACCTAACTTGAAATTATCATAACTATGTAAATGTAATGAATAAATATCTGAAAATAGTAAAAAATGTTATTCAGTGTCTTTTATGCAATTCCTCCATGTTTCACTACTTGGAACCTCTCAGAAAATGAGTTATATAAAAATGGCATACCTTGTTGAATTCTAGATTATTCTAGAGAGAGAATTTGTAGAGCCTGCCCCGCACGGAATATTTGTTGTATGGATCTGAAAAATGGTACACAGAATACTATAGACCGTAATCTAACCAATACATTTGGTATTACTAAATTTGGATATGTTATGAAGAAGTTATGATGTTTTTACCTGAAACACCTGTTTTAGACTAGTTTCAGGACTAGCCACAAACCCTATTTTCCACAAAGTGTAACTATAAAAATACAACGATCCACAAGATGGAATTTTTATTAAAACTACTTGGATATGTTTCCTCAATGGCCTCCCAATTTCACGGTCTGAATCATTCTATAAAAACCATTATTGTGAAAATGGTGAGATGACCTGTAAATAACATACCTTAGAAAGCATCATCAAAAGAATTTATCCTCCCTTGAATTTCAGCCTTCTTTACTTCACCTTCCCTCTGAAATTTGGCTTAGATATCCTTTAGTTACCTCAGTCACTTGTATATATTCAATATGATCAAGTGCGATTAAAATGAGAGAGACTTGCCTCTTATTTATACTTTCATGTAGCTTCCTCAAGGGGTTACCTTTTAACCATCTTAATCCACTTTCCTTATTTTAGGGTTAACCCACTTCTAACCACTTGTCCACTTATTAATTTATCCATTAAATTTATTATTTAAATAATTTATTTTGTATCCACTTTGACTTAAAGTACAAACATCACTTCACTTTATTATTTTTCTTCTAAAATCTCTTAAACCACTTTCCTTATTTTAGGGCTAACCCACTTCTAATCACTTGTCCACTTAGTAATTTCTCCATTAAATTTATTATTTAAATAATTTCTTTTGTATCCACTTTGACTTATAGTACACTCATCACTTCAATTTATTATTTAAATAATTTATGTTAAGAACCAAATATCAATATAGCATAGAAAAACCTCAGAAAAAAGTATTCAATGCCTTGAAAAAGAGATAATTTCAGATAATAAGCCTCTTCGAGGGGGCAACCTCCTTTTACCCCACTTAAATGTTCAAGTACAAGATCATTAAAAATGAAAATGTCTCCTTGGTATATATAGGAGACTAGGAGGTATAATTACAACTAATGGCCTAAAGCTGACATAAATAAAATAACATTACTAATATAATATGCCCCAATTAAGGGGTAATGAGTCCATATTAGGGCTTAACATGCCCCTCCCCTTGAGACAAGTATTGTTCACAACGCTTGAGTAACTCTGGATGCTTCTGTATAAAAGACTCATCTTCCCAAGTGGAATCTTCAAGCGGTAGTTTCCTCCATTTAATGAGATACTCTGAAATGGATCTATTCCTCAGCTAGCGAATTCTTGTGTCAGTGATGGCTTCAGGCTCCAATATGATTTTTCCTTCCTCATCAAGTTCTGGCAATATAGTTTGAACTAGGATCTTGTCGCCTATAACCTTCTTTATGCATGAAACATGGAAAATTGGGTGTACTCGTGAAGATGCAGGCAACTCCAATTGCAACACCTTATAAGGGCCATAGTACTTTGGTGATAATTTATTATCCTTCTTGTCTTGCTTGAGGGACATCTGTTTGTATGGTTGTAGTCTTAAAAACACCCAATCCCCTACATCAAAACTTATTTCACTACGATTTTGATCTGCTTGTTGTTTCATGCGATT
>JASDQU010099828.1:810207-824786 GCA_032191745.1 Picea mariana
TGTATCCTTCGATCTTGAGGGTTTGAGGAGTGCTAATTCCAGCCAATGCATTACACGATATCGTGGGAGTCAACTCTTTAGACGAAATTGCTTCTACGTTTTCATCTTGAGATGGTTCTTGTTCTTGTTCTTCTTCCTCTTCACAATCTATGTAGAATAATTTCTTCTCACCACATTTATGCCCCTTACTGTACTTGCTATCACAATTGAAGCATAAACCTTTTGCTTTTATTTCCTCCAATTGTTGAGGTTTCAACCTTGTAGGTTGAGGTGTTTTAGAAGAAGGAGAATTGTTCTCTCTATAGATGTTAGGATTGGTCCTTCTAGTAGCCATAGCCATCTTTTTACTTTGAACATTTCTTTCCACCTTAAATGCATTCTCCAATGATTTGGGTTCCCAAAGGTGAACCTCATGTTGAATGCTATCCTTTAAAGTTCCTATGAATACATCAATCAAGTGCTCATCTGGAATATCGATTACCTTTATATTCAATCTTTGGAAGTTCTCAATGTGCTCGGTAACTGAACCCTTTTGCTTGAGATTTATCAATTGGCTAAAGAAGGTATTGCTCCTTGTATCCTCATAGTGTGCTATTATTTCTTTCGTGAAAATTATCCAAGTGACGAGTGATTTGCGAGAACAAAGCCATCAATACCATACAAATTGATTAGGTTCTAAATATAAATAAACAATTTGTACCTTTTGTGTATGTGGCACATTATGGAGATCAAAGAATTGCTCCATCTAAAGTATCCATGTGATTGGGTCCTTGCCATCAAAATTCCTCATATCAATCTTAGGAACGTGGTTGGTCTTTAAACCAAAGTTGGAGTTTCTCCATTCTTGATTCACCTTCCTTGTGTCCTCATCATGAATTTCATGGGATGCATTTTCACTTTCAGGTGTCTTCTCTGTTACAGAAATTTTCAATACTTCCATGATCTCCCCTTTTAAACCGTCCATCATCTCTTGTAGTTCATCTTTTGTTACTATCTTTTTTTGTAAATCATTATGTCCCTAATCATTTATTCACCTTCATCAAGAGTCCAAGTAGGATTTTCTGGAGGCTTATTTGGTGTAGAATTTCCCTTTTTGGGTGGCTTGTTGGCTAAGTATCACTTTTGAACCTTGATTTTGAGGTGGTTCTGCTAGACAATATTTCTTCTATTGTATCTCTCAAGTTTTGGCCCTTTTGGGTATGAAACTTTATTTTATGTAGTTCTCTGATATTTCTTCTCTGCAATGTCACAGGTCTGATCAAAATTGGATGTGCCAAGTGGAATTTACGGTAACTTCCCCACAACTTGCCGATTTTTGGCCTTTCTAGAATATATAACTTGTATAGTGTGCCCCACACAAAATGATTGATATAAAATTCTGAAACTCGCACCAAAAATACTACAGGCTGTCCACGATCCAATGAAACTAGTCCCACTCAATTTGGATACTCTAGGAAGAAATTATGATTGTTTTACCTGGAACACCTTCTTGAGACTAGTCAATAGTACTAGTCAGATACCCTATCTTACACAAGGTGTATCTACAAATTTAAGATAACCCAGAATATGATATTTTTACCACAAATACCTTACTAATTTTTTTAAATAGCCTCTAGATTTTAGGGTCTGAAACGTTACAAAAAAAAATTTATAGCGAAAATTCCCCAATGACTCAGTTCAGGATGATTCCAGAACCCTATCTTTTACAGGATGTATCTCCGAAAGTGTAAGGCATATGGATTTTAATTTTGAACCTAATGTACCTTGATCCGTCGACTAATTATCCTCCAAACCTTTCCTTCTGAAACATTGTAGAAAAAAAGTTATAGCAAAAATGCCAAGGTTTTTAGATGTAGCAGCGAAACCCCAAGACCTTGAGCTCTAATACCATATGTTAAGAACCAAATATCAATATAGCATAGAAAAAGCTCAGAGTAAGTACTCAACGCCTTGAAAAAGAGATAATTTCAGATAATAATCCTCTTTGAGGGGGAAACCTCCTTTTACCCCACTTAAATGTTCAAGTACAAGATGATTCAAAATGAAAATGTCTCCTTGGTATATATAGGAGACTAGGAGGTATAATTACAACTAATGGCCTAAAGCCGACATAAATAAAACAACATTAATAATATAATATGCCCCAATTAAAGGGTAATGAGCCCATATTAGGGCTTAAAAATTTCTTCTTTGCAACCACTTTGACTACTTTGACCTTTTGGGGCTTCTAGATGATTCATGAGGGTTCTCCAACTTCACATGGCCATAACTCTCTAACTATGAGGAGTTATGTGACGTTCCACATATCACCGAAAATGAAATGACATGTACTATCCATACATAATAGTCTTACCTTCAAATATATTAAAACTCATACCATTATATATCAACCAAACTTGGGTCCATTACCCAAACCTTTGTGCTACCAGACTTTCTTCAAGGGTTGACATTAATGACAACTGACCCAATTAATAAAAAATCTCCCCCTTTTCCATTGATGGAAACACTCTAATGCAATACCAAAGTCATATCACTCATGCTCCCCCTGTGACCATATCTCCCCCTGGAACCATGCCTCTGTGATCTTTCTCCAAGCATTTACCTTTGCATTTGATAAATATCTCCCCCTTTGTCATCAATGGAAAAAGTATCTTTCCAACTGGGGCTGCTCCCCCTAACTGAACTATCCTTGGGGATACTCCCCTTGACTGAAATCTTCTTGAAACTGATCACCCAACTTGAACTGTCCTCTTTATGGTGCTTCCTCATGTAAATCTAAGACACATAAGATAAGCATTCAAAAGAATTCATTTTTGAGTAGAAATTACTCCGAGTCTTTGGCGAAAATACTCAAAGGCTTCCCTTGGAAGCGGTTTTGTAAATATATCTGCCACTTGTTCTTTTGTGCCCACATATTCAACTCTGATGTTCTTCTCTGCAACATGTTCCCGTAGAAAGTGATACTTGATTGAAATGTGATTCGTATTGGAGTGCCTCACCGGGTTATTTGAGATATTGATGGCGCTTGTATTATCACAATAGATTGGAATGGGTTCATCATACTCAACCTGTATATCTGTCAGAGTTTGTTTCATCCATAGAACCTGTGTACAACATCGTTCTTCTACAATATACTCTGCTTCGGTTTTAGATAAATATATTGGTGATTATTTCTTGCTTAGCCATGATACTAAACACTCACCCAAGTAGAACATTTCTCCACTGGTGCTTCGTCGATCATCAATGCAACCTACCCAATATGCATCTATGTAAGAAATAAGTGATAGATACTTTACTTTTGGATAACATAATCCAAACTCTTTTGTTCCTTTGAGATATCTGAAAATCCTCTTTATTGCTAAGACATGCGATTCCTTTAGTGCTGCTTGAAATCATGCCACCTGTCCAACTACCTGCATTACATATGGTCTAGATGCTATCACATATAGTAAGCTACCAATCATTGACTTGTATTTCCTCTGGTGTGTAGACTTTGAATCATCATCTTTTCTCAACTTGCAATTGGTTTGCATAGGAGTGGTAACTGGTTTGCAATATTCCATTCCGAACCTCTTTAGCATTTCTCTGATATACTTATTTTGAGAAATAAAAATTCCTTAGTTTCTTTGACGTATCTGAAGACCCAGAAATAATAATAGTTCTCTGATAATGACATTTAAAGTTCATTTTTCATATCCTTTGCAAATTTCTGTCTTAACCTGTCATCAATACTTCCAAAAATAATATCATCAACATAAAATTTAATTAATAAAATACCATCTTGAGTTACCTTGATGTAGAGGTTCCTGTATGCACTTCCTTTTCTGAGCATTACTCTATTTTGAATGTGAACTATTGTATGCACTGCATGTGTCCAAAAAATATCTGTCAATTTGGAATCCATTAGCATTGTTCGAGCCATTTCCTGTGTAATTATCATCCATTATGATAATGTTCCTTTGTCTCTGAACCACTCTCTAAACCAATCTATGAATAGATGCTCTTGTCCACTATCATATATATGTACAAACCTGCTAAGTGTTCTTACGAATCCATATATGTCCATACTGCCCAAGACTCTACTGCACAACTGTCCATAATGTTGACCCATTTATCACTATACTATCATGAGGTCTTCACTACTACAATTGATTAATTTGTCAAACTATACTTCTGCTAACTAACTACTCTGGATCTATCTACTCAAACTCTGCAAACTGCTTGAAGGATGGTTCTTTTGTCTGTCACAACTATCGCATAAAATCCCCCTATCTAATATTCATATTACATGGGAGTCTCTAAGCCAGATGGCTTAGAAAAATTCCTGCTCTGAAGTGTATTCATCATCATCTTCATTAGTAGATTCATCATCTCTCTGAGCTCTGACTTCTTTCTTTCTGTCTGTGGATTCATATTTCACTACAGTGCCTGAAAGTACAATCTCTTGAACTTGTTCCTTATTTACCTGCCATTCTTTTCTTTCAGTTATTTTCCAAACCTTTTTGTATCTGACGTCTTTCTTTGTAGAATTTTCTTCATCTCGTTTTATTTCCAATCTTGCGATCTTTGGGACCTAGTCTTTGTTCACCTGTTCTTTGTATTTTTTTATCCATAATTTCTTATATCTAATATCAATGTTCTCTTTCATGGAAGTATCGATCATGCTTCTACAATCACTATCTATGTGTCCATAGTTATGAGATTTTTAACATTCATTGTTACATGGGGCCACATATGCACTTCTTGCTTGAACATTTCTTTTATAATCCCTACAGTCTGCAACCTTATGCCCAAAATTAGTACAATAAAAACAATTACCATAAAAGAAATTTGCATACCTGGGAGTGAATGATCTTCTTTGTGGTGTAGTCCTTCTGAATTTTTTCCTTGACTGATCATGATCATGATTGAAGCTTCTTTGTGGCTTGAACATGGATGGTCTTCTTGAAGATGTATCTTCAATATTTTTCTTAGATTCTGATTGACCATGATTCCTTCCTTTGAGTGCTTCTGCATAACTCTTTCTATTTTCTTCATTTTTCTTTTCTAGCAACCTAGAGTGTTTCTCTTCATTTTCTATAACTGATGTGGATGTTTCTGTCTCTTCAACATTCTTGTTGAGCTTGACAATTTTACTTCTCAATGTGAGAACTTCTTCTTCAAGCTTCTCAACCTCTTCTTCTTTCTTCATTATCTGAGACTTCATGACTTATTCTGTTCTTTTCGCTTCTTCAAGATNTATAACTGATGTGGATGTTTCTATCTCTTCAACATTCTTGTTGAGCTTGACAATTTTACTTCTCAATGTGAGAACTTCTTCTTCAAGCTTCTCAACCTCTTCTTCTTTCTTCATTATCTGAGACTTCATGACTTATTCTGTTCTTTTCGCTTCTTCAAGATGAATTTTTAATGTGATTATTTCTTCTTCAAGTCCTTTCTCTTCTTGACCAAACTCTGCCTCAAGCTGGTTTAGATCGTTAGTTATTTCCTTAAGATGATCTGTCAATATCTTCTCTCTCATTTCTGCTTCTTCCTTCTGTGCTTCTATGTTGGCTTCCAAACACTAATTTTGATATTCAAGATTTTCTTCGATCTTTCTGGCATCTTCTAGCTAAATTCTTAAGTTCTCGTTGACATGTTGGGATTCTTAAAAAATGTGAACACTTTCCTTTTGTTTCATCAATTCTTTCTTGAATGACTTGTTTTATTCTCGTAGTTCATATAAAGCACTAATCAAATCATCTTCATAATTGTCTTCCTTTTCAATTAGTTTTTCTGTCTCATTTCCTTCATGACAATCTATTTCAAGATGTCCATGTTTTTCAAAATTAAAGAAAAACAACATACCTCTGGTGATTATGTACTCTTCATCTTCTGAATCTGTTTGACATGGTGAACATATTTCTTCTTGATCTGTGCCTACATCTTCTTTGGCATTTTATGAATCTGCGATGGGTGAAGAATATATATCATGTAACTTATCCAAAAGTTCTTTGGCTGATGAACATTTACCAACCTTTTCTCTTACCAGATTAGGTAATCCTTCCCAGATGAAATCCATTGCTATTTTTTTATTCTTCTTCAATTCCTTCTTGGTTGCAGTCTTTTCCCTTTTTGAACTATATAGTATCATATCCTATATGTTTCCTCAACATCCTCCCAAATGCATGGTTTGAATCATTCTAGACAAATTTTTATTGTGAAAATGGTGAGATGACCTATAAATAACATACCTTAGAAAGCATCATCAAACAAATTTATCCTCCCTTGAATTTCAGCCTTATTTACTTCACCTTCCCTCTGAAATTAGGCTTAGATATCCTTCGGTTACCTCAGTCAGTTGTATATATTCAATATTCTCAAGTGTGATTAAAATGAGAGAGCCTTGCCTCTTGTTTATACTTTCATGTAGCTTCCTCAAGGGGTTACCTTTTAACCATCTTAACCCACTTTCCTTATTTTAGGGTTAACCCACTTCTAACCACTTGTCCACTTAGTAATTTCTCCATTAACTTTATTATTTAAATAATTTCTTTTGCATCCACTTTGACTTATAGTACACTCATCACTTCACTTTATTATTTACCTTCTAAAATCTCTTAAACCACTTTTCTTATTTTAGGGCTAACCCACTTCTAACCACTTGTCCACTTAGTAATTTCTCCATTAACTTTATTATTTAAATAATTTATTTTGTATCCACTTTGACTTATAGTACACTCATCACTTCACTTTATGATCCAGAATCAGATCCAGGAGCTTGACAGGGCTCAAAAATGAAAGTGATTAGAATTCGACGAAACCAATGCCATTGCGTCCGGCTCATTCTCCCGATTCTGACCATATATTTATTTTCTCAAACGAATGTTGTATGCAAGAGTTATCGTACTCTGGCTGTTTTCCCAAATAAGGAAAAAGTCAACAGGTCCAGTCAAATGATGACATCAACAACGCTGATATCGTAGAGACAAGTGGTAGTCCAATAGAAGGTGACTGGTCAGTGACAAGTATCCAACCAACAACTGACAAGTGGCATTTGTTTGGCAAATGGTTGGGTGCCACGTGGCCTAGTCATGGGCTGCCATGTGGCACCATGGGATTGGTCAATAGGTTCATATGTCAAAAAGTTTTGGAGCCCATGGGATTCGAACCCATGACCTCTTGGTAGGCGCCAAGCTTTGGGAAAAGTCCAACTACCAATGCGCCACCATGCTTTTTATTATATGAAATGAGTTTTAATTTATTTAAACTTTAATGTTTGGTGTATGGGCGCATAAGGGGATAAGCTCCAGCCCAAGGATCTTGGGGATATCCCATAAAACTAGGGGGGCGTGCATGAGAAGGGGCTTAGCGCACTTAAGGCGCCCTATTTTGAGCCCTGATCCCGTGCAGAGCACCACAAGACTAGGGGTGCACGCCCAGTTAGGGGCTACTCTGCATATTTTGTTTAAAAATGGGTTTTTGACCATAGTTTAGTAGATATTTATGATTTTTAAGCCTGTTAATGGAAGATTTGGCCCATTTTTGGAGGCCAGATTTTGGGAGGAAGTTGGGGAATGATAACCAACTTCAGATCTATAAAAACCAGGCCTGTTTGAGGCCATGGAGGACATTCATATTAGAGTTATGCTGAAGCAAAGCCAAGCCAAAGCCATTTTTATGCAGGGAAGTTGTTGAGGAGCAGACGCTTGCGGACCATTTCTGGGAGCTTACTCTTTTTCACTACCGTCAGTTGTGTTGGATTTTTGAGGTCAAGAAAAACACAATGAGATTAGTATGAGATCCATTTGATGTACTTTTTATATACTGTACAAGCATTGAAGAATTAATAAAGAAGCCTCCCCCATTGAGACAAAGGCTCGAAGACATAGGCAATTTTGTGCTGAAATCTGTTATCAATTATCTTGTGATGGTTTGCTATTCTTATTGCTTTAGTTCAGATCTATATATTGTCTTTTGGCTGCTATGTTTCCTCATTAAATTCATCCTCTTTCATTCATCTTCTTAAATGGTTAATTAACGCATGCAATTAATAACTCAATCATAGTCATAAAAAGATCTTTTTCGAATCAAGTAGGTATCAGAGCTAGTTGACGTTGGGATTTGAGTTTTGCATGTTAACCAAGGAAAAACTACAATGTGGTGAAGGTGATATTATTGCAGAGAATCCATTAATTGGATTGAGAAAGAGAGCTTCTCACAGCGAGAAGATGACATCGGAAGAAGGGATTTCTCAGGATGAGAAAGAGTTCTGGAAAACTTTCCTTGCTATGTCGGAGATGGTGAAAGTTTTGTATGAGGATTACTTGGAACGAAAGAGACCAGTTTTGGGTGAATCTTCAAAGGGAAAAAGTGAAGAGGAAGAGGATCATCCTCAGATTCCTCCTTCACCTCCATCATCACCTCCTTCTTTTTCAAGTTCAAGTTCTAAATCTAATGCAAAGAAACATGTTCATAAGCATAAGAATGAAATGCCATTGTTAAAACTTGATGTTAAATTTGAGTTACCCATATATGATGGTGAAGTAAATGCATATAATCTCGACAATTGGGTCAGGCAGATGGAGTTTTACTGCAGTGTGCAACAAATCAAGGATGAAGCCACACAAATCAAGTTGGCATCTTTGAGACTTGCAAGCACAACTCTCATCTGGTGGCAAAGCAAGTTGCAAAACGGAACGCAACAAGTGGGTAATGTATTTCCATCGTGGCAAAGCTTCATTTCTGCACTTAGGAAACAATTCTATCCTTTGGGTTATAAAGAAAAAGCATTAATTGAATGGCGATCTTTAAAACTAAGAAAAGGACAAACAATGCAAGAGTATACTGATGGCTTTCGAAAAATGGCATTGATGTTAGATATCCCTTTACAAACACAAGAAACTCTTATGAAGTATATAAGAGGTTTACTTGTGCATATTAGAAACACTATATTCATGTTTGGACCCACTAACCTTGATGAGGTTTATGTTCAAGCGACATACATTGAAGCAGGGAAAGCAAGTGTATCCGGGGAATTTTCTTCAAGGAAAGAGGACAAGAGGAAATGGCATGGAAAGAATTCAAATGCAGTGGCGAGAAAGGAAGGGAATCCCTCTTGCAAGCATTGCAAGAAAGAGGGTCATGATGAGCACAGATGTTGGCAGTTGCATCCTGAGAAGAGGCCAAAGTGGTTCAAGGAAAAGAAGGGAATGCAAAAAGTGGAAGCGACAACAAGACCCACAGACTTGGGATCGGATTCAGGTGATGAATCAAAGATCTCATTGGTTGGTATGACAGGTAAAATTGGTGAAGGCATTGATTGTAGAAGTAAATTTTTTCATTTAAGGACCATCCCGCGACACACTAAGATAGACACATTAATCGACAGTGGATCTCAAGCTAATATAATCTTAGAAGAATTGGTTAAGCAATTGGGGTTAAAAACACAAACTCATCATAATCCTTACACACTTAAATGGATAAGCAATCATCATCAAATGCACATAACAAAGTAGTGCACAATCAAATTTCCAATTTAATCTAAGTATGTGGATGAGGTAACATGTGATGTAGTGCCATTAAGTGAATGTGGAATGGTCTTAGGTAGTCCATACTTATATGATCGTAAGGCCATCTTCTACAGGACAAAGAATCAATATCAATTAACCAAAGCAGGTCAAGATTATGAGGTTCATACTCATCATGTTAAGGAAAATAAAACAATTCAAACAATGGAACAATTAAAGAAGGAAGTGCAAGCAAGCAATAAAACAATAATTGTTTCAAATGAAGTAATCAATCTTAAGAAAGAACAATACATTATTGTTGAATGGAAAATCAATCATAAGTTGCTTCAAGATAAGCTCATGTCGTGTAAATATTACAAGTATATCAGCTCATTTGCAGTCATCTTTTTGATGCTGTTATTAGTAATTTTGTCTACATGGGTGATAGTGGCTTCAGTAAGATGTAATAGGGTTCAAATGGCTAACAACATACTGTTAATTGTCATGATTGTGTTACAGTTGATCTTGATGAGACAGGTGCACATGACAGAGTTCTGAGATAGAGGACAAGTCAGGTGGCCTATCCCAAGCTTGTTGAATGGTCAGTAACCTTTTGGGGACCAAAAGGTCCTTTAGTGGGGAGGTGTGATCCAGAATCGGATCTAGGAGCCTGACAAGGCTCAAAAAAGATCAAAAATGAAAGTGCTCAAAATTTGACGAAACCAGTGCCATTGCGTCCAGCTTGTTCTCTCGATTCCGGCCATATATTTACTTTCTCAAACGAATGTTGTATGAGAGAGTTATTGTACTCTAACCATTTTCCCAAATAGGGAAAAAGTCAACAGGGCCAGTCAAATGATGACATCAGTAGCGCTGACATGGCAGAGACAAGGGGCGACAAGTGGCAGTCCAGCAGAAGGTGACTGGTCAGTGACAGGGATCCAACCAACAACTGACAAGTGGCATTTGTTTGGAAAATGGTTGGGTGCCACGTGGCCCAGTCATGGGCTGCCACATGGCACCATGGGATTGGTCAATAGGTTCATATGTCAAAAATTTTTGGAGCCCATGGGATTCGAACCCATGACCTCTTGGTAGGTGCCAAGCTTTGGGAAAAGTCCAACTACCAATGCGCCACCATGCTTTTTATTATATGAAACGTGTTTTAATTTATTTAAACTTTAATGTTTGGTGTATGGGCGCACAAGGGGATAAGCTCCAGCCCAAGGATCTTGGGGATATCCCATAAAACCAGGGGGGCGCGCATGAGAAGGGGCTTAGCCCACTTAAGGCACCCTATTTTGAGCCCTGATCCCATGCAGAGCGCCATAAGACCAGGGGCGCATGCCCAGTTAGGGGCTACTCTACATATTTTGTTTAAAAATGGGTTTTTGACCATAGTTTAGTATTTTAGTAGATATTTATGATTTTTAAGTAATGGAGGATTTGGCCCATTTTTGGGAGATATTGGGCATTTTTGGAGGCTAGATTTTGGGAGGAAGTTGGGGAATGATAAGCAAATTCATATTTATAAAAACCAGGCCTATTTAAGGCCATGGAGGACAGTCATATCAGATTTATGCTGAAGCAAAGCCAAGCCAAAGCCATTTTTATGCAGGGAAGCTGTTGAGGAGCAGACGCTTGCAGACCATTTTTGGGAGCTACACTCAGTCTTTTTCAATGCCGTTAGTTGTGTTGGATTTCTGAGATCAAGCAGAACACAGTGAGACTAGTATGAGATCCATTTGATGTACTTTTTCTATACTATATAAGCATTGAAAAATTAATAAAGAAGCCTCCCCCATTGAGACAAAGGCCCGAAGACGTAGGTAATTTTGTGCCAAACTCCGTTATCAATTCTCTTGTGATGGTTTGTTGTTCTTATTGCTTCAGTTCAGATTTTTATATTGTATTTTGGCTGCTATGTTTCCTCATTAAATTCATCCTCTTTCATTCAACTTCTTAAATGGTTAATTAACACATGCAATTAATAACTCAACCACAGTCATAAAAAGATCTTTTTCGGATCACTTTATTATTTAAATAATTTCTTCTTTGCAACCACTTTGACTACTTTGACCTTTTGGGGCTTCTAGATGACTCATGAGGGTTCTTCAAATTCACATGGCCATAACTCTCTAACCATGAGGAGTTATGTGATGTTCCACATACCACCAAAAATGACATGACATGTACTATCCATCCATAATAGTCTTACCTTAAAATATATTAAAACTCATACCATTATATATCAACCAAACTTGGGTCCATTACCCAAACCCTTGTGCTACCAGACATTGCTACCAAACTTTCTTCAAGGTTTGACATCAATGACAACCAACCCAATTAATCAACACAGGGTATTTTTTGCCTCTTTGATTATTAATCCTAATCATTTCAATGATTTGATCATTCACGCCTTATGGAATAAGATAATGAACCCATTGCCAAGATTGAAAAATTAAGCAAAGAAGGAAGTAAAATTATGTACAGATAAAAATAAATAAAGTAAATAAACTATATTGAAAGAAAAATCAAAAGAAAACTATGTCATACATTAAAAGAAGAATCAACTTTAAATATAAGCATAGAATCCCAACAGCATGGGACACGTCATGAACATCATAAAAAAACATTTGTTAGTGAAATCAAGAGAAAGAGTTTGGCAAGATAGGTGAACCACTTGAAACAAATCCCAAAATAATGATAACCTGACAAAACTATTGGTCCAAACCAAAGTGCCTCATTGTATTGACAAGACTCTCTAGGCTCATATTTCAATAACCAACAACTTGAGATGAGATATTGTGGCTAAATGATGTGAACTTGGAGTTCCCTACCACTCTAGAAGATATATCATCAATGCATGGGTGACAACCACTAATATATATATTTTTCATCACATGTATTAGCCTCAATATAAACCAATTGGTTACTTAAAAAAATCTCTATTAACACAATTTCAATTGAATCAAAAGAAGACACAATCTGATCTATGTTTGCTACAACCATTATTTCTTCCCAAGTAAAAGGTTGATAAGGAAAAAAATGAATAAGTTCACAGGAAGAGGTCTCATCCTCTCTATCTTCTATATGGAAATTACCACCATCAAGTACCACATAAGGGTTTTGGCCTTGCGGAATTTATTTGAATAGGATCCTTGGCAACTTCATGCACGATCAAACCATCAAAAATATCATGATACAAAGAATAATAAGTAGAATAAGTAAGGAAATAAAATTCCTCTCTTGAAAAATAAGCATTTTCAAAAGGAGCCTCTTTGAATGGTATCTCTTCTTCCGTAAGGATATTCATGATTGGTTTTAATTGTGAATTGGTAAAATCCACACTAGGAATTATTTCACAATCAAAACCTTCTTCCTTAAGATTATTCCCCTCCTTTGAGTAAGATGTAGAGTTTTGAACTATCATTTCTTGTGTGTCCATATTTTATTCCTTAGTTAATTGAACAACATGCTTATTTTTCTCTAATGGAAAATCTAAACATAAAACATTATCCAAAACACATTCATGTTCATTTTTAGTAGATAAAGATAAGAGCAAATCATAAGAATTTTATGAGGAGGGTTCAATAATTGTCTTGGGGAGACAATCAGTAGAATGATTTATGATGGAGATCCCAAGAATTTCTTCTTGAATTTCATTAGTTGGACTAAGAGAAGACTGATCTAGAACACAATGATGAACACAAAGGTTAAACACAATCTGCTCCATTCCTCAGGTGGTTGTCATATTTTCAAGCACATGACAACGTTATTCAATTACATAGAATGTTTCCTTCTCAATTTCCTTTGTTGACGAAGATATGATAGAATAATGAGAGCCTAACATAACCATCAGATGACTTCGAAGTGTCTCATTATAAAGAGGAATTTCCTCTTGTTGTTGTTCCTTAATATCATAAATGATTGGACTTGGATTCTTCACACAAGAGGTATCCTCATCAAGAGGAAATGTAAGTGAAGTAGGATGATCATAGGTCACATGTAATTCTTATAAAATTTCATGTTCTCCTTGATCCATATTACATAAAGTGAAGAAACATCACAGTGTAATATGTTCAACCACAATGTCTATATCCTAAAGATTTTCATGTAAATCTAAATCAATGTGTAAGCTAGTGTCAACACATGATTCATATTCTTCAACCACTCCGTAATCTCGTTCATCAACAAGATAAATTAGATATGGAAACCATTCAATGACATATGGCATATTATACAAATTAAATCTATAGTAAATATGCATAAACCTTAAAGCAAAGTCTTCTAAAGATTCATTTTTTTTCTCTCCTAAGCTTTAGTATTTCTTTACACAATTCATGTCAGACAACTGGCTTAGGTTGATGGATATTTGGTATGGATTTTTGGTTTTCATTGATTTAAACTATTGGAGAGTGATATTGTATATTGATGTCAACCCTTGGAGAAAGTCCGATAGCGAATTCTGGTAGCACAAAGGTTTGGGTAATGGACCCAAGGTTGTTTCATGTATAATGGTATGCGTTTTAATATATTTTAAGGTAATACTATTCTATATAGATATTACATGTCATTCCATTTCTGGTGGTATGTGGAACATCACATAACTCCTCACAATTAGAGAGTTATTGCCATGAGAAGTTGGAGAACCCATGTTTGGGTAATGGACCCAAGATTGTTTGATGGATAATGGTATGAGTTTTGATATATTTGAAGACAAGACTATTATATATTGATAGAACATGTCATGCCATTTCTGGTGGTATGTGGAATGTCACATAACTCCTCACGGTTTGAGAGTTATGGCCTTACAAAGTTGGAGGACCCTCATATGTTGGCTTGAAGCCCCAAAAGGTCAAATAAGTCAAAGAGATTGCAAAGAAGAAATCATTATTTAAATGATAAAGTCAACAATGATTATTTAAATAATAAAGTGAAGTGACAAAATCAAAGAATATTATTTAAATGATAAAGTGAGGTGACAAAGTCAAGGAGGAATATTTAAATGATAAAGTAATGGAGAACTTTCTAATTATGGAAAGTGGTTAACCCTAAAAATGAGGAAAATAGGTTAAGTGACCTAGAAAT
>JASDQU010099828.1:861147-874352 GCA_032191745.1 Picea mariana
TGACATGTCAAGGTAAGGAAATGCATGGCAAGGTATGACAAGGCATGCATGGCATGCCAAGGAAATGTATGTCATGTCAAGGTAAGGCAACTGTTGGTTTTGATAGTTTATCTATTCTGATCTTACTTTATTGTCATACATTGACCCAGGTTCATATTAACAAGCTTCCAAAAAAATCCCTCTAATACTATTGTCCCCCCTAGTAAACCAGAAGGCATCACAGTACACGGGGTGCACTACCCAGTCTCAGTAGAGATAGTTCTATGGATGGATACAATACTCAAGTGCTTGCATCCTAGGAATAAGTAGGGATATGTGGTTGTATCTTGTGATCTTCATTTATTTAGTCTAACATATCAATTAATCAGTCACTCTTACTCATGCATGTGAAATATCATATCTAACTAGTCCCTTCATTCATTTAATCATTAACAACAATGGAGATTCATAACATTCAGTCATATAACACAAGTTTATCATGGTTCACCCCCTCCTGGGATACGTCCACAAAGATTTGGTTATCAATATATTTATTAGGTCTCATCAATATATCATGCCGCATGTGTTTAAAATCTTGGATATTACAATCTCAACAGGATTCCTAATCCTTGTGAGGCTGACTAGATCACACTAGGCTCCTCAGCCTACGATCTAACCCTCTAGATCGAGTTGCTTGACTCTTATATAGCTCATCAGCGTACAAGATGTTGCAGTTCTAGCCTTCCTCACTGCTCCTCTTTGTCTGTCCCCCCCTAGACCTCCTAAGTACTATGTATACCTATTATTGTCTTATCATCCATTACAATATCTTGCAAAAACTCTAACCCTAGTGTAGTTAGGTCTCCCTTGCATGCGGATCACTTCATTCTTTTCTCTCCAAAAATGGCCTTTTCCCAAAAAATGGGTATGTGCCCAACAAGCCCCCAACATTGAAATCTGGCTCGTCTCGAGCCACCTATGATTTGTGTGCTTCTTCAACAGCTCCTGCTAGAGTGTGGAACTTGTCTGCAAGTTCCCTTCCTTGTATTTGAGCCTGCGCAACCTTTTATGTTAGCACATCTAACACTTGTGTTGTGATCTCCTCTTGGACCATTTATGTGCACTATGTCTGTGTTTGCGCCATGTTCTTCTGTGTCTCCTATGACTACACAATGATCTCCGCGGCTAGCTCTTGGAGAGGTTCCATTTCAGCTTGTTGGTCCTTCTTCTGTGTCTGCGCATCTATTAGATATGCTTCCATCTTCTTCATGTCTTGTACTCCTTTAAGGCACTCAGTGATCTTCATTGTTTTCTACCTCTACTTGAGGTCTTAGATGGTTGCGCTTATGTTTTCCTCTTCCTATTCCCAGTGTTGGACCTTTTCATCTTCTTCTAGCGTTGTTCATAGTTGTGATGCCTTATCAAACAAGTCCATAGTTGCATTGACTTGTCATTCCATTTCATCCATCTGTCCTATAGCTTCTTGCCTCCTTTGTTCCTTCACCTCCAAGGAAGTCGTAGGAATGAGTTGTTCCCAGAGGTTTTTGATCTCCTGTCATTATTGATCAATTGTTTTAACAATATAATCAATTTTCATCAAGGAATGAGTTGTTCCCAGAGGTGGGATCTATTATTTGCATGTTATTTGGGATGATTTCATAGGTTGTAGCCACTCTCTTATCAAGATTATTTGTGTTATCTTTCTCATCTTTGGTCTCAACCTTGACCTGATCAAGTACCAATTCCATCGCCTCTTTGTTTTCCTTTATGTGCCTCAACTTTGTTTATTTTGTTCATGTGCGCTACTGCAACTTCTACACGACATTGAATTGGAGTTTGTACAAAGCCTTTGTTGGTATCCACTCCATTACCAATTGTATCTGTGCCAAATATTTCAAGGGTGTTTGGGCTACAATCTCATCCATGTGTAGCATGTTGGGTGTAATGTGGAAGGTTGGGCTTACCTGCGCTATGTTCTGGATCATATCATGCTCGCTCGGCACATCCATGGCTTCTGCTTCTGATGTTGTGGGGAATGACTGTGTTCCCCTGTCTGCCCTATGTGTGCCTTTGATCTTCTCTAGGACATGCCTTATGTCAACCATCTCATTTTGAATATGGTCTCTTTGGTGTTGGCAATCTTCAAACTCCTCAGTTGCATGGTCCTAGACTCTTTCGGCCATGAGGTCAGCATCGTCCTCAGTGATTGTATATTTTGTTGGTTGCTTGAGCGCCTTGGCCTTTTTGCATGCACCCCCATTGTGTTTGATCGACCTCTTGGTTTGGCCTAGTTCTTGTGGGGTGGAAGTCGATGGGGCTCCTTTTTCTCTTGTAGCCCCTATTTTTTATTCTCTTGGTGCTTGGGTAGTGTCCTTTTGTCTTGCCTATGTATATTTCTTTGGTGCACCCCCTTTATTTTTCTATGCCAACTTCTGACTTGGATTTGGATTTTTAGGCGCAGCTTTATCCCCGGCATGTGTCTGAACTTTCCTTGCATCGGCCTCCATACCTGTAGGCGTATCTTGAGTGAGGACTGGAATTCTCCAGTCATCTTGCCAATCCCTTATTTCCATCTCTATGTCTTCTTCTTTGATAGAGTATCTAATTTGTAGCCATTCCTTCTTGGGATCCCTTCGTTCTTGGATCCATATGGTGTGCCTAGTTGCTTTTAATTTCATGATGTATCGGTATTGCACAACCACTTCTGGAGTAATTCTCCAAGTGTTGGAAATACTCTCTTGGAGCTCATTATAGTATTGTGCAAATGTTCTTGAATTGGTACTTTTGATTTTGGGGTCTGACATTCTCCCCAACGATGTGTATCGTACTCTGTGGAAACAACTGGTCCACTCACAAAAATATGTATATTGGGGCTCCCTCCATTTGATTAAAGTGATAAAGACTAGTATCCAGGAGTAATGAAACTATGTTCCTAGGTCCTACGCGTATTTGCATTCGTCAAGGAACAGGTTTAGTAAGTACAGGGCCTAGCTGAGCATAGTGCCCTCTGCGCACTGTGTTGCAGCTGCGATGACCTGAGCAAGGACTTCCTGAGCAATTTACAAGACATGAGTTTGGTGGCCAACATTTGTTTTGCATCGTTGATGCACTTGATGATGATTCTTCATGACCCTCTCTCTGTTCCATATGTATTTTTCATCTCCTCCACTAGTGCCTTCTCCTTCATTTTGTCGTTGAGGTACTGCGCGGGATTTTTCCCCCGATATGGTAGACCTGTGATGAAAGAAATGAGATCCATGTATATGGAGACAGGCTCTTCCAACCATAGGTAACCACCGTGGGTGAATTCCATCAACTCCTTGACGTAGTTGTTTATGTCTAGGCCCCTTCCAAAATGTGGAATCTCTAGCAGATTTGTTATTCCAGTGTTGGCCAATCCGGCTACCTATTTTTTCGGTTGTAAAATTGGATCAGCGAAGGGGCCTATACCTATGCTGTCAAGGTAGACCTGCCTTGAAAATTCTGGTAATTTTTCCACATCGGCCACGTCGTGGTCTAAGTAGCGCAGTATTTCCACACATCCTAGAAGATTAGGCATGGTCTGCACCCCTTCAGGAATGTGCAGTAGGACTATGGTTGTTTTAGCTTGTCTACGTGATGGCCTTGCCATGGCTTGTTTTCGTTTATAGCTTCTGTGTGTATTAGGGTTGTCTCGTTTACCCTCTAGAATCCTTTAGCATTAGTAGGTTGTGGAATATTACATGTGTCCTTAACCTGTTGGCCCTGTCCAGTTTCCTACATGTTGACATCCATGCCAACCATTTTTTTGGTTGGGATTCCTCCTCTACAAGTGTGGGGCTTGCTAGTTCCACATGGGGTGAGGGAATGTCGTCCAAGTTGGCGAATTTTGTGGCCTGTGTAGGTTCATTTTCAGTTTCCTATGCTTCTTTTAGTTCTCTATGGTGGCTTCGAGGTTTCTTGTTGGCCTAGCTCGGTGCATCGAACTTGGGTGGTGCCATAGTGGTTAATGTTGACTTCTGTCGAACTGGTTTGCCCTGTATCTCTTGCTAAATCACTTTTCACTATGTGTGCTCTATCTCTTTGTGTGAATGTCTTCTTGGGTAACACATTCACCTCAAAGCATAAATCCAGTATGATGTCCCCCATATTGAAATGTCCAATGTTAGCATTTAATCTGAATTCCATGCTTGTCCTCCTTCTTGTATGCAGGTGATTGATTATTTTATGTTCTAATTTTCCCTCTATATTTGAGTTACATCTTTCTAGCATATTTTGAAATTTTTTTATATATGATTGGTCATTTAATAACTGAACACAGGTTTGCAGAAAAACCTTTATGGTACTTACTTGTCCTAGAGGTTGTACTTCATTAGTATGATCCAGCGAGGAAGGCATCTTATACGTTGGTACATCCTGAGTATGATGCACATTTTATGTAGATGCAATGTATGGCTTCAAGAATTCTTGTCTGGCTTGTTTTAATATCTCCCTTTTGTTCTACGCATCAAACTGCTTCTATGGTTCAACACTCTTCTTCACCCATTGGTGTTGCGTTGGATCTTGTCTTACTGTGTTATTTCCTGTCTTAGCTCCTCCGCGCATAACTATGTTGATATTTATTCCATCATCCCTTGCTTCTACAGAAATCCATTGAACATTTTGATTTCTCTGGTTTCTCTTTTCCTGGATCTTCCCCAATAATGTCGAACAGTCTTCTATCTCATGATCTAATGCACGACAATACATACATGTCGCAAGTGGAAGTGGACATTCTCTTGCATAGTGTCCTGGTTGTTGACAGTTATGGCATACCATCATTCCTCTACCTCTTCCAAAGCATCCCTACCTTTTCCTCCACCTCTGTAGCCAGCTCAATCTCTTTTTGGTGTGTTGTATTGGAACGCCTGGTTATATTGTGCAAGATTACACTATGGCTGCACGATATTGTACTGTGGTTGCGCAGTGTTATATTGTTGTGGTGCAATGTTATATGGGGATAGTACTTGGTTAAAATGTGGTGCAGATTTCCCTATCATCATCTCTATCTACACCCTATAGGTATCTAATGTTTGTTCCCTCATCAGCTCCATTATTTTATGTTGGAAGCAAGTCAAAGAGGAAAGAAAGGCGATTTTGGGAAAGAAAGCATGCACGAGAAAAGCAACATCTGGAAGGAAGAACAGCACATGCACATGCATGGAAGAACTAAAAACGTTAGGGTTAGGGTTTTTGCAATGTATTTTAATGGCTGAAGGGCCAGAAACATAAAAATATAGATACCTAGGTCTCATAGGAAGGCTAATAGTGATTAGTGGTTGATTATTGTACGAATTAATCTTCTTCCGTATGACCTAACTTTGTAATTTGTTGAGCTAGAGAGGATTGAGGAGGGTAGATCTTGAGGGTTAGATTGTAGTCTGAGGAGCCTGGTGCGATCTAGTATGCCTCATAATAGATCTCGACCCAACTGAGAAGAGTTGTAAGGCACGCAACATTGTAGTTAAGAACGAATATAATAAAAGAGAGAAGAGCCAAATATTTATGGACGTAGCCTAGGACGGGGTGAACCACGGTAACAATTGTGTTATGTGATTGAATGCATGTATTCCTTTATTTGACTTCAGCAAATATTGATGTGCTAGATGAATGAGTTATTATATTTCCTGCATAATCGTAATAACAGTGTAATGTGTTAATAATTTATAATAAAACTCTCAGCGCACAGTTCTCAGATCTCCCACTCAATCCTAGGTTGCAAACACATGAGTCTTGCAGCCACCCATTAAGACTATCTTGGGTGAGAAGGCGCAATGCACCTTGTGCGCTGCATTTCCTTCTGGTTTACCTGGAGGGCTAATAGTTTTAGATGCTTTGTTGGAAACCCAAACAGACATGAACCCTGGATCAATAAAATTGGATAGGATATAAGTAAGAGAGAAATATGACCAACAAATGGTTCTGTTGTCATTGGTAGGAATAATAGAGGATTGAGTAGTTGAGATACGTTGAAGATCTGTGAAAAGATATGTAACATATGTGGGAGGTAGAGCAAGAAAATATTAAAGCAGAAAAGAAAACAATGAGCCACTAGAAGGGGATGTTGAGACTGTGGAATCCCACAAAAGCGTAGATTGAAAGCTGGCTAAGGACAAAAGAGCTGGAGTTTTCACAAAAAGATAACAGAAACCCTAGAGTAACACCCCGCAAATATCTTGAGAAATACATCTTTACTGATTTGCATGAAGTCTTTTTATGTGATTTCCCACACTTATTGCAGGAGTGGATACTAAGGTTGAAGAATACCCATCCAATGAACAGGCTCCAACAGTTAGATTGGACCCCAATACAGATTGAGCAGTTACAGCAGGTGAACAACAAATTCACCCGCACAGTAGATTTTTGGCTTGATAGTATTGTGGTTGGATTTATAATAGAGTTTGCAGTAGACACAGCGAAGTCATACAGCGCAGTAGAGCAATACTTTCTACATGGACCTCGAGGAAGGTACATTATATCGTTGTATACTTCTATTAAGATATTTATATATAACAAAGGTGTAATGACAATGGAGTCAGATAGTTAAATTTCCCTGTGTGCATGGGGGAAGCACTGACAGAAAAAGGAGAAATGGAAGGAGGAAAGGATAAAGGAAAGAAGGAGGAACCCTTGGACCCAATCATGACGGATGACGACCAGATCAAGCGGATCATGGTGACAATTGGAAATATGCATAGCGGATTACCCTATCAATACAAGGTGAATACCAAGAAGAGATTTGTAGTCGTGAGGGAAGGCTTGGCGAGTGACGAGGAAGAGGTAGAGGATCTCTGTGTTATGGAGCAGATTGAGGAAATCCTGCGCGCAACATATGAGAGGAAGACAAGAGGTATAAGAATAGGAAGAGAAGGCGGCAATCCTATCCATATTAATGTCATTGTGAAACCCATAAACCCATGTGTGACTAATAAACCAAAGAGAACACCACCATTTAGACAATCAAAGTTTGGAAGAAGTCAGATGGTAGGAAGTACATCTACACAAGGAAAAACAACTGGAGGAGCCAATTCAGGAAGCACTAGTCAATTATCGACACCATGCAGAGGTAGTAGTTCAGCATTCAAAATGGCAGGACATGATCCCACCATCATGTTACCAGAATTTAAAGGAGAAGTGTCGGAGGACCCGGAAAAACATTTGTTCATCTGTGAGAAGATTTGGGAAGCAAAGAAAATCACAAATGAGGATACTAAACTGGCACAACTAACGATTACATTAAGGGATCGTAGACTGGATTGGTACATGAGTTTAGCTACAAACAATCCACCAGGGACAACCAGAACAATTGCAGACATCAAGAAATTGTTGATAAACGACTTTCAAAAACCAAGTTCAAAAGACCAGTACATGAATGAGATGATCGAAATTAGACAAAAACCGGGAGAATCTATATGGGATATTGACAAGAGATTCAAGTGACTGAAGGGAAAGTTGAAATATCTCATGACCGATATGCAACATAGGCACTTGTTTTTCAATTCACTACTCCCACACTTAAAATATCCACTGCGACAACAAAAGTTTCAGATGCAGGTAGAGGCCCTGCAGGTAGCCCTGCAACTGGAAGAAAATTAGTACCAGTAGACGGATCCAGCCATTGAAGAACTAAAGGAGGATTTGAAGAACTTAGCGTTCCAACTCAACCAGAATAAAAATAAGGAAAAAAGAGAAGGTATTTGGTGTACTACATGCAGGATGGAAGGACACCACAAGAATGAATGTCCAACATTTGTGCAATATATGGAAGCAGTAATGTCGAATCTATTACCAACATGAGGACTATGGTGTAAAATCTGCAAGAAACCGAGCCATGATCCATATCACTGTTCAATGATGCAGAAATACCAGATAGTCCCAAAGAGTTCATATTGCAACTTTTGCAAGTCAGTGGGCCACGACGACAAAGATTGTATAACTATGGAGTTTATGCGAGAGAGGACATCAGATGCATATAGAGTGTAGGAAGAAATGATGACAAGGCAAGCTGCACCACAATTTAACCAAGTTCCATCCCCATACAACACTGCGCAGCAACAGTATAATACTGCGCAACAACCATATAATATCGTGCAGCCACAATACAACACAACACAACCTCAGTACAATATCACGTAGTATAATCAGGCGCCTCAGTATAGCGCATCCAAAGGAGATCGAGCGGGATACAAATGAGGAGGACGAGTGAGAGGGGGTTTTGGATGACGAACAGAATTAGTGGTATGTCACAATTTCCAACAACTGGGACATTATGCAAGGGAATTTCCACTTCCACCAGCAATGTGTATGTATTTCCATGCATCGGACCATGATACGGAAGAATGTCTGACACTATTAGTAAAGATACAGGAAAGGAGGAACCATAACAACCAGAATGTTCAGGAGAGATGAAGGACATAACATCAACATAGTTACCCGCGAAGGAGCTAAAACAAGGAATGGCGTAGTTTGACAAGAGCCAGTACAACACTAGTGGGTGAAGAAGAACATCGAACAAAGGAAGTAGTTCGACGAACAGAAGGAGAAGGAGATATTTAATCAAGCCCAACAATAATTTCAGAAGGAGGATATGGCGTCGACTTCAATTGTGCAGCAAATCAAGGAAGCACCAGAGTACGAGATGCATTCATTATTGGATCATACCAACGAGATGCAATCCATGGGACAAGTAAGTAAAATAAAATACTTTTTGCAATCATGTGTAAAAGTATTAAATGATCCATCATCTATCAAAATATTGCAAAACATATTATAAAGATGTAGTATAGATACGGAATGAAAACTAGAATAGAAGACAATCAATCACCTACATACAAGAAGAAGAACAAGTAGGGAGTTCAGACTGAATGCCAACATCATATATTGGGTGTTTGATCACCAAGCTATAATCAATTTGAAGACAAGAAAAATGACATTTGAGTCAGGGGAATACAGGGTCATCGTGCCATTGAACCCATCAGAAGGGGAAAGGTTTGTAGAACCCATTTACTTAGACTTATAGGAAATCATCCAGTTGTATAGAACAACTGCACGTGATAAGGATTATGTAAACCCAACTGTAGATGGGATACTCAGTTGACGGAGAATTACTTTATGTGCAATAGACTTAGACATTGGGTTAGAGAACTGGAAACAAAGGCTACATGAATTAGTTTACATGATAAGATGTGCACGGATAGACTGCGCAGTAAGATGGGTAGGCATGGAGATAAGGGAACCACCCAGTTTCCATGGAATAAACAATCTAGAAGTATTCTTGGCACAATATGAAGATGAAGTTTCAGAGAATCAGATACTCTTAGCACTTGATATAGCACTCAATGCCACACCTGCAAGATGATGGGGTGCACACAAAGAGACAATCACAGATTGGTACCAATGCAAGCGACTATTTTGCATAAGGTTCGGCACAGAACATAAACACAACAAGCAGCATAGGTACGATGGACAGGGGGCACCAGCAGAACACTCAGAGAAATTCAGAACACTATGGAAATTGACAACCCCAGAGGAATGGCCTCATCATTTTATACACACTCTAGAGGGAATACCAACAAACTGGTATACAGACCAGGAACTACGCAGAGGAACTGCGACCTGGACGGTATTGCAACAGAATTTTATAGTCACTTTTTAATTCGAGCATGAAAACACCAACATAGTTGTAGCTCTTAAATAGATACGAGGGATGATATTCATTAAGCAACCAAAAGTAGAACTCATAACAGAGGAACAATGGCGGAAAAAACAGATGGTCAAAGAATTGTTGTCATGCTACCATGTGCACCAGGACACACCAGAGGAAGACGATTCACACGATATTCATATCGAGGAAGCGGAAGGTGAAAGAGAAGTGGAGGGTCCACCTACATAATTAGACAACATTTTTGCGACGATTAAGGTGAAAAAATTCAATATTGGGACAATTGAGAATCCCAAAATGGCCAGCATTGGACATTATTGGGATGAACAAACAATAGAAAGCATAACAGAGTTACTATGCGAATACAGTGAACTGTTTCCCACAACATTTACAGAGATGAAGGGTATAGAAGGAGATCTAGAAGAAATGAAGATTCACTCAGAGCTGAAGCGAGACCAATCAGACAATGACCATACAGATTGAACCTGATATATAAGCAGAAAGTCAAAGCTGAGATTGACAGGATGCTCAAAGCCATAATCATAGAACTAGTGGAAGAATCGGAATGGATAAGCCCGATGGTAGTTCAAGAGAAAAAAGGAGGGATAAGGATATGTGTCAACTTGAGGAATTTGAACGATGCATGCCTACATGACCCATTCCCCACACCTTTCATGGACAAAATGTTGGAGAATGTAGGAGGACATGAAGTTTACTCATTCACTAATGGATTCTCAAGCTACTACTAGATAAATATAATATAGGAAGACAGATACAAGACCATGTTCTCTATAGAATGGTGATATTACCAGTACACACTCATGTCGTTTATACTAAAGAACGCACCTGCAATATTTTCCAGAGTAGTCATCGCCACATTTAAAGAATTTATCCACCATTTTCTAGAGGTCTACTTAGACAATTGGATGGTCTATAACTTGTTGAAAGACTATGTAGACATCTTATGGCTGATGTTATAAAGATGTAGACAATTCCAGATATCACTAAACATAAAAAAAATTGTATATTCGGAACACCGTTTGGGATACTATTGGGCCATATAGTATGCAAGCAGGGTTTACTAGTAGATCCTTCAAAGATCACAGTAATTATTAACTTGCCACCACCAAAAATAGTCTGCCAACTAAGAGCGACACTGGGACACACGGGATACTACAGAAATTTTATCAAAGGATACGCATAGATTATCGCGCCAATGGAAAAAATGTTAAGAAAAGATACAAATTTTTAGTGGAACGACAACTGTCAACACGGTCTGGATACATTGAAATAAAATATGGTCACCACGCCAATACTAGTGTTTCCAGACTGGGAAAATACATTCCACGTACATGTAGATGCATCATCCATATCACTTGGAGCTATCTTGGCCCAACCAGAAGCAGGAGATCTGGATCACCCCATAGTGTTTGCAAGCAGAAATCTATCAGAATCAGAGCAGAACTATAAAACTACAGAGAGGGAAGGCCTAGCTATGGTCTACGCACTTCATAAGTTCAGACATTACTTATTGGGAAAACACTTTAATATGTTCACAGATCACTCAACCCTTAAATACCTAGTCAATAAGCCAGTGTTTGGGGAGAGAATTTGTCAATGGTTACTACTATTTCAATAATTTGACTTTGAAGTAATAGTCAAGCCAAGAAAATTGAATGCAGGACCTGACCACCTATCAAAGGTCACAAATGGGGAAGAACTTATGAATATAGAGGACAAATTATTGGACACAATTATTTTCAATCCAGATCGCGGATGAACACTTTGTAGATATCATTCAGTACTTAAGCACAGGTACTACGACGCAGGAATACAACACCGGGCAGTGAAAAAAAAAAAAACATCGGATATTAAACAGTACCAACAGAGGCATAGTGCGCTGGAATAATAAAGAGCATGCACACTTAGGAACACAGAAACAAGAATTTTGACAATGTTGCACATCACAGGGACAAAATTCAAGAGGAGCCAGTAGACATGCGACAGTTCCTCAAGCAGATCGGGGAAGCGCGGGAAGCAGGCAACATCAGAGGAACAAGGTCGTCAACATCTCAGACAAGAGAGGAATCTGAAGAAAGGGAGTGAGATACAGTCCACACAATACCATAGTTGAGTGCAACATTCCACATTACACCTAGCATGTTGTGCATGGAAGATATCGTGGGGTAGACACCCCTAAAGGACTTAGCTCAACTTCAACTGGTATTGTCACAGATACCATCCAAAGCTCTACACAAATTACAGGTTAGCGTTACCCAAGAGGTACAGTCTCGTGCACACATAGACTTAGCTGAATTGCAATATGTTAAGCCCTAATATTGGCTCATTATTCCTTAATTGGGGCATATTAGATTAGTAATTCTATTTTATTTATGTCGACTTTAGGCCATTAGTTGTAATTTAGATTAGTAATGTTATTTTAATTATGTCGGCTTTAGCCCATTATTTGTAATTATACCTCCTAGTCTCCTATATATACCAAGGAGACATTTTCATTTTGAATCATCTTGTACTTGAACATTTAAGTGGGGTAAATAGAGGTTTCCCCCTTGAAGAGGCTTATTATCTGAAATTATCTCTTTTTCAAGGCGTTTAGTACTTTTCCTAAGGTTTTTATATGCTATATTGATGTTTGGTTCTTAACATATGGTATCAGAGCTCAAGGTCTTGGGGTTTCGCTGCTACATCTGAGACACCGTGGAATTTTTGCTATAATTTGTTTTCTACAACGTTTCAAAAGGAACCTCTTGGAGGGTATTTAGCAGACGGATCAAGGTACGTTGGGTTCAAAATTCATCTCCTGAGGCCTTATACTTTCGGAGATACAGCCTGTACAAGATAGGGTTCTGGAATCATCCTGAAATGAGTCATTGTGGAATTTTCGCTATAAAAAATTTTCTGTAACGTTTCAGACCCTGTCCTCTAGAGGCCTATTACAGAAATTAGTAAGGTACCTGTGGTAAAAATTTCAGCTTCTAGGTCATCTTAAAGTTTTAGATAAACCTTGTGTAAGATAGGGTATCTGACTAGTCCTATTGACTAGCCTCAAGAAGGTATTCCAGGTAAAACAAGCATAACTTCTTGCTAGAGTATCCAAATTGAGTGGGACTAGTTGCATTGGATCGTGGACAGTCTGTAGTATTTTGGGTGCAAGTTTCAGAATTTGATATCAATTATTTTGTGCGGGGCATTCTATACAAGTGAGATCTCCTGGAAAGGCCAAAAATCGACAAGTTGTGAGGAAGTTACCGTAAATTCCACTTGGCACATCCAATTTTGATCAGACATGTGGCATTGCAGAGAAGAAATATCAGAGAACTACCTAAAATAAAGTCTCATACACAGAAGGGATGAAACTTGGGAGATAGAACAGAATAAATATTGTCTAGCAGAATCACCTCAAAATCAAGACTCAAAAGTGATATTTGGCCAACATGCCACCCAAAAAGGGACCTTCTACACCAAATAAGCCTCCAGAAAATCCTAGTTGGACTCTTGATGAAGGTGAAGAAATGCGTAGGGATAT
>JASDQU010099828.1:874452-924707 GCA_032191745.1 Picea mariana
AACAACAAGCAGATCAACATCGTAGTGAAAGAAGTTTTGAAGTAGGGGATTGGGTATTTTTAAGACTACAACCATACAAACAGATGTCCCTCAAGCAAGCCAAGAAGAATAATAAATTATCACCAAAGTACTATGGCCCTTATAAGGTGTTGCAAAAGATTGGTACTATGGCATATAAATTGGAGCTGCCTTCATCTTCACGAGTACACCCAGTTTTCCATGTTTCATGCTTAAAGAAGGTTATAGGTGACAAGATCCCAGTTCAAACTATATTGCCAGAACTTGACGAGGAAGGAAAAATCATATTGGAGCCTGAAGCCATCACTGACACAAGAATTCGTCAACTGAGGAATAGATCCATTTCAGAGTATCTCATTAAATGGAGGAAACTACCAGTTGAAGATTCCACTTGGGAAGATGAGTCTTTTATACAGAAGCATCCAGAGTTACTCAAGCGTTGTGGACAACACTTGTATCAAGGGGAGGGGCATGTTAAGCCCTAATATTGGCTCATTATCCCTTAATTGGGGCATATTAGATTAGTAATGCTATTTTATTTATGTCGTCTTTAGGCCATTAGTTGTAATTTAGATTAGTAATGTTATTTTAATTATGTCGGCTTTAGCCCATTATTTGTAATTATGCCTCCTAGTCTCCTATATATACCAAGGAGACATTTTCATTTTGAATCATCTTGTACTTGAACATTTAAGTGGGGTAAAAGGAGGTTGCCCCCTCGAAGAGGCTTATTATCTGAAATTATCTCTTTTTCAAGGCGTTGAGTACTTTTCCTAAGGTTTTTATATTCTATATTGATGTTTGGTTCTTAAAACAGTAGGTAATGGAGAAGTGGGATTCACTGGAAATAATATGTGAGCATGCTAAGCTTGAGACCCAAGAAGAAAGGGAGCGCATGAATGGATTGGAGCAGAAAGTGACAGGAACTTATGAGAAGATCCCAAAAATCATGCAGAGGGATGTACTCACAGCGATAGAGAAGATTGATCAGATTGTGCAAGTAATAAATCAATATCATAAGGAGATCGATAATATTCACAAGTAGCTCACACCTACCACTCCACCAGAAGTAAGGGAGAAAAGGAAGCAAGAGGCAATAGGGTTGTTGCAGGAGATCGAGCGACAGTTCAGTGCAGCAGTCGAATTGTTCAAGAAAGCATCACATCTTTGGACAAAGTTAGAAGAAGATCAACAAGTCCAACAGTAGGACAAGGAAGAAGAAAGGATAAGTGTAGCTATCCAAGATCTCAAGTAGAGGCAGAAGAAAATTTCCATCACGAAGCGCATCAAAGGGGCTTAGGATATGAAGAAACTACAAGCGGAACTCACCACTGTGCAAACACAGAAAAAGGAGCATCGAGATCAAATGGAACTGCTCCAAGAGAGAGTAGTAGAAGTCATCGCATAGGCAGAGGAATCCAAGACACTTATAGCACAGACATAGGCAGAGTGCACCAAATCAATTAGTGACGAAATTGTAGTCCATATAGTAGACATGCTCAAGGAGAAGACCGTGTAGGCGCAAACACAAGCAGCGGAGCTCAAGGAGAAGTTTCAGGCGATCACCATGGAGATCAACGAAGTGCAAAAAGGTTAGGTGGCTTGGGGTGAGCCACATGTCAGTGTTGGGGGCATGTTGAAAGTAGGCCAAAATGGAATGAAAGGTGATTTTGGGAAAGAAAGCATGCACGAGGAAAGCGACAGCTGGAAGGAATAATAGCATGTGCGCATGCATGGAAGACCTAACGACATTAGGCTTAGGTTTTTTGCAATGTATTGTAATGGTTGAAGGGCCAGAAACGTAAAAATATAGATACCTAGGTCTCATAGGAAGGTTGATAGTGATTAGTGGTTGATTATTGTATGAATGTAATATTCTACCATATGACCTAATTTTGTAAGTTGTTGATCTAGAGAGGATTGAGGAGGGTAGATATTGAGAGTTAGATCACATGCTGAGGAGCCTGGTGTGATCTAGTCCACCTCATAACAGATCTCGACCCAACTAAGAAGAGTTGTAAAGCGCGTGGAGCTATAGTTAAGAATCAATATAATAGAAGAGAGAAGAGCCAAATCTTTGTGGATGTAGCCCAGGAGTGGGTCAACCACGGTAACACTTGTGTTATGTGATTGAATGCATGTATTCCTTTATTTGACTTCAACAGGTATTGATGTGCTAGATGAATGAGTTATTATATTTATTGCATAATCGTAATAATAGTGTATTGGGTTAATAAGTTATAATAGAACTCTCAGCGCATAGTTCTCAGATCTCCCACTCAATCCTAGGCTACAAACACATGAGTCTTGCAGCCACCCATTAAGACTATCTCGGGTAAGATGGCACAGTGCATCTTGTGCGCTGCGTTGCCTTCCGGTTTACCAGGAGGGCCAATAGTTTTAGATGCTTTGTTGGAAACCCAAACAGACATGAACCATGGGTCAATAAACTCAGACAGGATATAAGTAAGAGATAAAGTGATGAACATCCTACAATCTTTGTCATCATGGCCTACTGACTTGCAAAAGTTACAATATGAACTCTTAGGCATTGTCTGGTATTTTTGTGTCATTGGAAAGTGATATGGATCATGCCCTTATGTCTTATAGATATAACACCATAGTCCTCTTGATGGCAAAGGTTTTGGAAGTCATGTTTCCATGTACTACGCAAATGTTGGGCATTCATTCCTGTGGTGTCCTTCTATCCTACATGTGGTACACCAAACAACTTCTCTTTTGTCCTTACCCCTGTTCTGGTTTAGCTGAAATGTTAAGTTCTTCAGATCCTCCTTCATCTCCTCTATGGTTGGATTTGTCTTCTAGTATTGGTTCTCTTCCAGTTGTAGGGTTTCCTGCAGAGCCTCTGCCTTAGTCTAAAACTTTTTTTCTCTCAAAGGGTATTTCAAATGTGGTAATAGTCAATTGAAAAACATATGCTTGTGTTGCATATTTTTCATGACAGTTTATCTTTCCCTTCAATTGTTTGAATATCTATTCAATCTCCCAAACAGATTCTCCTAGTTTTTGTCTGATCTATATCATCGCATTCATGTATTGATCCTCTGAGCTACACTTTTGGAATTCATTTATCAATAGCTTCTTGATACCCACAAGCATTCTGGTTGTCCCTGGTGGACTGTTTGCAGCTAATTTCATGTACCATTCTAGTGTGATGGATAACTATGCAAGTTTAGTTTCCTCATTTGTGATCTGTTTTGCTTCCCAGGTATTTTCACAAATGAACAAGTGCTTCTCAGGGTCCTCCGACGCCTCTCCCTTGAATTATGGTAATTTGATGGTGGGATCATGTCTTTCCATCCTGAATGTTGAACTACTACCTCTGCACGATGTAGATACTTGGCTAACACTTCTTGAATTGGCTCCTCCAGTTGTTTCTCCTTGACTAGATGCACTTCTTAATGTCTTTCTTCCCCCGAAATTCAGTTGTCTAAATGGTGGTGTTCTTATTGGTGTATTAGTCGCACATCGGTTTATGCGTTTCACACTAACACTAATATGGATAGGAGTGTTTCCTTCTATTCCTGCTCTTGGACCTCTTGTCTTCCTTTCATATGTCGCGCATAGGATTTCCTCAATATACTCCACATCCCGAAGATCCTCTACCTCTTCTTCATCACTTGCCAAGCCTTCCCTCGCGGCTATGGTTCTCTTCTTGTTGTTCATATTATATTGGTAGGGTAATGCACTGTGTGTTCTTCCAGCTATTTCCATTATCTTCTTGATCTGGTCTTCCTCCATCATGATTGGATCCAAGGTCTCCTCCTTATTTCCTCTATCCATTTCTTCCTCTATTTCTCCTTCTCTTGTCAGTGCTTCCCCCATGCACGCAGGGAAGTTTAGTTGTTTGAGGCCATTGTCATTACACCTTTGTTATATAGTAATATATTAATGGAAGTATATAGCGATCTGATATACCTACCTCAAGATCCCTTCAGGAACTTTTTCTCTGTTGCGTTGTAAGACTTCGCAGTATCTTATGCAAATTATGTGATAAATCCTACAACAATGTTATCTAACTAGAAATCTATTGCACGCATAAATTTATTGTCAACTTGTTGTAACTGCATGAACTCCATGGGATTCCACTCTAGTTGTTTGATCTGATTTGTAGGATGGTTTTCTTTCAACCTCAATATCCACTCATGCAACACATGTGGGAAAGCATAGAAAAATACTTCATGCAACTCGTTGAATACGTACTTGTCCAGATATTTGTGTGGTGTTAAATTCAGGTTTTTGTTATCTTTTTGTGCAAACTCTGGCTCCTTTGTTTTCAACCAACTCTCAATCTCTTCCTTCATTGGTTTCCACAGTCTCAACATCCCCTTTTATATTCTCATTATTTTAACGTTTTGTCGCTAGATTTGACATTCTATTTACACTTCTTCAGCAGATCTTATTCACTCAATCCCATTCTTTTCCAACTGAAAATGGAACCATTTGTTGGTTTTAATAGTTTATATACTCTGATCTTACTTTACTTTCATACATTGACCCAGGTTCAGATTTAAAAAGCTTCCAACAAAATCCCTCTAAAACTATCGCCCCCCCTAGTAAACCAGAAGGCAGTGTAGTACACGGGGTGCACTATGTAGTCTCACCCGAGATAGTTCTATGGGTGGCTGCAATACTCAAACGCTTGCATCCTGGGAATAAGTGAGGATCTGTGGTTGTACCTTGTGATCTTCATTTATTTAGTCTAACATCTTAATTAATCAGTCACTCTTACTCATGCATGTGAAATATCAGATCTAACTAGTTCCTTCATTCATTTAATCATTAACAACAATGGAGATGCATAACATTCAATCACATAACACAATTTTACCATGGTTCACCCCCTCCTGGGCTACATCCACAAATATTTGGCTATCAAGGTCTTTTATTAGGTCTCAACAATATATCGTGTCGTGTGCATTTACAGTCTTGGATCTTACAATCTCAACAGGACTCTCGATCCCTGTGAGGTTGACTATATCACACCAGGCTCCTCAGCTTGTGATCTAACCCTTAGGATCGAGTTGCTTGAATCTTATCTAGCTCATCAGCGTAGAGTATGTTGCAATTCTAGCATTCCTCACTCCTCCTCTCTGTTTGTCCCCCCCTAGACCTCCTAGGTACTACTTATACCTATTCTTGGCTTATCATCCATTACAATATCTTGCAAAAACCCTAACCCTAATGTAGTTAGGTCTCCCTTACACGTGCACCTCGCATGCTTCCCTCACACGTGTTTCTTTTCCTTCCAGCTATATTTTTTCCACTTCGTGCTTTTCTCTCCAAAAATGGTCTTTTCCCCAAAATGGGCTTGAGCCCAACAACAATGCATGGCATGTCAAGGAAAGGAGACACATGACATGTCAAGGCAAGGAAACACATGGCATGTCAAGGCAATGCAAGACATATCAAGGCAAGGCATGTCTTGTCAAGGCAAGGCATGACAAGGTTCTTGATAACTGAATTTAAAAGAAATGAGGTGGTGAAAGATCAGATGGAGAAGACATCAACTACTTATATGAATCATCTTTCTCAGTTCATCAAATTTCATTCAAATATTTGGATTCATTTGATGGAACAACATTCCTCTAATTTTCACTTGCACTTAATGAAGATGCAATTATAATCAAGCTAGAGATGTTAGAAGAATTGTTTGGTGTAGGCAAGTTGATGGAAGTGCATCTATACAAAATTTCTTTGACACATCCGGTTTCAAACATTTCCTTTAATTCATCCTACAACTTTATATTTGGAATATCCATCCTTGTGTTTTTGAAATCATTTAACGAAAACATTCCCATCAATGTTTTGTTCCCCAATGTCTATTTTTTTAAATTTCCCTTGCCTTTGCAAATCCAAGTATGATAATCCTTCTAAATATGAATTATGTTCATCATTTTCAGCATGCAATTGATCTGATAAAAAAGTATTTAATGGATCCCATGATGCATTTCTAGTGATCATTGTGAGCCATGAGAACACATCTAGTTTGTTCATTTTGTCAAACACATTCTCCACACTAACCTCATTTGTTAGTTTCCCCTAATGACATTTTTAATTACTGTTGCAATTTCTTCACTGATGGAAGTCTCTTTCCATTCACATATGGATCCAGATCTATCCCAAATTAACACTTAAATGTTGATGTAATAATTATGGGTGTTTATAGTCATAGTTTCCATGTGTTTCTTGTAGAAAACAATATGTTGGATGTCAAAAATAAAAGAAGGATTGGTACAAATAGAGTGTAATAACATAATCACACTAAACGCTAGAACCACAGCTAGTTGCACACATAAATATCCTATTTCACTAAATTTCTAACCTCATTACAGACTGGGGAATTGATATGAGTGTTGTTGTAGGTTACTTAAGTGATTTCTCTATGGTAGTGACTGTTGGGTTATGGAAAAGGTACAAATATCCTCCTTATTCCCATAGTTTGTGATACAATCTTGAGTGACTTTTCTGTTAATTATGGATAAATAGAATAGAAAATGATTACTATGTCTTCTTGTGATATTATTGAAGTCATGATGAATAGATTCTAAAATACGGTTGGAATAGTTTGATTTTGTTACAGGATTGGTTAAATATTGTCAAAACCAAAATAGAAAAGGAAATCTTGAAGATGCGTGAGCCATTGGAGGTTAAGGACTTTTGGCGCAAAAGCAATTTTAAAGATGATTTGGTTTTCTATATTGTAACTTTATAATAGTAAAGCAATCCTGAGGATCTTTCGATCCTCGTGATGGCTTGATTTACTCATATTATTGTATATATAGAGGATAATATATCCTAAAAGCCAATCAAAGAATTGTGTTCAAGTATTCAGACTCAGAGTTACTTTGCACAAGCCATTTTTGTGAATGATGTATCATATATGAAGTTAATAAAAGATTTGATCATTTTCACCATTTCTATATACTGAGTTTCTAGTAGCAGTGCTTCTAAGGACCAAGGGCCCAGTCTAAAGGAGCTATTGTTTCAGCTGTAATTGTATCAGTTTGATTTCTATTTTACGATTCAATTCCCTTTCATAATAGTTAAGACAAATGCATAAACGTGTTAATGATTTCATACAGTTTGCATACAGAAGATAGATATCTCTCTTGAGTTTTAAGGATTGTTGATTCCAATTTCCATTACTGTAGTTTTCTGCTTGACAGTTCTTCACGTTTTCATACGCGTTGTTCCTTTTACTTAAGATTTTCATTTGTTGTTCCTTTCGAATAGGTTACAATTACCGTTCCTTTCAGTTAAAGTTACAATTGTTGTTCCTTTCCATTCAGTTATGTTTGTTGTTCCTTATGATTAGATTACAATTGCAATTTCTTTCCATTAGAATAATTCGTTATTTCCTTTCCAGCAATTCAATTCCTAGTTAATAGTTAATTCTGCAAGTCTTTACTCAGATTCAATCCTTCAGTTAAATGAATTTAGCAGGTTAGCTAGTTTATTTTTATTCACATCATGTTAGCAATTAGATTTCAATTATGTTAAGTAAGATCTTAATATTAGAATCTTTAAATGAACATTTGAGGAACTTGATTATGGATAAACTCAGGTTTTCTTCAGATACGCGATTTTAGCCTCTACAAGCTATCTGCATAGACTTTTTTGATGTTCTTGAGATAAAATACGAATCCTCGGGTTGATAAATTAATGTTAAACTAAGGTTGTTTTTAGGACATCTTTAGAGCCCAATAGTGACCCCAACTCGTAGTGAAGACTGACTGGCTTGCCTCCTGTAGAATCCCTCCACAACTACTATAGAATGATGTGCCCCTCTTAACACTTTTGAACTTGTTGTTATAACCCTAAATTGCACCATACATGCATACTTGGCATTAGGCCATCTTACTTGCTATCTTTTCTAAGCCATCTGTTATCACTTCAGGAGTCCTTCTAGGTTATAGCACGAAGAAGCCTGGTAACTTTAACTAATATCTCAATGATTCACTCAAATGGATCAAGTCGGATGACTAAATAAAACCTCACTCACTCAAGACATGCATAAACACACTTAGATTGACAAGGCTTTCAACTACTACGTGTGGAGAATCCTTACTATACCAGTAGAATCATACAATAAACATATATGAATGGTCGATTACAATAAGTAAATAATACTTGCAATTCTAACTCATCAATGCAAAGACAGGATGACAGCTATCAGGCATTAGACAAACATGAATAAAATGAATATAACATTCAAGTGCAAGTACAGACTAGATAAGAAGATGGGAATATGAACAAGTAATGGCAAAAGAAGCTTGTATTACTTAATATGAAAATAAGAAGCTTAAGTACAAAGCCTGAAAGAGTCTCCAAAGTCGTACCCCCCATGTCTTCTAAAGTTCTTGGATTTATAGCCTTTTACAAAGATTTACAGATCCTGAGTGATCTGAAAATAGGGGGCTGACTTGTTTTTCTATGCAAGCACCCTCTACTCCATTAAAATAAACTTCAGGACCATGCTTAATGTCTTAGTTGTGCAAGAGAAATTATGTGTCAAGTTTATGCCTCTTTTATGTGTTTATGTGTAAAGTTTTTCAAAGGTTAAATATGTTGTTTACATAAATACAACAACAAAAATAACTTGCAGCAAATAATAACCAGCAAACAAGAACAACATGATAAAGGAGTTCACCCCCAACTGGGCTACATCTCCTTGAGCCTCCATCAATGGACTAGGCTCTCTGGGATTAGTTTTTCAAAGATTCTTTTACAAGATGTTGATCAAATCCAATGGATTTACTAACTATACCATTGGGTTCAGAATACATAAAAACCCCAAAAATGACTAATAGAACTCTGAAAATGGATCATGGTTCATCCAGGCATGACCTCTTCTACATGTGGCCTTGAGCTTCCCTGAGCTTCCTTGTGGAAACAACACCTGTAAAAGTCCTCAAATGCCTCTGAAACCTATCCCAATGTGTTCATAGTATATCAATTAGTCAAAAATGACTATTCAGTCACAGAAAATAGACTTGGGCTCATATGAGCATGACCTCCATCAATGTTGGCCCTAAGCTCCCTGAAACTTCAAAGTAGAAAAAACTGCAAAATAAGTCTCCAAAATCCTTTGAAAACTTTGCCAATGGATTCAGAACATCCAAAAACCCCTAGTTGGGCTTTTTCGGCACCTCATTTGGCCAAAAAATGAAGAAGTTAGGCCTCCTCCCATTTTCCTCCTTCAAGCTTGTTGTCTCTAGTTCACCAAAATGCACTCTCATGTGAGTAACCTGGCTTATGGGCATTTTCCGTGCCTAAAACCAGCACATGCATGCATCTCCACAAAACGTGCAAAAATTTAGAACAGTTAGGTAAATAAGTCCCCTAAACGTAGAGGTGTTGGGCGCATGGGGGGCCATGTGTCCACGTCCCAACGCTAAAATAGGGCTCGTTTGCATGTTGTTTGAGGGCTCGAAACGTGTCTAGGTGTGTGGGTGTTATAACAGTTGGAAAACCTTTTTGAACCCGTGCAAAACTATGTGGCGAGGGTCATATGGGCGCACACATAGGAACGGGGGTTGGGGCTAAGCCCCAGCCCAGACCCCGCCTAATTGTCCACGTATTTGACTTTAATTATATATGGAAACACACACATAATAAGAAACATATGTTTGTTGTGTTGGCAGGGCAGCCTTTGCTAAATATTTTCAATACAATGGGATAGGTCCGGGGTTCGAACCCCATGGACTCCACATAAAAATTTTAACCACCAACAACAGTGTGCCACGTGGCAGCCCATGTCTGGGCCACGTGGCACTACCCAATTGGCTAAAAATGCCACGTGTCGAAGGATGATTATCCCACATCAACTCTTGACTTTCCACTCAGCAACTGCCACATCATCACCTCCCATGTCAGCATGTCCAATCATCACCTGCCACGTCACCTGTACGGACTGTACAGTGAGCATTTTTTTTGCATGTTTAGCAAATCGAACAGAATGTGATATCTCGCTCATCCGATGTCCGTTTGAACCTATTCAAAGAGTGTTGGCTTCATGACGACGAGGCCTACACACCTGTTCGTTTTGAAGAAATTCTAAGAAATTTGAGTTTTGGGCTTAATTTGACTCGTGGTCCAGATTCTAATCGAACCTTCTCATTGAAAGGATTTTGGACCCACAAAAGTTGATGATTATATGCCTAAGCTTCAATACTCTTATGCTTCCAAGTTCTATCAATTGATTCTACTTGAAAAAGTATTTTTGGCAATCACCTGGGTACCTTGACATGCCTTGCACTGCAATTGGCTATGTCCCTCAACCACTGTTCTCTCGCTGCTGCTGACCCACTATTCTTATTGTTCTTGGAAGGCTGACAGCCTTCCCACTAAGAATCAAGTCCCTCTTGTGAACTCTTTGGCGTCAACACATTCCGCTTTACAATGGCTACAAAAAAAAACTTTCCTGCGACATCTTGTCACAAACCAAGAAAACCATCAATCTTGAAAACAAATTCAATACAAGACTGAAAATGATGCCAACAAAGTCTTTTGTTCTTCAAGCAATAATGGTCGCATCCTATACTTCATCAAAGTACATGGCATTTTCTTGTATCTTGGTGTACTCAATATCGACTTACAAGCCAACAAACACCATCGACTAAACATAAGTCAAAAAACATGATCGACACAACATAGTAGTCAAGACAACATCGACACAAGTTGAGACTCATTTGAAAAATATTGACATTCCAAAATTCGACATTCATGATACACAACCATGCTACAATCATGAGTCACTCATAATGAAACTTTCAAAAATTTCATTGTTCACACATACAAAATCACATGCATGTGCATAGCTCTTCAACTCTCCTTCAAGTACAAACATAAGTACATAAACCCAAAAACATGTGGGTACATAAGAGCTGAAAATGAAAAAGATAAATGGCTGCAACAAGTGAGTATCATACCCATCTCTTACATCCTCCTGGCGAAGTTGTGCAACAACAAGAATGCCTTCAAAAGAATTGCATTCACATGCAAACTTGCATCATACAAGTTATGATAAACTATTGCAACTTCTCATACTTTCAACAGAAATGCATACATAAGGCTGAAAAGTGCATCTACAAACAAAGAAATGTAAGCCTTACTTGTTCAAGAAATCTAACCATTTCTTACCAAGCCAAGTCAATGGTGACTTTTTCTGTTGAAAATCCTCTTCTTGTGAATCATCTTGACTCACATTGATGATGGAATCTCCTCTTCCATTCTTGCCAGTCTTTTTATCCATCTACTTCTTGTGCTGTGGATGAGTGGTTGGATGCAATGTCCAACATTGGTCAATGAGATGACCTCTCTTCTGGCAGTGAGTGCAAATCTTTTGCATCTTCTTTTCAAGTTGCCTTTGCTTGGAAAGTTTCCTAAATATGGTCAATCTTTTCCAACATCTTGAAACATGATGGTTATCTAAACCACAATATGTATATGGACTTTTTCTGCCATTTTTACATGCAAATTTAACATGCTTAACATAATCCAAAGCAACTGAATTACAGGCATAAATATACCTTGATCATTCACCTTTATCACCTTCTTGAGGAGGTGATTTTGAAGAGTTACTAGCTCTCTTTTGAAGACCAACAAAAATATTCTTGTCCTCATGGTTGTTACAACTCTCTTGTTTCACACATTTGCATTCATCTTGAACACACACTTTGCATGCTTGAGGGATTGAACTTGCAACAAAAGTTCTTGAACATTCACCTTTATCTCCTTCTTGAGGAGGTGAATTTGAAGAGTTACTAGCTCTTTTTTGAAGACCAACAAAGATGTTCTTGTCCTCATGGCTGTCACAACTCTCTTGTTTCACACATTTGCATTCATCTTGAACACATACTTTGCATGCTTGAGCGATTGAACTTGCAACAAAAGTTGTTCTTGTAACGGTTTCCCTTGTCTCCTCAACTTTGGAATATGCTCCATCTTTCTGTTCATATCCAAGACCCCTATACTTGGGCCTCTCCTCAACAACAATAGGCTCAACAATGCCTTGTGCATGCTTGTCTAACCCTCTATCTTCATAGCCCATTTTTAACAATAACTTGGACCCTATTCCTCTTGTGTGATTTTCAAAAACACCAAAGCATTCAACATGAGAGAAATTTAAAGAAAAACCAACATTACATACCTCATGTTCATGCATGTACTTGGTAATGGTTTCCTTTGCCTCATGGAGCTGAGTCTCCATCTCATGCAACTTTTCAAGAAGCTAGTGCTTCTCCTCCTTCATGGCCATCAACTTCTCTTGAAGGAAAATTATCTCCTTTCTATCTTCCCACATCTCTTGCACCACATCTCTCATGGTTAGAAACTCCTTCAACATCTCTTTGTCAAAGAACTTGGCTAATGAAGATGTATGAGAACTCTTATTGTTTGAATCTTCCTCCATCCTTGCAAGATATCAAACTTCAACACCAAACTTGCACAATAATACCAACAACTAAATATCTAGCTATCAATGGCAATCACATGAACAAAACTATGCTCCGATACCACCTGATATGAAAATAGGGGGCTAACTTGTTTTGCTATGGAAGCACCCTCTACTCCGTTAAAATAAACTTCAGGACCCTGCTCAATGTCTTAGTTGTGCAAGAGAAATTATGTGTCAAGTTTATGCCTCTTTTATGTGTTTATGTGTGAGGTTTTTAAAAGGTTAAATATGTTGTTTACATAAATACAACAGAAAAAATAGCGTGCAGCAAATAATAACCAGCAAACACTCACAACAAGAACAACATGATAAAGGAGTTCACCCCCAACTGGGCTACATCTCCTTGAGCCTCCATCAATGGACTAGGCTCTCTGGGATTAGTTTTTCAAAGATTCTTTTACAATCTTCTGCTCAACTCCAATGGATATACGGACGGTACCATTGGGTTCAGAATACATAAAAACCCCAAAAATGACTAATAGAACTCTGAAAACATATCACGGCTCATCCGAGCATGACCTCTTCAAAATGTGGCCTTGATCTTTCCCGAGCTTCCTTGTGGAAAAAACACCTGTAAAATTCCTCAAATGCCTCTAAAACCTATTCCAATGTGTTCATAGCATAACAATTAATCAAAAAAGACTATTCAGTCACAGAAAATAGACTTGGGCTCATCTAAGCATGACCTCCATCAATGGTGGCCCTAAGCTACCTAGAGCTCCCTGAAACTTCAAAGAAGAAAAACCTGCAAAATAAATCTCCAAATTCCTTTGCAAATTGTGCCAATGGATTCAGAACATCCAAAAACCCCTAGTTGGGCTTTTTCGGCACCTCATTTGGCCAAAAAATGAAGAAGTTAGGCCTCCTGCCATTTTCCTCCTTCAAGCTTGTTGTCTCTGGTTTGCCAAAATGCACTCCTATGTGAGTAACCTGGATTTTGGGTGTTTCCCGTGCCTAAACCTAGCACACGCGTGCAACTCCACAAAGCATGAAAATATGTAGAACGGTTAGGGGAATAAGCCCCCTAAACGCGAAGGTGTTAGCTGCATGGGGGGCCATGTGGCCACGTCCCGGTGCTAAAATAAGGCCCGTTTGCATGTTACTTGAGGGATCAACACGTGTCCATGCGTGTGGGTGCTATAACCATCAGAAAACCCATTTTGAACCCACGCAAAACTGTGTCGCAAGGGTCATATGGGCGCACGCATAGGAACGGGGGCTAGGGCTAAGCCCCAGCCTGGACCCCGCCTAACTGTCCACATATTTGACTTTAAATATATATGGAAACACACATATAATAAGAAACATATGTTTGGTGCATTGGCAGGGTGGCCTTTGCTAAATATTTTCCATACGATGGGAGAGGTCCGGGGTTCGACCCCACAAACTCCACATAAAATTTTAAACCACCAACAACAACGTGCCACGTGGCAGCCCATGTCTGGGCCACATGGCACTACCCAATTGGCTAAAAATTCCATGTGTCAAAGGATGATTCACCCACATCGACTCTCGGCTGTCCACTCAGCACTTGCCATGTCATCACCTACCACATCAGCATGTCTAATCAGCACCTACCACGTCATCACCTGTATGGACTGTACTGTCAACATTTTTTCCCTATTTGGAAAATTGAACAGAACGCGGTATCTCATTCATTCGATGTTCATTTGGAACCATTTGAAGTGAGTTAGGTTCGTGACAACGAGGTCTACGCACCTATTCGTTTTTAACAGATTCCGAACAATTTGACTTTTGGGCTAAATTTGACCCCTAGTCCAGATTTTGATCACACCGTCCCACTGAAAGGATTTTGGACCCACAAAATCTGATGATTATCTGCCTGAGCCTCAATACTTTTTTGCTTCCAAATTCTATCAATTGATTCTACTTGAAAAATTCTTTTTGGCAATCACCTGGGTACCTTGACATGCCTTGCACTGCAACTGGCTATGTCCCTCAACCACTGTTCTCTCGCTGCTGCTGACCCACTGTTCTCTTTGTGCTTGGAAGGATGACAGCCTTCCCACTGAGAATCAAGTCCCTCTTATGAACTCTTTGGCGTCAACACATTCCGCTCTACAATGGCTGCAAAAAAAAACTTTCCTGAGACATCTTGTCACAAAACAAGAAAACCATCAATCTTGAAAACAAATTCAATACAAGACTGAAAATGATGCCAACAAAGTCTTTTTCTGTTCAAGCAATAATGGTCGCATCCTATACTTCATCAAAGTACATGGCGTTTTCATGTATCTTGGTGTACTCAATATCGACTTAAAAGCCGACAAACACCATCGACTAAACATAAGTCGAAAAACATGATCGACACAACATAGTAGTCAAGAAAACATCGACACAAGTCGAGACTCATTTGAAAAATATCGACATTCCAAAATTCGACATTCATGATACACAACCATGCTACAATCATGAGTCACTCATAATGAAACTTTCAAAAAGTTCATTGTTCACACATACAAAATCACATGCATGTGCATAGCTCTTCAACTCTCCTTCAAGTACAAACATAAGTACATAAACCCAAAAACATGTGGGTACATAAGAGCTGAAAATGAAAAAGATAAATGGCTGCAACAAGTGAGTATCATACCCATCTCTTACATCCTCCTGGCGAAGTTGTGCAACAAGAAGAATGCCTTCAAAAGAATTGCATTCACATGCAAACTTGCATCATACAAGTTATGATAAACTATTGCAACTTCTCATACTTTCAACAGAAATGCATACATAAGGCTGAAAAGTGCATCTACAAACAAAGAAATGCAAGCCTTACTTGTTCAATAAATCTAACCATTTCTTACCAAGCCAAGTCAATGGTGACTTTTTCTGTTGAAAATCCTCTTCTTGTGAATCATCTTGACTCACATCGATGATGGAATCTCCTCTTCCATTCTTGCCAGTCTTTTTATCCATCTACTTCTTGTGCTGTGGATGAGTGGTTGGATGCAATGTCCAACATTGGTCAATGAGATGACCTCTCTTCTGGCAGTGAGTGCAAATCTTTTGCATCTTCTTTTCAAGTTGCCTTTGCTTGGAAAGTTTCCTAAATGTGGTCAATCTTTTCCAACATCTTGAAACATGATGGTTATCTAAACCACAATATGTACATGGACTTTTTCTGCCATTTTTACATGCAAATTTAACATGCTTAACATAATCCAAAGCAACTTAATTACAGGCATAAATATACCTTGATCATTCACCTTTATCTCCTTCTTGAGGAGGTGATTTTGAAGAGTTACTAGCTCTCTTTTGAAGACCAACAAAAATGTTCTTGTCTTCATGGTTGTTACAACTCTCTTGTTTCACACATTTGCATTCATCTTGAACACACACTTTGCACGCTTGAGAGATTGAACTTGCAACAAAAGTTCTTGAACATTCACCTTTATCACCTTCTTGAGGAGGTGAATTTGAAGAGTTACTAGCTCTCTTTTGAAGACCAACAAAGATGTTCTTGTCCTAATGGCTGTCACAACTCTCGTGTTTCACACATTTGTATTCATCTTGAACACATACTTTGCATGCTTGAGGGATTGAACTTGCAACAAAAGTTGTTCTTGGAACGGTTTCCCTTGTCTCCTCAACTTTGGAATATGCTCCATCTTTCTATTCATATCCAAGACCCCTATACTTGGGCTTCTCCTCAACAACAATAGGCCCAACAATGCCTTGTGCATGCTTGTCTAACCCTCTACCTTCATGGTCCATTTTTAACAATAACTTGGACCCTATTCCTCTTGTGTGATTTTCAAAAACACCAAAGCATTCAATATGAGAGGAATTTGAATAAAAACCAACATTACATACCTCATGTTCATGCATGTACTTGGTAAGGGTTTCCTTTGCCTCATGGAGTTGAGTCTCCATCTCATGCAAAGTTTCAAGAAGTTGGTGCTTCTCCTCCTTCATGGCCATCAACTGTTCTTGAAGGACAATGCTCTCCTTTCTATCTTCCCACATCTCTTGCACCACATCTCTCATGGTTAGAAACTCCTTCAACATCTCTTTGTCAAAGAACTTGGCTAATGAAGATGTATGAGAACTCTTATTGTTTGAAGCTTCCTCCATCCTTGCAAGATATCAAACGTCAACACCAAACTTGCACAATAATACCAACAGCTAAATCTCTAGCTATCAATGGCAATCACATGAGAAAAACTATGCTCTGATACCACCTGATCTGAAAATAGGGGGCTGACTTGTTTTGCTATGCAATCACCCTCTACTCCATTAAAATAAACTTCAGGACCCTGCTCAATGTCTTAGTTGTGCAAGAGAAATTATGTGTCAAGTTTATTCCTCTTTTATGTGTTTATGTGTGAGGTTTTTAAAAGTTTAAACATGTTGTTTACATAAATACAACAGCAAAAATAACTTGTAGCAAATAATAACCAACAAACACTCACAACAAGAACAACATGATAAATGAGTTCACCCCCAACTGGGCTACATCTCCTTGAGCCTCCATCAATGGACTAGGCTCTCTTGGATTAGTTTTTCAAAGAGTATTTTACAAGATACTGCGCAACTCCAATGGATTTACTAACTGTACCATTGGGTTCAGAATACATAAAAACCCCAAAAATGACTAATAGAACTCTGAAAACGGATCATGGCTCATATGGGCATGACCTCTTCTACATGTGGCCTTGAGCTTCCCCGAGCTTCCTTGTGGCAAAAACACCCGTAAAAGTACTCAAATGCCTCTAAAACATGTCCCAATGTGTTCATAGCATAACAATTAGACAAAAATGTCTATTCTGTCACAGAAAATAGACTTGGGCTCATCTGAGCATGACCTCCATCAATGGCAGACCTAAGCTCCCTAGAGCTCCCTGAAACTTCAAAGTAGAAAAACCTGCAAAATAAGTAGCCAAATTCCTTTGAAAAATATGCCAATGGATTGAGAACATCCAAAAACCCCTAGCTGAGCTTTTTTGGCACCTCATTTGGCCAAAAAATGAAGAAGTTAGGCCTCTTGCAAGTTTCCTCCTTCTAGCTTGTTGTCTCTGGTTCGCCGAAACGCACTCCTGTGTGAGTAACCTGGCTTCTGGGCGTTTCCCATGCCTAAACCCAGCACACGGGCACATCTCCACAAAACACGCAAAAATTTAGAATGGTTAGGGAAATAAGCCCCCTAAACGCGGAGGTGTTGGGCGCATGAGGGGCCATGTGGCCACGTCCCAACGCTAAAATAGGGCATGTTTGCATGTTGCTTGAGGGTTCAAAACATGTCCAGACGTGTGGGTGTGATAACCATTGGAAAACCCATTTTGAACCCACGCAAAACTGTGTGGCAAGGATCATATGGGCGCACGCATAAGAACGGGGGCTCGGGCTAAGCCCCAGCCCGGACCCTACCTAACTATCCACGTATTTGACTTTAATTATATATGGCAACACACATATAATAACAAACGTATGTTTGGCGCGTTGGCATGGTAGCCTTTGCTAAAGCTTTTCCATATAATGGGATAGGTTTAGGGTTCAAACCCCACAGACTCCACATAAAAGTTTTAACCACCAACAACAGCGTGCCACATGGCAGCCCATGTCTGGACCACATGGCACTACCCAATTGGATAAAAATGCCATGTGTCGAAGGATGATTCACCCACGTCAACTCTTAGCTATCCACTCAGCACCTACCACATCATCACCTACCAAGTCATCACCTGTACGGATTGTACAGTCAGTATTTTTTTTGCCTGTTTGGCAAATCGAACAGAACATGATATATCACTCATCCGATGTCTATTTGAACCTGTTCAAAGTGCATTGGGTTCGTGATGACAAGGCCTATGCACCTGTTCATTTTGAAGTGATTCTGATCACTTTGATTTTTGGGCTAAATTTGACCCCTGGTCCAGATTCTGATCACACCTTCCCACTGAAAGGCTTTTGGACCCACAAAAGTTGATGATTATCTGCCTGAGCTTCAATACTCTTCTGCTTCCAAGTTCTATCAACTGATTCTAATTGAGAAAGTCTTTTTGGCAATCACCTAGGTACCTTGACATGTCTTGCACTGCAACTGGCTATGTCCCTCAACCACTGTTCTCTGGCTGCTGCTGACCCACTGTTCTCTTTGTGCTTGGAAGGCTGACATCCTTCCCACTAAGAATCAAGTCCCTCTTTTGAACTCTTTGGCGTCAACACATTCCGCTCTACAATGGCTACAAAAAAAAACTTCCCTGCGACATCTTGTCACAAACCAAGAAAGCCATCAATCTTAAAAACAAATTCAATACAAGATTGAAAATGATGCCAACAAAGTCTTTTGCTCTTCCAGAAATAGCAGTCGTATCCTATACTTCATCAAAGTACATGGCGTTTTCCTATATCTTGGTGTACTCAATATCGACTTACAAGCTGACAAACACCATCGACTAAACATAAATCAAAAAACATGATCGACACAACATAGTAGTCAAGAAAACATCGACACAAGTCGAGACTCATTTGAAAAATATTGACATTCCAAAAGTTGACATTCATGATACACAACCATGCTACAATCATGAGTCACTCATAATGAAACTTTCAAAAAGTTCAGTGTTCACACATACAAAATCACATGCATGTGCATAGCTCTTTAACTCTCCTTCAAGTACAAACATAAGTACATAAACCCAAAAACATGTGGGTACATAAGAGCTGAAAATGAAAAAGATAAATGGCTGCAACAAGTGAGTATCATACCCATCTCTTACATCCTCCAAGCGAAGTTGTGCAACAAGAAGAATGCCTTCAAAAGAATTGCATTCACATGCAAACTTGCATCATACAAGTTATGATAAACAGCTGCAAATTGTCATACTTTCAATAGAAATGCATACATAAGGCTGAAAAGAGCATCTACAAACAAAGAAATGCAAGCCTTACTTGTTCAAGAAATCTAACCATTTCTTACCAAGCAAAGTCAATGGTGACTTTTTCTGTTGAAAATCCTCTTCTTGTGAATCATCTTGACTCACATCGATGATGGAATCTCCTCTTCCATTCTTGCTAGACTTTTTATCCATCTTCTTCTTGTGTTGTGGATGAGTGGTTGAATGCAATGTCCAACATTGGTCAATGAGATGACCTCTCTTCTGGTAGTGAGTGCAAATCTTTTGCATCTTCTTTTCAAGTTGCCTTTGCTTGGAAAGTTTCCTGAATGTTGTCAATCTTTTCCAACATCTTGAAACATGATGGTTATCTAAACCACAATATGTACATGGACTTTTTCTGCCATTTTTACATGCAAATTTACCATGCTTAACATAATCCAAAGCAACTAAATTACAGGCAGAAATATACTTTGAACATTCACCTTTATCGCTTTCTTGAGGAGGTGAATTTGAAAAGTTACTATCTCTCTTTTGAAGACCAAAAAAAATGTTCTTGTCCTCATGGCTATTACAACTCTCTTGTTTCATACATTTTCATTCATCTTGAACACACACTTTGCATGCTTGAGGGATTGAACTTGCAACAAAAGTTCTTGAACAATCACCTTTATCGCCTTCTTGAGGAGGTGAATTTGAAGAGTTATTAGCTCTCTTTTGAAGACCAACAAAGATGTTATTGTCCTCATGGCTATCACAACTCTCTTGTTTCACACATTCGCATTCATCTTGAACACATACTTTGCATGCTTGAGGGATTGAACTTGCAACAAAAGTTGTTCTTGGAACGGTTTCCCTTGTCTCCTCAACTTTGGAATATGCTCCATCTTTCTGTTCATATCCAAGACCCCCATACTTGGGCCTCTCCTCAACAACAATAGGCTCAACAATTCCTTGTGCATGCTTGACTAACCCTCTACCTTCATAGCCCATTTTTAACAATAACTTGGACCCTATTCTTGTGTGATTTTCAAAAACACCAAAGAATTCAACATGAGAGGAATTTGAATAAAAACCAACATTACATGCCTCATGTTCATGCATGTACTTGGTAAGGGTTTCCTTTGCCTCATGGAGTTGAGTCTCCATCTCATGAAACTTTTCAAGAAGCTGGTGCTTCTTCTCCTTCATGGCCATCAACTGCTCTTGAAGGACAATTCTCTCCTTTCTATCTTCCCACATCTCTTGCACCACATATCTCATGGTTGGAAACTCCTTCAACATCTCTTTGTCAAATAACTTGGCTAATGAAGATGTATGAGAACTCTTACTGTTTGAAGCTTCCTCCATCCTTGCAAGCTATCAAACTTCAACACCAAACTTGCACAATAATACCAACAGCTAAATCTCTAGCTATCAATGGCAATCACATGAGAAAAACTATGCTCTGATACCACCTGATCTGAAAATAGGGGGCTGACTTATTTTTCGATGCAAGCACCCTCTACTCCATTAAAATAAACTTCATGACCATGCTCAATGTCTTAGTTGTGCAAGAGAAATTTTGTGTCAAGTTTATGCCTCTTTTATGTGTTTATGTGTGAGGTTTTTAAAAGGTTCAATATGTTGTTTACATAGATACAACAACAAAAATAACTTGCAGCAAATAATAACCATAAAACACTCAGAACATGAACAACATGATCAAGGATTTCACCCCCAACTGGGCTACATCTCCTTGAGCCTCCATCAATGGACTAGGATCCCTTGGATTAGTTTTTCAAAGATTTTTTTACAATATGCTGCTCAACTCCAATAGATTTACTGACTGTACCATTGGGTTCAGGATACATAAAAACCCCAAAAATGACTAATAGAACTCTGAAAACGGATCATGGCTCATCCGGGCATGACCTCTTCTACATGTGGCCTTGAGCTTCCCCAAGCTTCTTTGTGGAAAAAACACCTGTAAAAGTCCTCAAATGCCTCTGAAACCTGTCCCAATGTGTTCAGAGCATAACAATTAGTCAAAAATGACTATTCAGTCACAGAAAATAGACTTGGGCTCATCTGAGCATAACCTCCATCAATGGTGGCCCTAAGCTCCCTCGAGCTCCCTAAAACTTCAAAGTAGAAAAACCTGCAAAATAAGCTCCAAATTCCTTTGAAAACTATGCTAATGGATTGATAACATCCAAAAACCCCTAGCGGGGCTTTTTCGGCACCTCATTTGGCCAAAAAATGAAGAAGTTAGGCCTCCTGTCATTTTCCTCCTTCAAGCTTATTGTTTTTGGTTCGCCAAAACGCACTCCTGTGTGAGTAACCTGGCTTCTGGGCATTTTTCGTGCCTAAACCCAGCACACATGCGCATCTTCACAAAACGCGCAAAAATTTAGAATGGTTAGGGAAATAAGCCCCCTAAACGCAGAGGTGTTGGGCGCATGGGGGGGCATGTGGCCACGTCCCAAGGCTAAAATAGGGCTCGTTTGCATGTTGCTTGAGGGTTCAACACGTGTCCAGGCGTGTGGGTGTTATAACCATTGGAAAACCCATTTTGAACCCACCCAAAACTGTGTGACAAGGGTCATATGGGCGCACGCATAGGAACAGAGGTTGGGGCTAAGCCCCAGCCCGGACCGCGCCTAATTGTGCACGTATTTGATTTTAATTATATATGGCAACACACATATAATAACAAACATATGTTTGGCACGTTGGCAGGGTGGCCTTTTCTAAAGCTTTGCCATACGATGGGAGAGGTCTGGGGTTCGAACCCCATGGACTCCACATAAAAATTTTAACCACCAACCCACCTGAAAATCTTTTGGACCCATAAAAGCTGATGATTATCTGCCTGAGCTTCAATACTCTTCTGCTTCCAAGTTCTATCAACTGATTCTACTTGAAAAAGTCTTTTTGGCAATCACCTGGGTACCTTGACATGCCTTACACTGCAACTGGCTATGTCCCTCAACCACTATTCTCTGGCTGCTGTTGACCCACTATTCTCTTTGTACTTGGAAGGCTGACAGCCTTTCCACTGAGAATCAAGTCCCTCTTGTGAACTCTTTGGCATCAACACATTCCGCTCTACAATGGCTGCAAAAAAAAACTTTCCTGTGACATCTTGTCACAAACCAAGAAAACCATCAATCTTAAAAACAAATTCAATACAAGACAGAAAATGATGCCAACAAAGTATTTTGCTCTTCAAGCAATAACGGTCGCATCCTATACTTCATCAAAGTACATGGCGTTTTCCTGTATCTTGGTGTACTCAATATCGACTTACAAGCCAACAAACACCATCGACTAAACATAAGTTGAAAAACATGATCGACACAACATAGTAGTCAAGACAACATCGACACAAGTCGAGACTCATTTGAAAAATATTGACATTCCAAAATTCGGCATTCATGATACACAACCATGCTACAATCATGAGTCACTCATAATGAAACTTTCAAAAAGCTCATTGTTCACACATACAAAATCACATGCATGTGCATAGCTCTTCAACTCTCCTTCAAGTACAAACATAAGTACATAAACCCAAAAACATGTGGGTACATAAGAGTTGAAAATGAAAAAGATAAATGGCTGCAACAAGTGAGTATCATACCCATCTCTTACATCCTCCTAGCGAAGTTGTGCAACAAGAAGAATGCCTTCAAAAGAATTGCATTCACATGCAAACTTGCATCATACAAGTTATGATAAACTGCTGCAACTTGTCATACTTTCAATAGAAATGCATACATAAGGCTAAAAAGTGTATCTACAAACAAATAAATGCAAGCCTTACTTGTTTAAGAAATCTAACCATTTCTTACCAAGCAAAGTCAATGGTGACTTTTTCTGTTGAAAATCCTCTTCTTGTGAATCATCTTGACTCACATCGATGATGGAATCTCCTCTTCCATTCTTGCCAATCTTTTTATCCATCTGCTTCTTGTGTTGTGGATGAGTGGTTGGATGCAATGCCCAACATTGGTGAATGAGATGACCTCTCTTCTGGCAGTGAGTGCAAATCTTTTGCATCTTCTTTTCAAGTTGCCTTTGCTTGGAAAGTTTCCTGAATGTGGTCAATCTTTTCCAACATCTTGAAACATGATGGCTATCTAAACCACACAATATGTACATGGACTTTTTCTACCATTTTTACATGCAAATTTACCATGCTTAACATAATCCAAAGCAACTGAATTACAGGCAGAAATATACTTTGAACATTCACCTTTATCGCCTTCTTGAGGAGGTGAATTTGAAGATTTACTAGCTCTCTTTTGAAGACCAACAAAAATGTTCTTGTCCTCATGGTTGTTACAACTCTCTTGTTTCACACATTTGCATTCATCTTGAACACACACTTTGCATGCTTGAGGGATTGAACTTGCAACAAAAGTTCTTGAACATTCACCTTTATCGCCTTCTTGAGGAGGTAAATTTGAAGAGTTACTAGCTCTCTTTTGAAGACCAACAAAGATGTTCTTGTCTTCATGGCTGTCACAACTCTCTTGTTTCACACATTTGCATTCATCTTGAACACATACTTTGCATGCTTGAGGGATTGAACTTGCAACAAAAGTTGTTCTTGGAATGGTTTCCCTTGTCTCCTCAACTTTGGAATATGCTCCATCTTTTTGTTCATATCCAAGACCCCTATACTTGGGGCCCTCCTCAACAACAATAGGCTCAACAATGCATTGTTCATGCTTGCCTAACCCTCTACCTTCATAGCCCATTTTTAACAATAACTTGGACCCTATTCCTCTTGTGTGATTGTCAAAAACACCAAAGCATTCAACATGAGAGGAATTTGAAGAAAAACCAACATTACATACCTCATGTTCATGCATGTACTTGGTAAGGGTTTCCTTTGCCTCATGGAGTTGAGTATCCATCTCATGCAACTTTTCAAGAAGCTGGTGCTTCTCCTCCTTCATGGCCATCAACTGCTCTTGAAGGACAATTCTCTCCTTTCTATCTTCCCACATCTCTTGCACCACATCTCTCATGGTTAGAAACTCCTTCAATATCTCTTTGTTAAAGAACTTGGCTAATGAAGATGTATGAGAACTCTTACTGTTTGAAGCTTCCTCCATCCTTGCAAGATATCAAACTTCAACACCAAACTTGCACAATAATACCAACAGCTAAATCTTTAGCTATCAATGGAAATGACATGAGAAAAGCTATGCTCTGATACCACCTGATCTGAAAATAGGGGGCTGACTTGTTTTTCTATGCAAGCACCCTCTAATCCATTAAAATAAACTTCAGGACCCTACTCAATGTCTTAGTTGTGCAAGAGAAATTATGTGTCAAGTTTATGCCTCTTTTATGTGTTTATGTGTGAGGTTTTCAAAAGGTTAAATATGTTGTTTACATAAATACAACAGCAAAAATAACTTGCAGCAAATAATAACCAACAAACACTCACAACAAGAACAACATGATAAAGGAGTTCACCCCCAATTGCGCTACATCTCCTTGAGCCTCCATCAATGGACTAGGCTCTCTAGGATTAGTTTTTCAAAGATTCTTTTACAAGTTGCTGCTCAAATCCAATGGATTTACTGACTGTACCATTGGGTTCAGAATACATAAAAACCCCAAAAATGACTAATAGAACTCTGAAAACGGATCATGGCTCATTCGGGCATGACCTCTTCTACATGTGACCTTGAGCTTCCTCAAGATTCCTTGTGGAAAAAACACCTGTAAAAGTCCTCAAATGCCTCTGAAACATATCCCAATGTGTTCAGAGCATAACAATTAGACAAAAATGACTATTCAGTCAAATAAAATAGACTTGGGCTCATCTGAGCATGACCTCCATCAATGGTGGCCCTAAGCTCCCTCGAGCTCCCTGAAACTTCAAAGTAGAAAAACCTACAAAAGAAGTCTCCAAATTCCTTTGAAAATTGTGCCAATGGATTCAGAACATCTAAAAACCCCTAGCTGGGCTTTTTCGGCACCTCATTTGGCTAAAAAATGAAGAAGTTAGACCTCCTGCCATTTTCCTCCTTCAAGTTTGTTGTCTCTGGTTCGTCAAAACGAACTCCTGTGTGAGTAACCTGGCTTCTAGGCGTTTCCTGTGCCTAAAACCAACACACGTGTGCATCTCAACAAAACATGCAAAAATATAGAACGGTTAGAGAAATAAGCCCCCTAAATGCAGAGGTGTTGGGTGCATGGGGGCCCATGTGGCCACGTCCCAACGCTAAAATAGGGCCCATTTGCATGTTGCTTGAGGGATTGACACGTGTCCAAGCACGTGGGTGTTATAACCGTTGGAAAATCTGTTTTGAGTCCGCGCAAAACTGTGTGGCAAGGGTCATATGGGCGCACACATAGGAACGGGGGCTGGGGCTAAGCCCCAGTGCGGACCCCGCCTAACTGTCCACGTATTTGACTTTAATTATATATGGAAACACACATATAATAAGAAACATATTTTTGGCGCGTTGGCAGGGTGGCCTTTTCTAAAGCTTTGCCATACGATGGGAGAGGTCCGAGGTTCGAACCCCACGGACTCCACATCAAAATTTTAACCACCAACAACAGCGTGCCACGTGGCAGCCCATGTCTGGGCCACGTGGCACTATCCAATTGGCTAAAAATTCCATGTGTCGAAGGATGATTCTCCCACGTCAACTCTCGGCTATCCACTCAGCACCTTCCACATCATCACCTGCCACGTCAGCATGTCCAATCAGCACCTGCCACGTCATTACCTATACGGACTGTACAGTCAGCATTTTGTTTTGCCTATTTGGCAAATCGAACAGAACACGATATCTCATTCATCCGATGTCTGTTTGAATCCATTCGAAGTGCGTTGGGTTCATGACGACGAGGCCTACGTACATGTTCATTTTGAAGCGATTCTGAGCACTTTGATTTTTGGGCTAAATTTAACCCCTGGTCCAGATTCTGATCACTAAGAAACTGGATCAAATTTACCCAAAATAGAAGGTCAAAACTAGATTCACAAAAATAGGAACAAATCCTATTTAAGGGGTCAAACCCTTATCTTGAAAGTCTTTGACAATTGTAGTGATCTTCAGATGCTGATGGATGAGGTCGAAAATGCCACCTTGGCAAACAAGTCATCTTTTGCCAAAAATAGATAAGAAATTTATATCTTCCTCAAGCTGCTGACAACTCCAAAACTGAAATAGAGAAATAAAACTAGTGCTCTAAATCATGATCATCACTTAGGAACCTTTCTCTGGAACAACAAAACTTGGATCTGTGCAAAAAGAGTGACTTTCTAACTGGAATAACAAAACTTGGATCTGTGCAAAAAGAGTGACTTTCTGCCCTTCCCTGTGCTTTCGGTGGCTAAAGAGCCAAAATTCTAACCTGTAAGCCACCGAAAGCCCTGTTTTAGGTTGCTAAGGATGCATGTGCTAGCCCGAATAGCCACCAAAAAGGAAGGCTTTGTAAGCCACCTTCAAAATGTCAAAACTGTATTATCCAAGCCTCCTGATCTTCAAGGTTGTTCATTTAGAGCTTCTACAGCCTTAAAAGCTTCTTGATCTTCTGTGATGAGGATTGTTTTGGCTTGCTGGTTGATGCTTCATCAATCTGCAGCTTTTGATTTTTATCAAGTGTTGGTGAACCCAGGGCTTCATCTGTCATCTGATCTGCAGCTATGGCTGCATCTGGAAGATCTTGCTCTAGAGCTGTTTCTTCATGCTCTGTTTGTGCATTTAATTTTCTTTTGCATTTTCCTTTCATTATGTATATGTTTTCCCCTCCAGGACTGCATGTCCCAATCTCCAAGAGATAACACACCATGGACTCTACATCATCATTAAAGATACTGTGAGCCTTTGTCAACCTTCATAACTAAAGCCTACAAACAAAACTGTGTGAATACTCCTCGGGGCTCCTCCTAAATGCTGCACACAATTTATCCTTCATGTAGGCCTCATAAGCATGAAATGATTAGTACCAAACATCAATAGAAATAAATCTGGCTAAACGTATGAGTAAGAAAAGCAATATGTGGGTTCCAAGCGTTGCTAGAAATGCAGGTATGCCTTTTTCCAGTGCAAACTGTATCTGTGACTTGTATAAATTTTGGATCTTCATGTTCTGAGCTGTTCATGATTGATATTTCATTGAACTGAAAAATATATTTGTTGTTGGCCTTCGAGTCACAGATTGATTTGGCTAACTCGGGGCAGCTTGAACACAACGAGAAACCTGGTCGAAAACCCCAACTATTTACAATCTCTTCTTGTGCGCTGAGTAGTTTTATTAAAACGTGGGTGTTCTGCCTCCATAGTCAAAAACTTCGCCAGGCATTTTGCATCAAAATGCTTATGATCACAACTTCTTTGATTATGCATGTTACAGTAAAATTACTGCGCTGGTTACTGCGAAAAGGTGAGGTCTGTAACTGTTTAGCTTCCATCTTTCGAATCTTTCTCTCCTCTAGATATCTCCAGGGCCTTACGTAAATCTTCTTGTGATTCATCACTATATTCTGCAATATATATGAATATAGATGCCATTGGAAAGACTGAACAGGCAACATTGAAGTAACTCTGTCACAAATTTCTCATTATTGTGACCATGGATGTGAACGATCTATTGCTAATGAGTCTTGAAACCCTGCAGTCTCTTGCGCTTCCACCGCTCCAACATCGAAATTACGTTTTGTAGTTCAATATACCTATCTATCACATTTACAGCATGAAGCATCATTTGACACCTTCCTGGTCGCAGGCTTAGAGTGCTTGATCTACTATTCTGGCTAAATGAAACCCCAAGGCGATATGCCTGATCCAGAGCAGCAGAGAAACTTTGATGTAAATCCACCTGTTTGTAAATATCCTCGTGGCTCTACTTCATGGCCCGATGCCTCTTAACTGCCAACGCTCCAAAAATGCAGATATTTTCACCAGAAGACACTACCGTGATCTTGGAACCTGAATCTTCGAGGTCTTGGCAGCTTGTGAACTTGACACCTGTGTTAAGTTTTAGTGTTGACCTGTGGCTTGCCACGACAAAAAATAGAAAGTGTCCAAGTGGTATTTCTCAACATGGATAGTTTGGCGTGCTCATTCATTTGGGTGAATCGCCAGCTGTATTTCCCAAGGCCCAAACAACCTGTTCTCTGACATTATCACTTGCAACACTAAGAAGTTACACAAACTTAGGCACAGCTCCATGATCAATCACAACTCTGATATGCTCTGAAGTTCCTGACGCAATATTTATCAAAGCCCAGGCCGCCTCAAACTGAAACTGAGGGAAATCGTGCCTTGCAAGAAACTCTACAAGTCGAGGGACCACACCGACAACAATAACTTCCTCAATTTGGAGGAATGCATTAAATAGAGAGAAGCTTCCTGAATTAAGTTGACGCTTCCAATTTGAAGTAGGGTCATCAGACTAGACTCTTGATACCATTCCAGGAAGATTCTCCAACCTCTTGTCGACACAGCCAGAGTTTTCCTGCTAAAGGAAATTTTGCGTTGCCTGCAGCTGGATACCCAAACTATTATCTGATCAAGCGCTTGACACCTGCAATCTCCAGCATTTGGCATTTCTGCGTTTTATTTTTATATTTGTTCAAGGCTGCATATCCCACATGTGTTAGGCTTTGTGTGGTTTGTACTGCACAAGTGACTTGGTTGATGAAATCGATATGTGTTATGGATTAGAACACTTCGAATACACACCATACTTTTTGGAGAATTTTGGTAGAAAATGTAATTTTTGTTTTATGAATATAAAAGGAATAAAAGTTAGGGTTACATACTAATTATTTTTTATTGGGCAGGTTATTGGTAAATGATTGGATTTCAAGGTGAAAATAATGGTAAGAGCGCGTTGAGATTTGAAAAAGTAAATCTCAGTGGAAGAATTATGACCTTGCCCAAAAAAATTTAGAAATGAGCGTAAAAAGTACAATTTGAGAAAACACTCTAAAAATACCAGTGTATTTTTAGTCGCTAACACCATCACTGAACAACTCTTCTAAAAAAACATTTTTTGAAGGTGTACGCGCCCTATACCACTACTGTCTGTGTACACATGCTTGTTGTACCACTACAGCTCGCGTACACTCACAAAAAGCGCAAAAAATGAAAATTGCAAAGGGATACGAGTTTTCAAGCCATTACCTAACCATTTGACCGCCCATAGCCAGTCACCCCAACCATTACTATATTTTTGTCCTATAAAAGAAGGTGTTGGGGTCCCATTCCAAAGAGAAGCATGAGAGCATAGAAACTCTACCCATTTCAGTATTCCCCCTTTGCCCTAATATTTTGCAACCACATTGTGAATTTGAGCTAGAATTCCTTTTTTTTTTCCCATTGCGAACCCTTGCCATTTCCTTAGAGAGAACTGGAGAGGAGAAGAATAAGTGAAAGCAGTTGGTGCATGGCGAAGAGGAGCCTAGGAACGAGTTTGAGGAGCAGTTTTCGATCTCATATTGTAAACGAATTTTGTGAGATTAATATAAAGAAATACTTTTTCCATCCCGACAAATGATGTCTTAAATATTTACGATTTGTTCACATTCTTTGTTATGATGTTTAATCCACTAATCCATATATAGAATGCATGCTTGTAGTTTCTTGTTTGTCTTTTAGTGAATGCGGGTTGGCCTTGGAAGGAGATCTGCAGTCGAGAAACAACTAAGCGCAAAGGGATCGACACTGGACGCGAAGTTTAAGGCATGCCTATCAGATCCCTATACTTTGTCTTTTATGTATGATTGTGGGGTAATGACAGGATAGTTGTTAAAAGTAGGAGACTTTAGATGATTAGATATGCCTCCACTTTAGAACCCTGGTGTAGTTCAGAGGGGTTTTCTCGCTTATAGTAGAATTAGCGACCATACTGGGGAGACCTCTAGGGTTTTTTGGGGATATTCTTTTTGGGTGCTTTAATTGGTTTAACTGTCTTTTTTGAGTTTATGTAAGTTGTTGTGTCTTTAAGGGATTATGTCTTCAATACCAATATTCCCTGTCTGGTTTGCTTGACTGTTGGTTTTCATTTTTTTTGAGAAGTTACAGAGGTGTACGTGGCCTGTAGTGGGTCTGCACGTGTACATATGCACCCTACCTTTGGACAACCCGCGTACATACGCAGGTTGTTGAAGTGTCAGTAATGTGCCTGTGTTTAGAAAACAAAATTAAAAGAAGAGGCAGTCATCCTCTTCCATTTCAAAAGTCACACTTCTCAGGGGTTTTCTTGATCTAGCCATGTTCTTTGTCATAGCAATCTGTAGCCTAGGTCTGACCTCAGCATAGCTTTGTTTTTATCAAAGATTTCTTGTGTTTTCTTTATTAGGGTTTTTAGACAAGTTTGTGAGTCTGTTCTGATCTGCCTGTTTGGTATTGTCAGTGACTCCCTGCAATCTGTGATGGGCCAGAAGTCATTTCTTGGTCTTGTCTTGTCGTCATCTTTCCCTTTTTTGCTTTAGAAGAAAAGAAATGAATTCATTTTCAAATTTCTTGTTTTGAAGCATAAAACAATAAAAAATAAATTCAATTTCTTTGTTTGGTAAAGTAGTTTAGGTTAGTTGCTTCATTTACCAAGGAAAAATAAAGTTTTCTTAAGTTCTTTACTTGAATGCGACATTAAGTAGCTCGTAGTCGAGCGAAATCTTGTTTTAAGTTTTTCTTTTCAAAGATCTGAGGAAAAAGTTACAAAAAGTTTGGTGAAAGAGTTTAATTTGGCAAATCTTTATTTGTGAAGAAGAAGTAGTTTGTTTTCAGTTTCATCTTATGCTCTTCTCTTTCGTCTCTTAAAGAACATTACTGGTTTCACTCTCGTTCCTTTTGACTTAAGACAACCACTAAAATTAACATTTAATTAAAAGATATTAGACTTTGTGTTTGAAGGGTCCATCAATTTAGTCTAGGCTAGAGCCTTGATTTAGGATTGGAGAGGAAACTCTTCAAGGCTACAAAAACAAACATAAGAATTTGTGCAAGGGAGTGCTTGAAAGTCTAGTAACCGTGAAAGTTATCCGAGACCTCCCTCTAACACAGGGGCTGAACATGAGGTCACGTGCGGAAAGGTAGCGGAGATAACTCCTCCAAAACCGGACCAAGCATAGTGGGGAATGCATATAGAGGGCTTGTCTTGGGATTTCGTTGATCGCATTTGCCACGGAGCTTCGTGGGTCTCGAATCCATTCGAGGTCCTCAGTCATCTTCCAAAACACTTTCTTTCGATACCTTTGATAGGTTTCGGGCTTGATACCCTGCTCATTGTGGTCCACCCGACTATCGACTGTACCCGCCTGGTCACTGTTCGTGCGTTGGCAACCTAGTTGTCTTTATCTTAGTGACTTACACAAGTGATTGTGGGGGTATACCACGGTACCTAGGGTAGACATTGGGCCATGCTTTGCAAAGTATACCCGGAGGGTGCTTCCATATTTGAGTTTCACTTACACCGGTAAGTTGCTCTAGTGTTAGTTGTTGTAACTGTTCTTTCAACTAGCTAGTGATTTTCTTGTCTTGTCTCATAGGATATTTTTCTAGTGTGTGTTGGTATTTAATGTTAATAGAAATCCCTAGTGTTTCATTGATCTTCTCACACCATGGAGGACTAGGAGCTATGTCATTCATGAAGGCTTCTTGGCCTATCGCCGGTTAATCTGGAGCCACCCCCGCCACCGCTAAGGCGAAGACTAGACCAACTTGGGTCTTTTGAGGCGACTGGGCCACAGGAAACTGAGCCCGACCCATCTCCGAGAGGAGAACATTTGATTCCGGATGAACCAACCATTTTTTATCTCTGAGCGGAAGCTCTTGGTCCGTATAACCTTCCGATTACTGATCTATCAGTGCCCATCATCGTACAGGTTAAACCCTACGAGCGATGGAGAAAAATGTTGCTATGGAGACAAATGCTGCTACTTTTTTAGGGAATCCTCATATTCCCTCTACGACTGTCACTACAGGGAGTTTTTTACCTCCTAACCAACCGTCGTCAGCCCGGACCACTATGGCCTCGACTGCCTCTTCCTCGGGCAATGGTCTGATTCCGTCTATGGCGGCGATCACTGCTCCTGTCACCCAAAGTGCAATAGGCCCTCCGTTCTCATACGGGATGCCTAGCTTTGATACAAACTTTGTCTTTTCCTACTCCACTCTACGGACTTTAGGTCTAGGGGCAGGGAGCTTGAACACTCCTCTACAAGGATCCATGGGGGGCACTTCAGCTCCCTATAACGCTTTCCCTTACGGAGGGGTTCATATACCCCCTTCATCCCCTTCGCTTGACGATGCTCACCATCACTCCATTCGGCCGAATGTAAACTATAGTTCGTTTGGAGCAAGTAGTCAAGGAATTCCTTCTTATAGCATGCCAGTAGGTTCAACATTGTTCTCTTTGTTCGACGCGTTTGGTAACAATGCATTCTCGTCAGTTGTCGTCTCGGTCGGGGGCAACCCCGGTTATGGACAACAAAATTCTATGTAGGGTATTATTCCTGCACAGGGGGAAAACTTAGGAATTCCTTCCTCACAAGGACTTTGGAATCTATGGCAGGGATCATTTCCCTTGTCAGGGATGTTGACCGGGGGAAACCCCTTCCATAGCCAATGGAACCTCGGGCAAGGCTTAAGACCTATTCCCGTCGGATCGGCAGGGGGAAACCCTTCCCAAAATACTTGGAATACAATGCAAGCCCAACCCTCCACGTCTTATTACGGGAGTCAGTCGATGACGTCTCAACAAGCACAGAATCCATATGCTGGTCACAGCCACGGTTTTTACCAGAACTCTGGCCAGCAACCTAACTTTTCTTGGCAACCTAGTGCCAGCCAAACTCTGGGCTCCTTTTTCTCTGGTTATAACCAACAACCCAAACTTCCGTTTCTGGAAACTTTTCACTTTCCAGACTTGACAAGGTTGTTAAATGAACCCATTTGTCACGATCCATGTTGGCCTCCTATTCCAACCAAGTTTCCTTCAGACATCCCAAAGTTTGAAGCTAGGCCTAATGAAAATCCAGGCGATCATGTGACTACCTTCCATCTATGGTGCTCATCCAACTCATTGAGAGACGACTCTGTCGAGTTGTGTTTGTTTCAACGCACTCTCATCGGGAGTGTTGCGAAATGGTACATCGAGCTCGACCGCTCAAGATACTCTACCTTTGGCGAATTGGCAATGGTTTTCTTAAACCATTTTTAATTACCTGTGAAATACAACACCGACACCGAGTTGATGGCCAACTTTGAGCAAACAAAGGCGGACCATATCTCCGATCACATCTGAGAATGGAGATGACGGAAGAGTTTGATAAAAGTACCAGTCCCACCATCATTCATGCTTGAGTAGTTCCTTAAGTCTTTGGTATCTTAGTTATCTAAAGACGTCACAACATCGGGGGTCTTTTCAGAAGAAGGAGTGATAATGATATCTCAATAGCTAGAGATGATTTACTCTCAATCTGGTTTACTTTACAAAATTTTTCCAGATGCACCGTAGTCGATACTTGACAAGACCAGACAGATATCTGGACCACATGTCGATGGTATTGTTGGTTCAGCGCTCTAACAAAGCCCATTAATCAATTGTCGAATCAATTACAGCAATTGTCAATACGACAGACATCATCCAGCCAGACCACTGGTTCAGCTGCTCCCCCTACTCAAACATCGAATGTACACAGTGTGCAATCGACAAACCCAAAGGCCACCCAGCAGCCTGATGAAAAGAAGAAACAATGAAAGAAGGGTAAGGGGGATAAGAAACCTACCAATAATGTTGGTGGGGAAAACACAGAAAAGAAGAAGTCGAAGTATCTGTGTAATCTTTGCACGAAAGACCATCGGACTCACTTATGCCCTCGACTTGCGAAGGCCCAAAAGTTATTAGCACAGCAACAACCTTTTGTGTTAACAAACCCATTTCCACATGGGAAAAATTTAACTCAAGCCTCTGCGAGCACAGAAGGGGGCATTCAAGGACCCCCTCCATCTTTGAGTAATCCTTCGTTCACGAATGTGTACATGATGAAAGGTAGCATTGATATAACAACTAGGACACACGACTACGGAATGCCAAACACCTCTTAGAAGGGTAAAGAAGCCGAAAACCCACCTCTTCCTCTCCAGATTGAGAAGACGTTGGGAGAAACAATGACACGCATCCCAAAAGGTGCATTCAAGAAGAATTCCCACAATCCAAATGCAAGGGCCGCCCAAAACTACTCTGTGGTGGAGGATTTGTCTCAAACCCCTTGTGCAATGTTCACTTTGGAGGTCCTCCATAGCTACCCTTCCCAAAGAAAGGCTCAGTTAGCTACCTTAGGATCTGCTGAGACTTGTAATCCGGGAATGATCATGCTTGATACAACCGACTTAAAATGTTGTCTCCCTTACCACGTGGCATTTCAGATAGTAGTGGCTTACACCACATAAATTTTTACTTGAAACATTTTTTGCACAGTGGTTGATTAGGGTGCCTCGACATGCGTGATGTCATTGGCTTGCTGGAAGGCCATTGGCCAACCCGTTTTGTCTGTCACCTACTCTTCTTACTGCTTTCGACGGTCATTCATTCTGACCACATGGAATCATACCCTCTTTCCCCATGAAGTTAGGGGGGAAGACCGTGTGCGTCGAGATTGAAGTGGTCGATGCGTCTCTCGACTACAATCTCTTGTTAGGAAGGAGTTGGACATATGTTATGCAAGCAGTGTTCGCAACAGTTTTTTGGGTCTTGTTTCCACAAGAGGGTCGGATCGTGTCCATTGATCAGTTATCCTTCTCCCATCCTGACCCTTCATTGGGGGTATCCATAGTCCCGATGATTGATAACCCTCAGCCCGACATCATCAACGTAGGGGTTGATTTTTTCCCACCTTTGATGGGTACTTTTGATTACCTGCCTTCGACTGGCAATGTCAAGTACATATCGACTGTCCCCAACCAGCCTAGGGCTAAAATATTTCAAATCTCGTCGTTTCGCATGACTTAATTTAATGATCCGTGGAATCTTCCTTCCCCATCAGCCACGATGGAAGGGACAAGGCACCATGGCATGGCCATGCCTTTGTCTGTGGTAGAAATTGTGTACTCTATAGTCCAGTAAGCTTTCATCGACCCCGATCTGACTCCCGCACAGGAGTTAGATCTGGTTATCGATCCTATTTGGACTCAAGTTTCCCTCACCAATACTGATTCTTTAGACTTAGTCTTGCCCTCAGACGAGGCGATTATTGAGGCAATTACTAGTCCGGACGGACCCTGGGATGATCTCCATCACAGATCTTATTTCCTCCCAGAGTTAAGAAGAATTGAAGAAGATGAATTCACTCTGACTATGACTGGAGATAGGGATTGTCCTATCTTATTTCCTCCCAGAGTTAAGAAGAATTGAAGAAGATGAATTCACTCTGACTATGACTGGAGATAGGGATTGTCCTATCAATCCTTTGGCTGCGCACGTTGCTTACTCTGAAGGAAATATGGAAACCATCGCTAAAACGATACCTATTGATATCTCTAGAACCCCTGGCATTGTGTAGAATGTCTTTGTCGGAGCAGATTTCTCTCCCGAGGAGATTAAAATCTACAAGGATTTATTTAAAGAATTATGTGATGTTTTTGCTTGGTCTTACGAGAAAATGCCAGGCATAGATCCAAGAATTTTTGAACATGAAATCACGACATATCCTAACGTTAAGCTGGTCTAGCAAAAGCTTCATCCAGTTAATCCTAAGAAAGCAGCAGCTATTAAGGCTGAAGTGGAGAAACTGCTTAAAGTTGGTTTCATCTACCCCATCCAATTGACTCAATGGGTGTCAAATCTCGTGCTAGTCAACAAAAAACAGGGTATGATTCACGTATGTACGGACTTCCATGATTTGAACAAGGCCTATCCAAAGGATAATTTCCCCATGCCATTTATTGACCAGATAGTCGATGAATGCACAAGTTATGAGGCCTTTTCTTTCATGAATGGTTTTTCGGGATACAATCAGATACAGATCAAGCTCGAAGACCAACACAAAACCGCTTTCATTTGTCCGTGGGGTACATTCACTTATCAGAAGATGCCTTTTGGTCTGAAAAATGTTGGAGCTACTTTTCAGTGGACCATGTCTTTTGCTTTCCATGATCTCAAACACATTGTTGAGGCTTATCTTGATGATTTAGCATCACGATCTTGTAAGAGAGATAATCATCCCACCCACCTCTGACTCATCTTTGAGTGATGTCGCTGCTACCAGATACAAATATGTTTTTTGCATAACGTCGGGCCGTCTACTAGGTTTCATAGTTTCAACAACAGGGATCATGGTCAATCCTCTAAAGGTTGAGGCGATAGTTCAATTGCCTCCCCCGTGCACAGTACCTCAACTTCAAAGTTTACAGGGAAAATCGAACTTTTTACGGCGTTTCATTGCAAACTATGCCGAGATCACAAAGGGTTTCATGCGTTTACTAAAGAAGGACGTTCCTTTTCATTAGGACGAAGTCACTCAGTTCTCTTTCGAAGCATTGAAACACGCCCTCACGTCTGCCCCTCTACTTCGGCCACCCAATTATAATAAAGATTTCTTATTGTACTTGGTCACTGTAGAGTCGACCATCAATATGGTCTTGGTTCATGAGGATAATTTTCTCTCAGAATACATGATTTATTACCTGAGTTGAGGCCTGGTTGGACCAGAACTCAATTATTCCCACGTTGAAAAACTTGCGTTGGCAGCAGTTCATGTTGTCCAACGGTTCTGTCATTACATCTTGTTTCACAAGACCACCGTCATTGTCGTTGTGAATCCATTTCAATACATGTTGAAACGATGTGTAATCGACGGAAAGATTAGTAGATGGATAGTTAGCCTCCAGGAATTTGACTTGGATTTTGTTTCAGTGAAATCCAAAAAGTCGTTGGTCTTCGCGAAACTCATCTCAAATGCAACAATTTCTTTTTGATTTTTTGAAAATGCTTGGAAAATAAAAAACACAAGTAAATGATCATTTTTCATTTTTTCAAAGAATAAATGAGATAAAGAGAGAATGAATCCAAGAATAACACATACACTACAACAAATCCTTGTGATTTACTCTCATCTTTGCTTCCAAAGTTGGTTTTAGTGTATTTTTCTTCATTTTTTTGAAAAACCTGGCGCTCTTTATCGGGATGGATCTATTTATGGTGTTTTTCCACTGACCACAAAATTTAGGTTCTAATAGTGTCAGAAATTGCGCCCCATTTAGTGTCGAAAATTGCACCCCATTTAGCGTCGGAAATAACGCCCCCTTTAGCGCCAAAAATAACGCCCCATTTAGCATCGAAAATTGTGCCCCATTTAGCGCACCAAAAATTGTGCCCCATTTAGCGCTAGAAATAGTGCCCCTTTTATTGCCCTTGTTAGCGCCAAAAATTGCACCATAAGTAACTTCAGATATAGCCAGATTAGATTAAATAGTTAATTAGTTGAGGTGTTGGGGGTTAAGTTGATAAGTGCTTTGAGGATTATGGGATTTAGGGATTTGTGGTACAGGGATTAAAGGTTAATGGATTAGGGGTTAGGGTTTAATGGATTAAAGGTCAAGAGATAATGGATTTGGAACTTATGGGTTAGGTAGTTTAATGGTTAATGGTTTAGGGATTATGGGATAAGGGATTAATATTTAAGAGCTTAGGGCATAGGGGTTTATGGATTAATGTTTTAGGGATTAGTTTTAATTTTTTAAGGGTTGATGGCTTAGGGGTTAGGGGATTTAGGGATTTTGTGTTAAGGGATTAATGATTAACTAAGGTTGATGGCTCAAGCATTAATTAGGGATTAAAGATTAAGGTATCTTTAAGGGTCAATGGATCAAGGGTTAGGGGAGTTAGGGATTTGTCAGAACTCTCTTGAAATTTCATGGAACCTCTTCCAACACGCCAATAACCAATGTCACACGGTGAGTAGTGAATTGGGCCAACTTTGAAATTTCTTCAAATTGTTCCTGTATGCATTGAAATTTGACATGGTTAGACTAGACACATGCCTTGACGATATGCAAGGGTTTCAAGACTCAAGGATACCTGATATTCCCACATAATATTTGAGATCATCCACGTTTGCATCAGCGTTCATCATGCAGTCTCATTGTCATCATCTGTCATTCACATCTACAAAATGTTTGTCGAAACTCTCTTGAAATGTCATGGAACGTCTTCCAACATGCCCATCACCAATGTACTCCACCAATGTTGCACAATGAGCAATAAATGGTGTTTAACACCAGATGTGCCTAAACAGTTAATTAGTTGAAGTGTTGGGGGTTAAGTGGATAGGAGCTTTGAGGAGTATGGGATTTAGGGATTTGTGGTACAGGGATTTAGGGTTAAGGAATTAGGGGTTATGGTTTAAGCGATTAAGGGTCAAGAGATAAGGGATTTGGCGCTTATGGGTTAGGTATTTTAATGGTTAATGGCGTAGGTATTACTGTAAATGTGTTGAACCTGCACAGAATATATCTAGCTAAACAATGGTACACACATTTGCAGAGAGAATTGGAAAAAGAAGAAGAAGGAGAGAAAGAATGGAAAGAATTATCATTAACCGTTGTGAATAATGAATAATTTACACATGATATACTCTGTATAACTCAGTGAGTTCGACTTGAGGTGAACCAAGTCGCCATAGTGGTGGTCTAGAGTGATCTGGACACACACCAGCAGTTATGGGAGTGAACTGCCACCTATTCCATTAAACCCTAACCCCTAATCCGTTAACCTTTAATCCATGTACCCCAATCCATTAAACCCTAACCCCTAATCCATTAACCTTTAATCCCCGTACCCCAAATCCCTAAATCCCATAATCCTCAAAGCACCTATCAACTTAACCCCCAACACCTCAACTAATTAACTATTTAATCTAATCTGGCTACATCTGAAGTTACTTCTGGTGCAATTTTTGGCGCTAACAGAGGCAATAAAAGGGGCACTATTTCTAGTGCTAAATGGGGCACAATTTCTGGCGCGCTAAATGGGGTGCATTTTTCGACGCTAAATGGGGCGTTATTTTTGGTGCTAAAGGGGGCGTTATTTCCGACGCTAAATGGGGTGCAATTTTCGGCACTAAATGGGGTGCAATTTTCGACACTATTAGAACCTAAATTTTGTGTTCAGCGCAAAAACACCATAAATAGCTCCATCCTGATAAAGAGCGCCAGCTTTTTAAAAAAATGAAGAAATATACACTAAAACCAACTTTGGAAGAAAAAATGAGAGTAAATCACATGGATTTGTTGTAGTGTATGTGTTATTCTTGGATTCATTCTCTCTTTATCTCATTTATTCTTTGAAAAAATGAAAAATGGTCATTTACTTGTGTTTTTTATTTTCCAAACATTTTCAAAAAATCAAAAAGAAATTGTTGCATTTGAGATGAGTTCCGCGAAGACCAACGACTTTTTGGATTTCGCTGAAACAAAATCCAAGTTGAATTCCTGGAGGCTAACTATCCATCTACTGATCTTTCTGTCGATTACACATTGTTTCATCATGTATTGAAATGGATTCACAACGACAATGAAGGTGGTCTTGTGAAACAAGATGTAATGATAGAACCATTGGAAACATGAACTGCTACCAACGCAAGTTTTTCAACGTGGGAATAATTGAGTTATGGTCCAACCAGGCCTCGACTCAGGTAATAAATCATGTATTCTGAGAGCGAATCATCCTCATGAACCAAGAAAAGAAAACCATTAATAATGTGCATTCACAAAATTTTGGGAAATATGTAATGTCTCCATCGATATTTCAAAAATCAAAAGACCCCGTGCAAGGAAAAACAAACCATTAACAACGTGCACTCACGATTTTTTCCTCCAACTATAGAGAACATTGATAACTATCCTCTGGCCAATTTCATTTGTTCAATCACTCATATAGTGCATCTTCTTCTTTTCGAAGAGGGTGAGTTACCTCCCAAACACATTGTTTATTCCTTTTTGCACAATCTTCCATAATTTGTGCTAAATGAGGCGCAATTTGCGCCCCAAATTGATTACATTTTATATCAATAGCTGACACTAAATCCGGTGCTAATGGCGCCCAATTTAGCATGAACTATTCAAAAAATAAAAATAAAAGACCCCACACATAACAAAATACAAACCATTAACAATGTACATTCAAGAAATTTTGGGAAATATGTAATGTCCCCATTGAGATTTCAAAAATTAAAAGATCCCACACAAGGAAACGCAAACCATTAACAATGTGCATTCACGAATTCTTGGTGGTTGAAGAGTTTCATGATTTCTGACTGAGTTTGGGTTGAAAGGAGGTAAAATATTTTGTGTTGGATAACATGCTCTCATTGATGGTCGTTTATTTGCAGTGGGGGTAAATTTAGGGTGCGTTGGGCACATATCTTTCATGGAGAGGCCGAGTTTACCCACCAAAAATCATGGTGTTCACCTCTAGTATGGTATGCTTCATTGTTGGCTAGTATATTAGAGTGGGGAAGTCAACTTGATAAAGGATATCCCATCCAATCCCATTCCAACGACAACGGATACATGGAACACGACAATAGAGAAAACGATGAAGGTAACATACCAGAGACTTAATGCGCTACATCTCATGGCCACAACTACATATTTTGTGGCTAGGCCCAAGTTTGGGTGTTCTCCTTCAGTTTGGATGCCTATATCATTAGCTATGCGCAATATCTTATGGCTAGGGATGATTTTTCTTGAGGAAATTGTGCCATTGCTAAAAAAGGAAAGGCCCACTGTCCTGGGTTGCATTTCTAGTGGTTAGGAGGCGATTTAACTCTTCATTAGGCCTCATATTTAGCATTGGGATTGGCACTGGTGGTGTTGGATGTAATAGAGGAACAAGTTTTATAGCTAGAGTATTTGCAATTTGATTCAATCTCCTAGGAACATGATTAGCTAGAGTATATGTGATTTGATTCAATCTCCTAGGAACATGGATATACGTAATTTAATCAAATCTTCGTTCTAAGAAACATACCCTAAGGAATTGTCGGTGTAGAGTAGGATCGTAAATGCGGTAAAACCCATTTAACTGGGACACAACCAACTGAGCATCTAAGTAGACCCGGAGGTGAGAGATACCATGCGACAAAGAATCACGAAGCAACTCTAAGATTGCACTGTATTCAATGACATTGTTTGTGGAGTCACCTAAACAGATACCTCTTGAAGATATCAATTGGCTCTGAGGTGTGAAAATCACCCAAGCTGCGGAAGCAAGCCCTCGAGTGTGTCATCTAGCATCATCCGCAAACCCAACAAATACCTCTGATTCACTTGACATCTGCCACAGTGAATACAGGAACAATTTGAAGAAATTTCAAAGTTGGCCCAATTCACTACTCACCGTGTGACATTGGTGATTGGCATGTTGGAAGAGGTTCCATGAAATTTCAAGAGAGTTCTGACAAATCCCTAACTCCCCTAACCCTTGATCCATTGACCTTTAAAGAGACCTTAATCTTTAATACCTAATTAACCCTTAAGCCATCAACCTTAGTTAATCATTAATCCCTTAACACAAAATCCCTAAATCCCCTAACCCATAAGCCATCAACCCTTAAAAACTTAAAACTAATCCCTAATACATTAATCCATAAACCCCTATGCCCTAAGCTCTTAAATATTAATCCCTTATCCCATAATCCCTAAACCATTAACCATTAAACTACCTAACCCATAAGTGCCAAATCCATTATCTCTTGACCCTTAATCCATTAAACCCTAACCCCTAATCCATTAACCTTTAATCTCTGTACCCCAAATCCCTAAATCCCATAATCATCAAAGCACCTATCAACTTAACCCCCAACACCTCAACTAATTAACTATTTAATCTAATTTGGCTACATCTGAAGTTACTTCTGGTGCAATTTTTGGCACTAACAGGGGCAATAAAAGGGGCACTATTTCTAGCGCGAAATGGGGCGCAATTTCTAGCGCGCTAAATGGGGCGCAATTTCTAGCGTGCTAAATGGGGTGTTATTTTTTGCGCTAAAGGGGGCATTATTTCTGGCGCTAAATGGGGTGCAATTTTTGGCACTAAATGGGGCGCAATTTCTGACACTATTAGAACCTAAATTTTGTGGTCGGCGCAAAAACACCATAAATAGCTCCATCCTAATAAAGAGCACCAGCTTTTTCAAAAAAAATGAAGAAAAATACACTAAAACCAACTTTGGAAGCAAAAATGAGAGTAAATCATAGGGATTTGTTGTAGTGTATGTGTTATTCTTGGATTCATTCTCTCTTTATCTCATTTATGCTTTGAAAAAATGAAAAATGATCATTTACTTGTGTTTTTTATTTTCCAAGCATTTTCAAAAAATCAAAAAGAAATTGTTGCATTTAGTTATGTAGTTTGTTTGTTAGTTGTAGCATAGGTTGTTTTTTACAAAAGAAAAGAGTTATTTTTCAAAGTTCCTTCTTTGTTATTTCGCTGAAATTTTAGTAGTTTTCATTTACATTGTAAAATGAAAAGCTCATTTTAGGAAACTTTTGGCATTATAGGATCTTGGAATACTATTTTGAAAAGTTTGCATTTACAAATATTTAAAAGCCATTTCTTTCAATTGAAGAACCTAGTTTGTTTTTGCACAAATGATCCAAAGTTTTTCTTCTCTTTCATCTCTTGTAAAACCATAAATTGCATGTCCATATCCTTTTCAGTAAATCAAGCCAATTAAAATCAATGTTTAACACTTAAAATCAATTAGACTTTTGTTTGTAGGGTTCACCAAGTAGTCTAGGCTCTAGGACCTTGAAATAGGTGTGGAGAGGAAACTCTTCAAGGTTGCCTAAACTAACATAGGAGTTTGTGATAAGGAGTTTCAGAAGTCTAGTATCGTAAGAGTCATTTAGGACCCCCCTCTAACACAGGGGCTAATCATGAGGTCACGTAAGGAAAGGTAGAGGAGATAATCCCTCCAAAGTTGAACCGAGCGTAGTGGGGATCGTATATTGATTGTCGTTCTTTGGAATTAAATTGATCACATTTGACTATGGAACCTCATGGACCTCGAATCCATTCGATATCCTAAGTTTTATTCTAGAGCATTTGACTTTAGTACCCTTGAAAGGCTTCAGACGTCGTTATCTTTCTCATTACAATCAACATGACTATCAACTGTACCTTCTTGGTGACTAGCTGTGAGATGGAAACAAAGTTGTATATTTTTAGGGACTTACACGAGTGAGTGCAGTGGTATACTATGGTACCCAGGGTAGATTTCAGATCGCACTTTGCAGAGAATACCCAGAGGATGTTTCCGTGTTCGAGTTACACTTGCACCGGTAAGCTTCTCTAGTGTCGATTGACATAACTGTTCTTCCTGCCAATCAGTTGTTTGCTTTATTTGTCATTACGAAATTTTTAGTGTGTTCTATGTTTCATGCTAGTTTGACCTTATAGTCTCAGTTAATCATTTCACAAGGTGGAATATCAACATATTCATCGTTTATGTAGGCTTCAGGGCATGCCATCGGTTACTTTAAAGCCACCTCTGCCACCGTTGAGGCACAGGCTAGATGAATGGTGCGTTTGAAGCTACCAGGCCACAGGAAAATGTGCCCGATCCAACTCTCAAAGAAGACTTTCCTGCACCGGAGGATTCCATTGTTTCTGACCTTGAAGTTGAAGGCTTTAGGACCACAAACCCTTCGATCACTGACTTATCAGTGTCTCTTCTAATTTAGATAGTCCCTCCTAAGGTGACTTCACCTGAACGACATTTTGTTTAGCGAGCGAAGATGGAAGCAACTAGTTCTACTTTGTCAAGGAGTCTTAATACTCCCAACTCGGTTGGTGCAAGAGGGGGTGTTGTACCTCCTCCCCCACCTTTGCCTATCAAGACTACAACTGTCCATATGCCCACTAGTTTGGGTAATGGTACAATCCCTTCAACGAATTTGACCACTATTCCCTCTATCCAGAACACGTTTGATGCTCCCTTTTCATATGGGATGTCGGGTTTTGACTCCAAATCGGCTCTAACCTACGCTACTCTACAGACTATTGGTCTGGGGGAAGGGAGCTCTAATTATCCCTTGCAAGGATCCATCGCAGGCACCACTTCCTTGTTCAATGCTATCCTTTACAGTGGAGGTCACATCCCTCCTCCATTCCCTTCGCTCGGAGGCACTTTCCAGTAGTTGATCATGCTTAATACCAACTCTAGTTTGTTCAGTGGAGGGAGCCATGGACCTCAATCTTACATGACTCCGGTGGGATCTATGCCTTTTTATTTGTTCGGTGCATTTGGAAATAACGCTTTCTCATCGTTTTCTTTCTCAGTTGGGGAAAACCTCGTCTTTGGTTAACAAAACCCTACACAAGGTTTCATTCCTTCATAAGGAGTGATGACATGAGTTTACTCCTCACAAGGTATTGAAAATCCTTGGCATGGATCATTTCCCTTGCAAGGGATTTCGATCGAGGGAAACCTCTCCAAAAATTAGTGGAACCTTGGGCAGAGTTAAGTACCTATTCTAGGAGGGTTGACTGGGGGCATCCCCAACCAAGGTCCTTAGAATACTGTACAGAGAGAAATCCCTGCACAAGGTATGTCATCAAACTTCGAGAATTAGCTGACGATGCAGAATCAAACACAAGTCCCTTTTACTAGATAGGGCCACCATGGTCTCTACCATAACCCTAGCCAACAGTCAAATGTTTCCTGGCAACCTAGTGTCATCCAAAATCCAGGCCCCTCTTTTCATGTGAATCCACCTCAACCGAGACTACCTTTTCCAGCAACTCTACATTTTCTAGACTTGTCGATACTTTTAAATGACCTGATATGTCATGATCCGCATTGGCCTTCCATGCCGACTAAGTTTCCCTCGAACATTTCTAAGTTTGAAGGCAATCCTAGTGAATATCCAGGTGATCATGTGACGACTTTTCATTTATGGTGCTCATCCAACTCATTAAAGGATTATTTCGTTCAGTTGTGTTTGTTTCAATGCACTCCTATAGGGGGTGCCGAGAAATGGTATATCGAGCTTGATAGCTCGAAGTATGATTACTTTAACGACTGTTAGAAAAGTAGGTGTTCTCATTTCACCATAGACAATATAGCAATATTTTCACCCAACCATAGGAACAAAGGCCAGCCCCGAGCACCTTAACCTTGACAGAGATAATAATTTTGGAAGAAAACCCTAGAACCAATAGCCAACCAAGGTAGCATACCTCTCTCTAGAGCTAGCGTACCAAACAAAAATTCCAAACCATAACCAAGATAAATTCCAAGCCAAAACTGAAAATGACAGTTGCAGCAACTACAGCTACAGTTCCTCTCAAAACTTGCACACCACTAGTTTTATGCAGTTTTGAGGGTGAGAGTCACAAATGAGCTCTATCTCCCTCTTATTTATAGTCCTCCAAGTGACCTAACTGGGTCGACTTCTACTCCTGGAGGCTAATAACTTAATATTACATTTTATCTTGAGCTGACTTGTCTTCTAGGGTTCGTATCCAACCATTTAGGGTTTCTGTAGCTTCCCGAAATATTCTAGTCTCATCAAAGGTTACACGTGGAGGTTAATACCTCTTATAGATACCATAATATCAACACTCCCTCCTATCTAGGGAGGTATTAAAATAAATTGTCTTGAGCATAAACAGAACATTCAATCAATAGCACCATCATAGCCACACAGGCTATCTCAAATCATGAGCACCACCATTACTATCAGTATCATCTGATAGCATTAACTACATCATCTCTCAAATCCATACTCCATCTAAGTAATCGAGCATGATTTTGAATAATTCACTCCATAGAGTGATACAAGAACCATTCTTCTAATATGTACATATGTCCTAGAAGAATAATTGTTCCAACAGATGTTGGAAGCCACACCAAGGACTATTCTTCTAATCCATACATACTTCCTAGAAGAATGATTATCCTAGACCATTTTCCCTTCATAGGTAGGATGTTTGTCCACCAAAAACTTGTCCTACCTAGAGAATGTCTTTCCATCAGCACACTAACTATCCATATAGTTGGCAATCATCTCCAACACTAGTGATAGTCTCCATGGCAATCAGAACAATGTCATTCATTAGAACACAACTATGTCTATCCATGGTAGTACACAAATATTATCCAGTGGTATACAACCACACCTATTAGCACATGGCTACAAACTAGTGACACATAGTCACAACCAGTGGAACACATCCACCACAATGGCATACAGCTATTGTCCAGAGACATACAGTCTCCACAGCAATCATATCATTTTATATAAACTTTCAAAATAATATCATGATACAAACTGAGTCATATGGGCCATTCTTCCACTCACACCTGTGAGATTTGTAAGAGTATCTTCCCTCATAAAGTAAAACATCACCCATGGGCTATCTAGACTATTCTTCCCAAGCATAGAAGAATAATTGTCCCTAATTTCTAAGACTAGACCATTCACCTAATTGGGCCATTCCTCCAGCACTAATCATAGTGCAACCTGGAGAGAATGAGCCTTCCATAGGGAATGCATGTCCATGATTGTTGAACCTGGACCATTCACCTAAATGGGCCATTCATTTGTCACTAATAATAGTGAAACCTAGAGAGAATGAGTCTACCGTAGGGAGTGACTGTCTGGACCATTTCCTAAGGAAATGATTTTCCTGCACCAACCTCCAAAATCGACCATTCTTTGAAACTGCTCACAACTATGAACTTTGAAAGAATGAATTCCTGGCGAGGGTGACCATTCTACTTGACCACTACTCAGAGTGACTCCTAAGAAGAATGATTTTCCTAAACCATTCCCCCACACTGTCCACAAGGGGAATCGTTGTCTATGGTACATCAACAATTTGTCGGACCATTTTCATTGCGAAAATGTTTGTCCAATCTGGACCATTTTCCAAACTGGAAAATGACTATCCGTTAAAAATATCAAACCACTTTCTGAAATGGAAAGGAACTTCCTATCCTAGACTATTTTCTGAACTGGAAAATGACTATCCATAAATCAAATAACATATCATTTCTCCCTCCCAACCTAGGAGTAATCACTTCCTTTTCGAATAAGGAAGTTGTCTCCACCAGCCCCGGCTTGTCTCTTGAGTATGCAAAATTTTCATCTTTGACAGAGGCTTTACCAAAATATTTTTTATCTTCTCATCTATGGAGATATACAAGAGAACCACTTCACTCTTCTGGACTTTATCATGGAGAATAAAATTCTTGATCTTAATGTACTTCAGCCTGTCATGGAACACCAATTTCTCTAAAAGCTTCACATAGCTCTGATCATTACAATGTATCATGGTCAAATTCAACACCTGATCAGACGGCCAAGAAACCAACTTATGGAGCGACATTGCTTATGTACAAGCATCACAAGCTGCAATATACTCTTCTTTTGTAGTGTTGAGTGCAACAGACTTATGTTTCCTTCTAGCTCATGACATCGTGGCAAAGCTCAAACTGAAACATATCCAAGTATCACTTCTTTTGTCATTTTTATCAGATTAATCGGTAAGTGTGGAAACAAACAGATCTCCCTAGCTTCACTATGAAACTAGAAAGAAAAAAAGACAGTGCACTACTCTTTCCTTATATTTTAATTATCAAATGAGAAATGGATCTAGAACATACCTTTTAAATATCAAAGATACGACTTCTCCAATGCAATCCAAGCTCCGTCGTGAGGCTTATGGAGAAACATATGCAAAGGAACACAAGCCAATGAAGACGAGAATAACATAGTCTACTTGATATGAAACTATGTATGTGATCAAGGAATCATACAATATGGAAAATAAGATTCATATAGGAAAGAAAAGTGCATTTGTATTAAATAATAGAAAGGGAGATTACAACCAAATCCTTGATGTCGTAAGGACCCTTCCAACTGTCCTTCATTTCCCACACACTTCTGCTCCAAGGATTCTGATACTATGGATATGAAAGTCACTCACAATCTATCTTGATAGAGCAATTCTCAAAGACACTCTAACCAAGCTAACAATCTCAAGCCAAATTTCCAATCTCAATCCAATCCAACTTTCTCCATGAGAGATCCTCTCCTTTTATAAGAAAAAGAGGATAGGTGAGGAGGTTAGGATGATCCCACTAAATCAGAAAAGCGAGTAAGATCCAAACCGATCGGATTCCACCTCACCAGAGAAACTTCTCCTTCTAGAAGCATCGATAAGATGCTCATTTTTCCCACATATGAAAATCGTATCACCCCTATAACTAAGCAGATTGTGACGACGTCATAGGCCAAGTTTAGTACAGCATGCAATGATCCAGGATCGTCGCACCCTTATAACTGGACAGGGTGCAATGATCCTCCTTATTAGGGTATTTACAAAGGAAAATACAACTTCTTCTCTAAGGCAAAGTTCTTCTCCTTTCTTTCTTCAGGAATTCGGGCCATTGATCCTTCTAAAGAAAAAGGATAGGTTTACAGCATTAACAGTCATAAGGGTGACAAAAATAATGTGTAATAGAGAGCCCCCCAAAGTATGAAGTTAGAACAGAGTAATAGATGAAATAATTTGTCGAGTGTCTATAGGGGACAAGGAACAGTCGATCGGAAACTTGTCAACAAACAAGGATATACAATACAATAATATATCATCACTGAGGTAGGAATTCCCATACTCAGAATACAAATGAATCAAATCATAAATGTCAACATGCAAAGATCCATGTCAATAAGACAGGTCATGGCCACCAAACATACATTGTGGATCCACACCATTATGACTCAAATCTGAACATAAACACCAAAAATACATTGTGGATCTATGCATTAAAGACTCAAATTTGAACATAGCCACAAAACATACATTGTGGATCTATGAAATAGTACAATATGAATATACTCCAATGCAACCTGAATCTGTTAGAAAAGATTCAGGGTCTTCATCTCCACCACTCTATAGTACAAATATAGCCATGTGAATACATGTGTTGAAGTCGAACATGGTAGAAACCACTTGATTACCGGTCATTAATAAATACCGTTAACAAGTGTGAGGGAAATCACCATTAATGTCAATGACTCCCAAGGCACACTAGTAAAATCCAACGAGTGTGAATTTGTGAGTTGAAGTCGAACACTCGGCGGAATCTCCCGATCAGGGGTCAATAATGAAAACCCACTATCGAAAGTGAGGAAACATGATAAAGGGACTTCCTTCCTTCCTTGTCACTGCATTTGCAAGAAAGAGGGACATGATGAGGACAGATGTTGGCAGTTGCATCCCAAGAAGAGGCCAAAGTGGTTCAAAGAAAAGAAGGGAACGCAAACAGTGGCAACGACAACAAAACCCACAGACTTGGGATCGGATTCAGGTGATGAGTCAAAGATTTCATTGGTTGGTATGATAGGTAAATTTGGTGAAGAGATTGATTGTAGAAGCAAGTTGTTTCATATAAGGGTAATCATGCGACACACTAAGATAGACACATTAATCAACAGTGGATCTCAATCTAATCTAATCTCAGAAGAATTGGTTAAGCAATTGAGATTAAAAACACAACTACATCATAAGCCTTACACACTTAAATGGATAAGCAATCATCATCAAATGCACATAACAAAGCAGTGCACAATCAAATTTGCAATTTCATCTAAGTATGTGGACAAAGTAACATGTGATGTAGTGTTGTTAAGAGAATGTGGAATGATCTTAGGAAGCCCATACTTATATGATCGTAAGGCAATCTTCTACAGGACAAAGAATCAATATCAATTCACTAAAGCAGGTCAAGATTATGTGGTTCATGCTCATCATGTTAAAACAAATAAAACACTTCAAACAATGGAACAATTAAAGAAGGCAGTGCAAGCAAGCAACAAACCAATAATTGTTTCAAATGAAGTAATCGATCTTAA
>JASDQU010099828.1:950580-1086686 GCA_032191745.1 Picea mariana
AAAAAAAAAAAAAAAAAAAGTTATTTTCACTAAACAATTATAAAGAAAAACAAAGCTTTGTAACTGAAAGACACTCAAAACAAAAGATAAAATATTTCAAAAGAAAACAAGCTAAAACAAAGAAAAGGTGGATAAAAGAAGATTGAAATATTTTCAAGCAGACTATAAACAAACCATAATCAAACCCAAAAATTCACCCCAAAACCATATCTAAGATCTGGGCAAGAAAAACCACTAAAAGATAAAAAAAAAATCCAAATCGTCGCAGGCTGTAAGATGAACACAGTGCGACAATCCTAGATCGTCACAGGGAACAGAAGGGCCACAGAGAAACGATGCCACACTGTCTCTGCAACCAAGAGTGCGATGATATTATATCCTTGCATTGTCCCTCAAATCAGGGTGCGACGATCAAATGAAAAAAATGAAAAAAATTAAAATTAAAAAGGTTTTTCCAGTGAATTTAAACAGTCAAAGAGTTCATCTAGATCTCCTAGTGACTCAGAAAATAGAACCCAAGCAATCAAAGCATAAAAGAAAGACAAACTAGGAAAACAAAATGTTCCCCAGTATGGTCGCCAATTTTTTTATCGGATTAATCGGTAAGTGCGGACACAAACAGATCTCCCTAGCTTCACTACGAAACTAGAACAAAACAAGACAGTGCACTACTCTTTCCTTATATTTCAATTATCAAATGAGAAATGGATCTAAAACATACCTTTTAAATATCGAAGATCCAGCTTTGCCAATGCAATCCAAGCTCTGTCGCAAGGCTTATGGAGAAAGATCTGCAAAGGAACACAAGCCAATGAAGATGAGAATAACATAGTCTACTTGATATGAAACTATGTATGTGATCAAGGTATCATACAATATGGATAAATAAGATTCATATAGGAAAGAAAATTGCATCTATATTAAATAATAGAAAGAGAGATTTCAACTAAATCCTTGATGTAGTAAGGCCCCTTCCAATTGTCCCTCGTTTCCCACACACTTCTTCTTTGAGGATTCTGAGACTATGGATATGAAAGTCACTCACAATATATCTTGACAAAGCAAAGCTCAAATCCACTCTAACCAAGATAACAATCTCAAGCCAAATTTCCAATATCAATCCAATCCAACTTTCTCCATGAGAGATCCTCTCCTTTTATAAGTTGAAGAGGATAAGGTGAGGAGGTTAGGATGATTCCACTAAATCAAAAAAGAGAGTAAGATACAAATCGATTGGAGGCCACCTCACCAGAGAAGATTCTCCTTCTAGAAGCATCGAGAAGATGCTCATTTTTCCCACGTACGAAAATCTTCAAACCCTTATAATTGAGCAGAGTGTGACGATGTCATAGGCCAAGTTTAGTACAGCATGTGATGATCCGGGATCATCTCACCCTTATAATTGGACAGGGTGCGACGATCCTCCTTATTAGGGTTTTTACAAAGGAAAATACAACTTCTTCTCTCAGAAAAAGTTCTTCTCCCTTATTTCTTCAGGAATTTGGGCCATTGATCCTTCTAAAGACAAAGGATAGGTTTACATCATTAATGGTCATAACGGTGACAAAAATAATGTGTAACAGTGATAGGAATGTTTCTCCACGCTTCTATTGTATATGAGATACTCTGCATCAAGTTGCTTGAATCCATACAAGGTCTTATTCCATTTGTATATATGGGTCTCTTTCTGGCATAAGATTCTTTCTCAATTTTTTTTATTAGGAAGAACAATCTTTTACATGTAAATTTAAATCCATGGATACTACAAGAGGTATATCTAGTTTACTGGAACAAGTTGTCGTCATAGTCTTCTCCCTCCTTCTGGAAGAATCTCGCAAAGTTTCCATTCATAAGTATTTTTCACATTTTCTTACATACACTATTCTTCATCACAACTTCCATTTCTTTTGCTTGATTGCTTCTAGTGGGTTCAAACCAATTTGGTAGTCTTATGATTCTCGGTATAATAACTGGTTGTTTTGGATTTTATTTCTTTCTTGGAATCTTCATGTTCTTCCTCATGTTCCTCCTTAGCTTTTGGGTCCATGGAGTCTTCTATAGATTCCATGCCCTTTATTCTTGAAGATTCCAACTTCTTCCTTTCATCATAGGAACATGGATGTAGATGGACAACCAAGAATACTTGAAGCTTATTTTCGAAGAAGACTAATTCTAGAGTCAAACTGAATATGTGTTGTTTATCATGGCTACTACTTTCAATGGGGAACATGGAAATATACTTTATAAACTTCACGGATTCTTCAATGGATCGTATCATTTAGGATTAGATCCCTTCTAATCCTTTCTGCATGCACGAATGCATGCTCTTCTTTTGGAATTATGTAATCAACTCCCTCCATCTCAGAGAGTCCACTATTTTTTCTACATCCTTATTTCCTTCTTCAAAGTGTCACAAGTCTTATTCTAATTTCCTTTGGACTACTAACTTCTTTTTTATTTGACTTCTTCTGGGTCTCTTCAAGTTTGATTTTGATTTCGGCCTATCTGGTAGTTGTTACTTATATAATAGCTTCAACGGGAATTGTTACCAAAGATTGTTAACGTACTTCATATTTTCATGTGTATTTCTTAACTTGTATTCATCGTAATAACAATCCTTATATTGTTATTCTTCCATAGCTATTGTTCACTCACCATCTTATCTTCTAAGAAATATATATAAATGATGTGTACAAGAACTATGTAAACATGGTATGTACAACAACTATGAAGAATATTGTTACATTGACTAGAAGAAGAAGTTTGTTTTATACTGCTTGGCTTTCTTTGAGGGTTCCCTTTCTTCGGGAATTGTTACTTCGTCTGTTTCCTTTATTTTCTTTAACTCGGGGTAGTGGTTCCTGTAGTGACCATATTTTCAACAGTTGAAGCATTGTATCTTGATTTGATTTCTTCCTTAAGCCAAACTTCTTCTTATTTTTGAAATTCTTGAACTTTGTTGTGAAGGTTTGATCATCATATTTCTTTTGGGATTTCTCTTTTGCGCTAATTCTTGATTCTTATTTTGCATAGCAAGTCCAAAGTTATTCAAATTTGGGATACTCCTTTCTTGTGTTCATGCTTATGGAAAATGCATTCCATGTATTGGGAAGGCCATTGAGTACTATATTTACTATTTCCTTTTCTGAAATGATTTATTCAATAGCTTGTAGTTGATCTCTTAAGTGAGAGATTCTCACAAAGTATGATGTTATGCTATCATCATCATTCATTTTCATGTCATGGAGCTCATTCTTCAGACTCATTACATGTCCAATGTTTATGATTGAGAAGGTTAGTTAGGGCATCGTACATCTTCTTAGATGAGTCAAGATGAGAGATGTAGGGTATCAAGTGGTCTTTTACAGAGTCCACTATGATACTCATAGTGTTGATGTCATTGTCCTTGAACTTCTCCATAAATGCAACGTTTTGAGGTTCCTTCTCTTTTCACGCTTCAAACTGTGGTTCCATGATCTTGCCTTTCACAATATCCAACACTTAATTCTTGGCAAGGATGAGGTCAATCCTTGTCTTCCATGATCTGAAGTTAGAAGCCTCTTCTAACTTGTTTTTTTCTTCATAGAGTAAGTCATTACTTATTTGACTTAGTCAACCTTTGACTTTGACCAAAAACTCAAATTTGACATCTTGGCTTGTTGAGAATGCAAGGAGGTGCACTAGGCTATCCTAAAATTAGGTCAATATAATGACTTAAGGTGCCTTAACAAGAGGGTTAGGGTTTCGTTGTTGCAGCAAAACTTTGATTACAATTGCAATTGTAACTGAGAAAATCCTCCCAATATATATTCCAGTGGTTAGAATGTACAAATATAGTGTGGTTAGAAAAGTAGGTGTGCTCGTTTCACCATAGACAATATAGCAATATTGTCACCCAACCATATGCACAAATTCCACCCCCCAGTACCTTAAACTTGACAAAGAGAATAATTCTAGAAGCAAAACTTAGAACCAATAGCCAACCAAGGTAGTGTACCTCTCTCCAGAGCAAGCGTACCAAAAAAAAAGTCCAAACCATAACCAAGAGAAACTCCAAGCTAAAACCGAAAAATGTTAGTTGCAGCAGTTGCAGCTGCAGCTCCTCTCCAAACTTAATCACCAATGGTTTTTTGCAGTTTTGAGGGTGAAAGTCACAAATTATATCTAGAGCCCTCTTATTTATAGTCCTCCAAATCACCTAAATGGGTTGACTTCTACTTCTGGAGGCTAATAACTTAATATTACATTTTCTCTTGAAACGACTTGTCTTTTAGGGTTCTTATCCAACTGTTTAGGGTTTCTCTAGCTTTCCGGAATATTCTAGTCTCATCAAAGGTTACACGTGGAGGTTAATACCTCCCGCAGGTACCATAATATCAACAAATAAATGGCTATGGTATTCTTAAACCATTTCCAGTTATCGATAATATACGATGTCGGCACCGAGTTGTTGGCCAACTTCGAGTAGACAAAATTCGTCCATATCTCAGATCATACTTGAGATAGGCAACAACGAAAGAGTTTAATCAAAGTTAAGGTCCCTCCCGAATTTTTGCTCGAGTGGTTCCTAAATTCCTTGGTACCTTTCGTATCCAAAGACGTCACGACGTCTATGCTTTTTTCTGAAGAAGAAGCTATCATGAGAGCCCAAAAACTGGAGTTGATTTACTCTCAATCTAGTATGTTATACGAGATCCTACCTGACGCACCACGGTCGAACTTTGATAAGACCAAATAGAATTTTGGCCCTCAYGTTGATGGCATAGTAGGCTCATCACAAAGCAATCCCACATATTAGTTGTATAATCAGTTACAGAAGTTATTGATTCAACACATTGTGGCCAACCAAACTCCTAGTTTGGCTGCCCTGCAACCCAAACGTTGGATGTACACAATGTGAAATCGACAAATCCCAAGGGTAAGCAGCAAACCGAGGGAAAAAGTAAACCTAAAAACAAGAAGGGTAAGAGGGAAAAAATGAAAAAGAGAAAGTTGAAGTTCATGTGTAAGCTTTGCACAGATGACCACTTGACTCACCAATTCCCTCAACTTGAGGAAGCCCAAAAGCTATTGGCACAGCAACAACCTGCCATGTTGACAAACCCTTTTCCACATTGGAAAATTTTGGTTCAAGCTCCCTCATCTTGTTAAATTTTTAATTAAAATAAAGTACCAAGGCAAGTGTTTCTCTTCCCTAGGCGCCTAAGGGGGAGAAAGTGCCTAATGTGGGTCCTAGTCATTTAATTTGTGAGATGAAAATTAAAAGGTGACTTTATGATTAAAGTGAGGGTGAGTGAAGAGACACCAAATCTCAGCCACCCATCTAATCTAATCTCAGTTGTTAGATTAGAAAACCCCTCACCTTCCCTCATGAGGTCGACTAGGGCAAGAGGGCACACCCATTCTTGGGTAGTTCAAGCATTCTTGTTGAGAGAACAAGAGAGAGAAAGAGAGGAAGTCACTTGGTGAGAGACCAAGGAGGGGATCTTTGGTGAGATGCCAAGATCAAGAGAGGAAGTCACTTGGTGAAAGACCAAGGAGAGTATCTTTGGTGAGATGCCAAGATCGAGGAAGTCAATTGGTGAGAGACCAAGGAGAGGATCTTTGGTGAGATGCCAAGATCAAGAGACTCTTGGTGAGATGCTAAGAGAAGGGACCTTTGGTGAGATGCCAAGGTCAGATCTTTGGTGAGATGCCAAGAGCAAGAGATAGGTTGAGCTGAAGAAAAGAGATAGCATTTGTTGAAGGAGAGCACGCATCCCAAGGCAAAGAGAAGTATGGATTTTGAGGCAGCAGACAGCAAGGAAGAACAGGCCATACCATACGGATTTGTGGAGGTTGTACAGCATTTAATGTGCACAGAAATCGAGGAGGACAGCAGCTACAATTTTTGAGAGTATTGGCATGCATTCCAAGGTTGTCGTACAACATTTGTTGGCACAAAAATTGAGGTAATTGCTGTAATAAATTTCTGAGTGTATTTTCGTACAGTTCGTATAGTTTGGCATGAATTTTGAGGGTCGTACAACACAGTTTACAAGGATTTGTTCAAACTGGGTTTGGCATTTAACTTTGGCTGAAAAATCAGCGAGACTGAAACTGGCTTGGGGTCTGAAATTTCTACATGGTATCAGAGATGAGTTGAAGAGAGGCAGAAATTTCAGCAGACATAAAGTAGGGATAGTAGTCACTTCATAGGGCAGATTTTTGAATTTATGAGAAGTTCAGAAAGGTTCCAAAGGGAGGACAGAAGCCCAAGGGTGAAGGGCTCAAAACTATATCGCTACTTACTACACTTTGGACTTAATCTTTCCCTCTGACGAGGTGATCCTGGAGGCAATGACTAAGCCAGAGAAACCTTGGGATGATCTTCACCATAGATCTTATTTCTTACCTGAGCTCAAGAGAATAGAGGAAAGAGAGTTCGTTATGACCATGAATGGAGATGCCCCTTGTCCTATTAACCCTCTGGCTATGCACGGAATATATGTCGAGGGAAACATGGAATTTATAGATGAAATGATTCCTATTGACATCTCTAGAACACATTGCATCATGGAAAATGTCTTCGTTGGAGAAGATTGTTCTCCTGAAGAGATTCAGATCTACAATGAATTATTTAAAGAGTTGTGTGACCTCTTTTCCTAGTCTTATGACGAAATTCTAGGCATTGATCCACGTATCATTGAACACGAGATCACAACTTTCCCTGATGTTAAGCCTTTCCAACAAAATCTTCACCCGGTCAATCCTGGCAAAGTAGCGGCGATAAAGGTTGAAGTAAAGAAACTCATAAAGGTTGGTTTCATATATCCTGTGCAATTGACAAAATGGGTATTGAACCCTGTTCTTGTCAACAAGAAGAAAGGTATGATCCATGTATGTATGGACTTTCATGACATGAACAAATATTTCCTGAAAGACAATTTTCCAACCCCATTTATTGACCAGATTGTCGATGAATGTGTGAGTTGTGAGGTATTTTCTTTCGTGGACAGTTTTTCCAGGTACAATCAAATTCAGATCAATTCCGAGGACCAACATAAAATAGATTTTATTTGTCCTTGGGGTACATTCACGTATAGAAAAATGTCCTTTTTCCTTAAGAATATTGGAGTCACTTTTCAGCGGGCCATCTCGTTTGCTTTCCACGACCTCAAACACATAGTTGAGGTGTATCTTGATGATCTGGAATCATGTTCTCGTAAGAGATCCAATCATCCCTCCAATTTATGACTTATATTTGAAAGGTGTCACTACTATCGGATTCGCTTGAATCCAAACAAGTGCAGTTTTTTCGTTACATCGGGACGCTTGTTAGGTTTCATCATGTCAACTAAAGGGATCATGGTCGATCCTCTGAAGGTTGAGGAAATAGTTCAATTGTCTCCCTTGCACACAATCCCTTAGCTTCAAAGTATACAAGGGAAATCCAATTTTATTCGACGTTTTGTTGCTAACTATGCCGAGATTACTAAAGGGTTTATGTATCTCTTAAAAAAGGGGGTCCCATTCTATTAGGATGAAGCGGCTCAACACTCTTCCAAATATTTGAAACGTGCTCTAATGTCTGCCCCCTGCTCAATCCTCCAGATTATGGAAAGGATTTCTTATTGTATTTATCTTCCCCAGAGCCTACCATTGGTATGGTCTTGGTCCAAGAAGATGACACGCTCGAAGAGCATGTTATATACTATCTTAGTCAAGGTTGGACCGAAACTCAACTACACACATGTTGAGAAACTTGCTTTGGCAAATGTCCATGCTGCCCAACAGTTATGTCATTACATATTACTTCACAAGACCACCATCGTTGTCCTCGTGAACCATTTTTAGTATGTGTTAATACGATGCATCATCAACAAGAAAATCAATCGATGGATAGTTATCCTTGAAGAGTTTGACTTGGATTTTGTTTCAGCAAAATCTAAAAAGTCCTTGGTTGTTGCTGAACTAATCTCAGAAATTTCGGTCGAAAGTGGTGATATTCCGCCCAAAGAGTCACCGATCAATGAAGATATTTTTCTTATTACATATTCAGACCCTTGGTATGGAGATATACTTGTGTATCTTCAGACTTTGAAGTGCCCTTATTCTGCTTCTCACGATGAGCGTTGACGAATACGCTACCAAGCGCATAACTATTTTATCCTCAATGACACTTTATATTGTCATAGAGTAGATTTCATTCTTTGTCAATGTCTCACTCACAAAGAAGCAGAGATTTTTTTAAACGAATGTCACATAGGAGCATGTGGCGGTCATCTGTCTGGGTTGGAAACAACCCAAAACATTCTTCATGTTGGACACTTTTGTCCCTCGTTAATCAAAGATTGTGTTGAGGTGATCAAGAAGTGTCACACGTGCTAGATCTTCTCTCGGAAGATGTGGGCACACCCAGCTCCCATGTTCCTATTTATTGTCGTTGACCCCTTCACCAAGTGGGGGATTGATTTCACTACATGTCACCCAGTTTCAGCTAGGTGGCATCGTTATATCATCGTAGAAGTAGACTACTTTAATAAGTGGGTCGAAGCTATGCCTATATTAAAAAATGATGAAGAAACAGCTGCCCTTTTCATTTTTAACTAGATTGTAGCTAGGTTCAGTATTCCGAAGGAGATTTTCACAGACCATGGCAGTCAATTCCAAAACAAAATGATGTCTGAATTAACATAAAAACTAGGTTTTAAACAGGAAAATTTGTCACCCTTATAGCCACAAGCAAATGGTCAGGTAGATGATGTTAATAAGTATATCAAGACTATTCTTCAGGGAATGATTAATTTGGCGAAGTCAAATTGGCATTTGATGTTGTATTCGACACTTTGGGCTTATCAAGCTTTAGTAAAGACTGCTACTAGGTTTTCTCCTTTCCAACTCATTTACAGGTTGGAGGTAGTATCCATTGAATTCCAAATCCCTTCTCTTAAGTTGGCAGTGGAACTACTGCCCGAAACTACACCGCTTGAGAAACTCTTTTTATAACTCGAGCAACTCAATGAACGGTGTCGAGATGCACCCTTGGCCAACAAGGCTCACAAACAACGTGTCAAGTGTCAGTATGATCGGTCCATCCACCCTTGTATTTTCTCCAAAGGTAATCTTGTCCTATTCTACGACTAGGATAAAGATCCCTTTGGGGCAGGCAAGTTCAAACCCATGTGGTTCGGACCTTTCATTATGAAAAAAGTATTAGAAAAGGGTGTGTCTCGACTGGTTGATTTCGAGGGTAACGCTTTACCGGAGCCTAGAAATGGGCTATACCTTAAGAAGTATCACACTTAGGTCGGTCACCTGAGCGTGACTTCTTGTACATATGTATATTTTTTGTATATACAGTCTTGTCTTTTTGTTTTATGGATGTGTAGTTATTGTGTTTTTTTTTTCACTATACCAGATGTCAGGTGAATATGAAGTCTATGTGGGGTTCGTGAATGGTACTATCCAACACACTCGGAGGCTTGCTTCCATAGCTTGGGTGATTTTTACACCTTTTGGTCAGTTGATTTCTTCTGGACGTATCTGTCTAGGCGAAGCAACCAATAATTTTGTCTAGTAAAATGCAGTAATAGAATTACTATGTGATGCCTTGTCACATGGTATGTCTCACCTACGGGTTTATCTAGATGTTGAATTGGTCGTGTCTCAGTTAAATGGGGTATATCATGTTTACGATCCCACCCTTCACTAACGATTCCTTAGGGTACATCTCTTAGAACGTTATTTTGATTATATTACTTATATTCATGTTCCTAGGAGATCTAATCAACTAACTGATACATTGGCTAATCAAGTATTACATTAGCATGTTGCTCACATATAAAAGTAAAAACACGCATACACATGTAAATACATTTGTACAAAATGTTTATCCATAAGAAAAAAAAGATGTATATATAATATATCCCAAAAATAGTGTCTTGAGTATAAAGTGGGCCATAAAAGCCTCAAATAGAGCCAATATACATCCTTGGGCACAAGCCCTCGATGCAAAGTACAAAAAGTGTCCTTGGCATATGTGTACAAAAACTACCCTTGGCACATGTGTGGTCCAATGATAACTATTGTCTAGGCCTATTGACCCTGCTATAATGAACCACGATGTTTGTAAGACATCAAAACAACTAGACCCAAGTCTGAGGCACCCCTACTACATGTGGCTACATAGTTGGGGGAAGGTCCTCTATCTCTTCCATCGACACTACACGAGTGAGAGTTGTTGAGTTCCTCTCTACTCGCCACAGTACTCTCTCAGCCTCTCTGGCTAGGGGTCCTCTTGCAGTTGTTGATCCTCTTGTTCCTGTTGGTCGAGGACGACGCCTGGTCCTGAAAAAGTCAGTTTGTCGTAGTGGTCCCACATCTGTATATAACAGATATTTGAGTTAGTACTATGAAATTAACATAAAAAGGATAATATTTAAAAATTAAATAACTTTAAAAGTTTGTTTACCTATCTCACCACTCTCCTCACCAAGGGGCATGGGCATATCAGGATCCCTCAACAAATGGATCCCTGCATATGGATAGTCCTCAATCACAGGAATTTGACGGGCCCACCAATCAAAACATTTGTCATCAAAGGCCTCCTGGAATCTTGTTGCACCCCATCTAGGCAACAAATATTCCCACCTACACAATTCCAGAAAGGAGACAATATGGCCTCGTACTGTCTCCCTCGGGCTAAGGCTAGGCACTCTCTCAAAGAAGAAAGTGCACAATACAGTCCCGAACACGAAGTTCTTGTTTGTTCTTCTATGAAAGTGAGTGAGTTATTTCTTCATGCATGTAAGAATGGTAGAGCTACAGTAAAAAATAGTGGCATCCAAGCATTGAAATGCACAATTCATATGTGCACGGGAGGCCTGATCAAGTGTTGCGGATCCCATGATCTGCCCAATCATGAATAGTACAATCTGAATATTGAGGCTAGTGATCTTATGTATCGGCACCTGAGATCCTACTTTCTCGGTAGCAACCTCATAATACATTCTGATGTAATCCTCTATGTTGTATGGCCCTAGAGGAAAGTTCCTCAGATTGACCAATTCCCCCCTCCTGGAGAGGTCGATCAAAAATCATATGTCCTTTGTCGTCGGAGTTAGTGATTGACCCTCTAGGATGAATGCCTCTACATCTGGATGCTAATACTCTATCAAGTGGTTCAACAGTCTAGGTTGTGCCCTCATGAATGGACACTGGAAAAACTTCCACATGCCACACTATTTCAGCAGAGCTATGGCCCCGACATCCTCCTCTACCAAGACATCTAGTTCCTTATGCTCCCTTTCTTACCAATGAACATACATCCTGTTGCAAAAAATTTGGAGAGGATTAGCCCTTCTTGTCACTTTTTTTTAACATTAAAAGAGGTGTATGTGGGCTCTCTTTAAGACAATCACGTATGTACGTGGGCTAAGTGTTACTTTTCTCGTGTACATACGTGGGTTGGGAGTGGACAGCCCGTGTACATGCAGGCCCAACCCTTTTACAATGGTGTGCGCCTTCCAAACATTAAATTAAGCATTAACGGATGGATGAAAATAAAAACTAATGTTATTTGTACTTATTTGTACTTATTTTCCAAATTACAATGGTTAAAATGAGTTTTCCACCTCTATTTATAGAATTTTTTGGCCTTTTTTTCCTTAATTTGGTCCCCTTTTCCCCTTTTCTTGGCTTGGTAACTACTTGAGTTCCCTTTTGAGAGATCTTTGGGACGTTTTGATGAACTTTTTCTTTTAGTTTGTTGTTTTCTTGAGATGGGTTGCACTTATATCATCCCATGGTAAAAGTCATTTTTTTCAACATTTGCATATAAGTTAGGTTTTCACCCCCTACATTTTGCATATTGTTGACTTTTTCTCTTTGCCATAGGATCGATCCCACCAAAGTGTGACACAGAACCTCCTCTGCTTCTTTAGAAGTATCGTAGTTAGGTGGTAGAGCCTTCCCCTACATGGATGCCCTAGGTAGATCCTTTGTTGAATTTTGGCATCCATGCTGAGTTTTCTCCATAGGCTTGGGAGTCCTTGTAGTCCCACCGTGACAATATATTGAAGCCTCATCATTCTTTCTAGTCATCATTCTTGGATTTTCTCGCATTACTCCCTAAAGAGCATGGTTTGTTGTCTTTCAAGCTCGCTTAAACTTTGAAAGAAACATCTAACGAGAGATTATTTATTCTTTTCGGTCTCATTTGGATTACTTGAGAAAAGAAACCCCCCTAGAGTCTTATTTAATCCCTTTTCAAACTATCTAAAATTGAAAAGATTGTCGAGTGATCTTGTTGCCCTTCACGCTCTCTAAACTCAAATTTGAAGGCACATCTGTCTGGCAATAGTTTACCCCTTTTTCAGTTCGGACGGTTAATTTACGAATAAAGGTATGCCCTAGGAGCTTCGGTTCGCTAGCAGAGTATTCTCAAGCGTAATTTTAACCCTTTTTCGGGCCTGAGGGACTAAATTTTCGAAAAAGGGCCATTCTCCTTGGTTTTGGTTTATCTCTTATTCAGGCCTTGGAGATTATCTACGAAAAAGAAACCCCCTCGGAGTCCATAGTTAAGCTCTTTTCAGACTCCCTAAATATGAAAAGATCATCAAGTAACCTTGATCCTTTCACACTCGTTAATTGGTCCAGAAGAAATATCTATTTGGCATAAGTTTAACCCTTTTTCTAGCCAATATATTATCCAAGAAAAAGGTACACCTCGGGAGACATGTCTCACCGGGAGAGTTCTCCTAAGTTATATTTTATACTTTTTCGGGCTAAGGAGACTAAACTTAGAAAAAGGTTGTGAGTCCATAGTTAAACTCTTTTCAAACTCCTTAAAATTGAAAAGATAGCCGAGTGATCTTGTCTCAGTCACACTCATTAAAATGGTTTTGAAGAGACGTCCTTTCAGTATAATTTTAACACTTTTTTGAACCGACTGGACTAGTTACAAAAAAGGAACACTTTGGAGTCTTCTTTTAGTGTTTTTCAGACTCTCTAAATGTGAAAAACCATCGAGCTTAGCTTCTCTGGGCTCATTAATGGAAGGAGTCTTGTTGTGTCATACTTAATCACGTCGCATGTCTCATCCTTACGTCTTTGGTCTAATTTTGGCTTCATGTTGCTATTAACTGAACCTTCAAAATCATTCCTTAAATGCAATCCTTGTAGCACTCTTTGCCCTTGCAATATGACACCTTGACCCATAGAGGAATTTTCCCGAGTGTCCTTATCCTCCTCATGTCTCATTGCACTGAGCATCAATATGTTCCATGTTCTTGGAACTAGTTTTCTTTCCCACGACACTCATTCCTCCTTTCTAACGTAGCATTCTTTTATTCTTTTTCAAGCTCGTTAAAAAAAATTGAAAAAGACAAAAAAATAAAATATTCCAAAAAGAGGGGATGGGATATACATTTTTTTTTTCGGCAGCAAGATAGTCACCCTTGGACAAAGCACATCCTTTCATTTGTTATCCAAGCATCGAGATCTAGTATGACCTTAGGAAGTTGTTCTCGTTGCATAGAGTTGTGTCCTCCTCTGTATGGTTACTCTTCCAAACATGATATAGATGATTTTCGACACGAAATAAGAGAAGAGATATAACACATAAATATACAGATATATTGAAAGAGTGATAATATTATAACAAATATATATCGAAAATATAACAAGAGGCACAAATTTACAATAATACACAATTTCTATTAATGAGCAAAATGTACAAAACTGTAGAAATACGAAGTGAAAGACTCACTAGAATGGTGGCAACTTATCTGTGAGAAGAAATGTGATGGCTACTCGCATTCGAAATAATATGATTGTTAAAATGAGGCTCCAAGGCCTTTTTAACATAAAGAAAATTCAAAACCCTAACCCCAGAAGATGAAAAGCCAACAGTTTTTTGGACCCTGTTTTGGGTAGTTTGGTGTATCAACTTCCCGGGGGCATAACTTTGGCATACGATCTATGTTTGGGGTGCACGATAGCTCATTGGAAAGGTATCATTGAGGAGATTCATTTTGGGGGCTCAATCAGAGCCTCTAACTATCATTGAGGTGATCTATCCCAAAAAACTTCATTTATTCCCTCAAAATGGCCCCAGAAGTTCAAAAACCGAAAACTGCTAAAAATAGTAAGTTTACAGAAGATTGCTTTGAGCCCATTGGAATAGCGTGTTGAAGGTTGTCACTAACTTATGGCTGGAAAGACTGGACCTTTTTTACTATACTGGATACGTGATATGACTAGGTGCAAAAGGAATCCTTGCGCTTTGCTTCAATCCTATCAACCTGCTTTTGCTGGAAAGAAGGTGCTTGGATTGAGGTTGTAGTGGTTGTGGTGTTCTTTTGTTCACCTTTTGAACTAACTATGAAGAAGATGAATTTTTTAGTATGAGATATTACCGTGCGACACTGTTTAGGTGGGACAGTAGTTGGAACTACCTCTGGTATCCTGTAGAGATGACCCCCCAGAGTAACAATGACACTATGGGATTGAGACTCACAAATAGTATGGTGTTTCCACATATATGGTTGGCCCAAAAGAACATCACATAATACCTCATCCTTGAAGGGATCTATTCCATATGATAATCGACATTGTTGGCTGACACGGATATCGCGTCCCTGGTGAAGCCTCCCGATGTTGTATGGATACGGGTGTGGTGTTGTTGACAATCCCAATTGTTTGACGACCTATGTTGAGATGAGGTTCTTATGGCTTCCTCTATCAACAATAAAATACAATGGGGTCCCCTTCACCCACATCTGTGAATGAAAAAGGTGTACCCCCTCTTCAGGATCTGTTGGTTCTTTTGGTTTAATTGTTGCAGTGACGACAGTAGCAGTGGGGTCTGCATCGATGATTTGTGTTCTCCCATTATTTTCTAAATTTGGGTTCATCTCTTTCTCATTGATCCCAACCACCAATGATTGTTTTGAGCGACATTCATTGGTGTTGTGCAAGGGGATTTTATGGAAATCACACTATTTTCCAGTGTCCTCCATATTTTCGTTACCCTTCTTTTCATGTGGCCTGGACAGGTTTTCTGAAGGTTGGTTGTTAGGGTTGTCTTTACCATACTTTGATTGTTGCGTATTTGTAGACCCGAACTCTCGCTTGTTTTGGTGCTTAAATTTCTGCTCGATTTTAACAGCATATTGATAAGCAGCACCGAGAGATGAGATGTCCAGAAAATTCATTTCAGTTTGGATGTATCTGTGTAGAGCCCCATGGTATTTTAGAACCAAATGTCGCTAAGAGTCTTTGATACCCATTTTTGTGTGCAAGGTATGAAATGTATTTGTGAACTCTGACACTGTTTTTCCCCTCTCTTGACGTAGTGTGGTCCATCTCATGTACTGGTCTTCATAGTTTCCAACAAGGTAATATTGTTCCATGACCGCATCCACAAAACAATCCCAAGTGGGATTGACCCCATATATTCCAGACTCCTCTATGGAAATTTTCTCCCAGTAAGTTTCCCACCAATGTTTGACATGGGTGAGAGCCTTAAGGAGTGTGAAGATGATATTTTCCCTGTTGGAAAAATTGTGAACATAGAAATAACCTTCTAGCAGATTTAACCATTCGTCTAGGGTATCTCCATCTATATGACCTTAAAATACATGAATATCAAAATTATCTTGTACCTTGAAAGGAGAGGTGCTTCCAAAGTGGCCTCTTCATGAAGATGTGTCTGCTGCTATCGGCAGGAGTTCAATGATGTGGGGAAAATTCTCCATCATTTCATCCCTCTATTGTGTGAGAGCTGCTCAAGAAACAAATTAATAGAATCTTATGCTCCATCATTTTTATTTTCTTCCACCATGGAGGGTTTCTTGGACGTGCGAGAGTGATTTTCCTCAAGAGAGACAACCTCGATACCCAACTAACTATACTGCTCTAATACCACTGAACTAGATTATTTTCGACACAAAATGAGAGCGTAGATATAACACATAAATATACAGAGATATTGAAAGAGACACAATAATATAATAGAGATATATCAAAATTATAACAAGAGGCACAAATATAAAGTAATACACAATTTATATTAATGAGTGAAATGTACAAAACTGTAGAAATACAGAGTGAAAGACTCGCTAGAATGGTGACAGCTTATCTCTGAGAAGAGATGTGACGGCTACTCGCATTCCCAAGAAGATGATTGTTACAATGAGGCTCCAAAGCCTTTTTAACATAAATAAAATCCAAAACCCTAACCCCGGAAGATGAAAATCCAACAGTTTTGTGGACCCCGTTTTGGGTAGTTTGGTGTATCAACTTCCCGAGGGCATAACTTTGGCATACGATCTCCATTTGGGGTGCATGATAGCTCATTGGAAAGGTATCGTCAAGGAGATTGATTATGGGGGATCAATAAAAGCCTTCAACTATCAATGAGGTGTTTAATTCCAAAAAAACTTAATTTAGGCCCTTAAAATGGCCCTAAAAGTTCAGGAACCGAAAAACTTCTAAAAATAGTAAGTTGCCAGAAGACTATTTTGAGCTTGTTGGAATAGGTGGGTAGCCACCGATATCCACCTGGATCAAAACATATGGAGAGTTGTGGTGCCTCCTATCTCACAAACTTAGGTCAATATTATGTTGTCTCATCATTTTTATCTTGCTTTTGTCTAAGGGAAGTTTTATCCAAACTGCGTCATCCATTATGTAGTTTATCTCTTGAATTTCATGACTCGGCCATCCTGAGAGTCATGTCAAGTTCAAATTCAAAATCAATGAAGTTATGTGCCTCATGATTGAGATCCTCCATTCTTTCCCCGACAACATATCAAATACCTCACGGTAGTGAATCTTACACACTTATTGTACTCCTACTTGAGTTTTGAACATCTTGAAGTCATTGCTTGAGATATGAAGTCCTCATCTCCAGCCACAAGCATCAATGCTTATTGAATATGCATATTATATTTTACTTGTATATCTTCAAATGATTTTGAGATGTAGATCCACTATGTATTTCTCATGACTACACTTTATATAGGCATTTCTATGACATGGATCTGCAGTGTACTTGATTGGTATCCATGCTTAGTTCATAACGATCATGGGTATGCCCACCTCAGAGATATTATCATTTTTTTACAGATGGCATGCTACCAAACACTCACCCCGAGATCACTCGACTATTTGCCTTCCCACTGGTAAAGATATTGTAATGTATTTCGGCCATCAATCACTCTTATTACCTCACACATTAGGGGGCATTTGTTATAGTCCAAAAATTCCTTACCTATGCATACAAGACATTGTCCTTTTCACTTACATACTTTTCCAAAATACTGTTGAGGTTGCTTCTTAAAAAACTTTTTTTGGAAAGTGTATGCGCCCTGATGAACTAATAGCCCATGTACACAAGCATGTTGCATGCTAGTTAGCCTGCATACACACATGAGCTTCATGCTATTTATCCCATGCTTACCTCCAAAAGTTGCAAAAAATATAAAATTGCAAGGAATGCGGTGGGTTTTATAGGCTATAGAGGGTTTCCCAACACTTTTACCCCTTGTAGCCCGTCCCCAAACCAAATAACCATATTTTTCTCATATGAAAAGAGGTCTTGGGGTGTCATTTGAGAGAGAATCAAGAGAATAAGAAAACTCTACCAAAATTCCTTCCCCTTCTTAGCCCAAGTTTTGCATCCTATTCTGAGTTTTGGCCTCAGTCTTCCCCTCCAGTCCTTTCTCCTTATACAACCCTTTCTCCTTTTCCAAGTGATAAGTTGGTTGTGAGAAGTTATCATGGGATTGATGCACTTTGAGCCACGATAGAGGATCCTGGACCTGGTTCATGGAGCAATTGTCGACGAAGGTTGTAATCCGTTTTATCTTAATATTGAATAAAAGAGTTCATTATTTTCCCAAAAAATTATGTATATATGATTTTGTTGATTTATGCATTTATGCCTATATATGAACATTGAAAGTGATAAGTAGAGATTTTATGTGGTGTAGCGTTGTTTCCCTAAGATTTTGCAAGTCAGTTTTGGGAGGAGACCCGCAATCTAGGAAGCTACAAAAAGTAAAAGAGGTCTACGCCAATTGCAAGGACTAAAGGTGCACCCATTGAACTTCTTTCCTCTCTCTTGTCATTCAATTTAGATAGTTTTGGAGTAGCTTAAGGGTAGAACAGTATTTTAAGGGAATTCAATGCTCTACTTGTACCTAGACCCAGTATAGGGGGATTTTCCCCGTAGCACCATCCATGGTGTCAGTCCCTGTCAATCACCCCATACTTTCTACCTCGTGTTGGTTCTAAGGATTCACCATTTCCTTAGTTCCAATGGACCTTCCCCTACCAACTTGAACACATGTATTCTAGGGGTTTGTCTTGGAGTCATATTCACCATTGGTGAGTATCTCGGACCAAGAAAAGGGAGTAATCATTGCCCTATTACTTGGTCATTTCCCATGTGCTCGACTTCATATCATAACTAAATGATTAAGAATCATACACTTGACAGTTCAGTGATCCATTTGATTGTACTATTTTTTCGTATATGTGTGAGATGCACCAAACCTCGAGAGGGGGNGACTCCACCTATTGTTCTTTGTTTACTGAGCTTGAGGATACCTTTTTCCTTCTTGGGCATTTGTGGAATTCCTCCTATCGACGTCAACACTTTAATTTTAGGGGTTAGTCCTATGTACCCTGGTTCTTATCCACCTCCTCGATGGGTCACCTTAGACCAAGCTGAGAGAGACATCATTGATATCATACTTGGTAGGATCTCATGTTCTCAACTTCAGCTCATCATCACACCATTGATATTTTTACATACATTTATGATCTAGCCTCATATGTAGTTCCTCAGATTTGATTGGATCAGTTCCACCATTCTCAGATCCCTCAATTTGAGCTTCCCTTTAGTTAGCTTATGTCATATTTTCATAGCCCCATTCATATTCAGAAAGGATTCTCAGGTTTCTTCCATCCCCCTCACACAACATGGGGTAATCTTTTCTTGTGTACCCAGTTCAACAACACATGTATATGAGACTTATTATGTTATTATATTGTACTCTGGCCCATTTTTTCGAACATCATATTGTACTTGATACCTCATGTTGTCTCACCATTTCACACCTTCCATGTTGAGCACACCATTATCACATTCATCATGACTTATCTCGACGAGTATGGGTATCACTGCCTCATTCCTATTGAGATCATGTACCTTCATACATTTTGACCCTCTTGCTAATAGGTGATCTTCCTCAGCCTCTCCTATTGTTGGTTCGGCTTCCTGTGACACCTCCCTCCCTCCTCAATTGCCTCATCCATTGGTAATAGAAAACTATAATGTATTTTAGTCATATGATGTGATCCCAACCTCATACATTGGGGGGAATATGTTATCACCCAAAAGTTAATCACCTAGACCAAAACACTAGGTTTAATAAAATACACCATGTGTAGTATGGGTATCCCATGTTTACACCCACTTTTCCAAAAATTTCCACTAAAATAAATTAGGGAACCACTTTTCCTAAATTTATTTTCATTTAATAAAGTCATAAAATACTTTTGTGACTTTTTCCTCTTGAAATTATCCAAAAAAAAAAAGTAATGGTTAAAATCGATTTAGTCAAATAATTATATTTTATTATCTTGATCCTATGAGACATAACCACTATTTTGCTTATAAATTCAATAGGTTTCCTCCATTTTCATATACACATAAATCCATCCATTCATTTTTTACCCTCTCACTCCCATTTTGCTCACATTTCCTTCACTGTAGCATCTACTGTAGTTTTCCTCCTTCCCATTTGAAACCCTAGTTTCTGAAGGAGGTCATCACTACAACAACCATCTATAGCCAAAGGAGGAAACGAGAAACAACTAAGACTACACATTCAGGGAAGCAAAGAACCATATCAAGAGGATGCCACTAAAGGATCGAGGTCTTCAAGATCCATCTCCACAAGTGTATATGTAAATGTTCTATTCATTGGGTAATGAAAATTGATTTATTCTTTGAATCCATTGTTGTTCATGTCTATTTTCTCTTGCATGTATTTTATTCTTACTGAATAGCAGATATCTTAGGGTAGATTTCCTTCATAGAAATCTAGAGTTTGTATTTTTCTAACCCCACTTGTTTGTAGCATTGTTCCAACCACAAAGTTTCCAAATTTTCTCACCTTTACAGATCTACATCAACAAAATTGTGACTCCACTGGGGATTTGAGCCAATCTCAAGATAATTGGTTGTGGGTGTTGGAAAATCTTTCAAGATCCCCCAGGAGACAAGGTCATAGGTGAAATTTGATCCCCAAGGACCAAAACACTAAACTAGGGAAACATAAGTGTTGCTCAATGAACTTATCGAGCTCAATTAATGCATTGGTCAACACAAATAGAAAAAGGAAAATTTTAGTCTTGTTATTGAGGGCTCATATGGACTCCAACTGATGCACCATTTGTGTCATTGGATTCATATTTTTGAGATATTCAAATGGATACTTTTCTATTCTTTATATTTGACACTTCATTCAGAAACCATTTTCCAAGAAAGTTTAAATCTCAGTTTCCACCCCCACCCAACATATGCATTGGTCAATGCACTTTTCTAGGTACCTTTATGCACTTGCCAAAATTTTGAATATTTCAGTTTCTCATGATTGTTTTGGTTGTTTTAGTTGTTGTTTGGGTATTTTTCAGTTTATTGTTAGGCTTCAAATCCCTCTCAAACCCAAGGGAATGAGGAACAATCCCCTAGGGGGTTTCAATACCTTTCCCTCGAGTGGTTTTGTGAGGGTTTGGAACTCTATTTTCCCTTGCAAATAGGTTGTATATTTTCCTTTCAGTGGTTCTACATGCATGTACGTTATTTTTCATTTACATCTCATATAATTTCATTTTGAAAAAGTGGAAGTAAAGAGAATATAGAATAGGGAATAGGAGCTAGGTTGCATTGCTTAGTTTTATTGGTGTTCATTACGACAACAGGCTGCATTATTTTGTTGTTACAAAATACCATTGTAGTTTATATTTTCATATTATCCCTTATTGAAAATAAAAAGGCCACATAAAACCCCAATTTTTACTTTCTAATAGGGCTTTTCCTTGCAAATTTGAGTGCATTTTTTGGAAAAGAATATGTTGTTTCAGATTTCCGAGTTAGCATGAAATTTATTTTTGTTTAATCAAAAGAAAAGTCAGCACTTAGTATTTTGTTTTATTTACTTTCATTTTTAAGAATTTCATTTCAGTATTTTCTTTTCCGAATCATTTATTTTCCATCATTTTAAACTCCCTTTTGCTTTCCATTGTCATTTTTTATTAGCTCCTCACATTGAGAGATACTTATCTTTGGACATCATAACTTCTAGTAGGATATAGTCTCATAGGCTGCAAGGCCTTTGACCTGAGTTCCCCATCTGATGTAGTCTCCTCTCCACTTGTCAAACAAGAACCCCACTCTACCCTTGCCTCATGTTATAGCTCATCTGACTTGAAAACCCCCTCCCATTTGATAGGTACTATTCCATTCAGTTCCAGTCCCATGCCACTCTCAGGTCCTTCATCATGTAGCTCCACCATGGTTGCAGATAACCCAAGAGATAAATCTAATCAACCTTCTACTCAACCTTTCATGTATTTCATGGCTAGGTTGAACCTACCTGATCCGAATAAGTTGATTAATGACCCCATTCACCATGCAACCAATTGGCCCCCTGTGCCAAATAAATTTCTTTCATATATCCCTAGGTTTGAAGGTGACTCAAAAGAATACCCCTCTAATAAAATCATGTCCTTCCACCATTCGTGTTCCTCTAACTCCATCATGGAAGACTCAATTAGGTTAAGACTCTTATAGCGAACCTTGATGGGTGTTGTTGGCAAATGCTACATCGACCAACCTAGTAAAAACCACCGAACCTTTGAGTCCATTACCAAAGTGTTGCTCACCTTTTTCCAACTCCCAAACTGCAATGATGTAGGTATAGACATCCTAACTAGATTTCTTCATACCATTGTTACCCACATCTCCGACCACATTCATGAGTGGAATAGATGACATGGTTTATGAAAAGTAGAGATTAGTGATATCTTCCTTATGGATCGGTTCTTGAAATCTCTTCTTCCTCCTATTGCTAAAGATGTATTGTAGTGTTCCCATTTTCAGATTCCCTTATTATGCAGTTAAAGTTACTTCAAGAGGTTTGAGTCAACCAGGTCAAAGGGGTGAGACTAGGTCATCAGTGAGCTCAAGTGGTTTGGAGGATTTTTATGGGGGGAAACTTAGTTTATTTATCATTATTCATCATCAGGATCATTTCCTCACAACTTGTTCTTGGTTCCATGGCATTCTGACGATTTTCGTAATTTTGGGTTATTATTGAGGATATTTTATTTAATTTCACTTAAGGTACTATTTGGTGTTTGTTTCTTGGAGAAATACCTTAGTGTAATAGCTCGTTGGAACCATAGAGAAATTATCTACAAGATAGGATGATGAAAAGTGGTTTTCAATGGCCTGAGAAGTCATAAAGGTGGATTAATCACTTTTTGGAGTAAAAATGTTCATTAAATTAATAAAGTGATTTTCTAAGAAAATATTAACGATGAAGTAAAAGTCACTTGAGGGGAAAAAGGTGAAAAGGGGTATAAAAGAGAGATAGAGACTCATATTCTCTCATTATGTTGATGACATTTTCACTTGCATCTTTGAGCTATGACAGCTTGAATGTTTTGAGGGTTTTAAGTAAACAAACCCTAGAGATCAGCAAGGAGGTGAAAGATTCATTTGTTCCTAATCCAAGCTTGGAAAAGGTGATGAAAGATTCCACCCTCACCATTCTATTTCAGTTTCAGATCCATTTATTGCATTGTGTGTAAAGGAGGGAGCATCTTTGGAGGGTTTCTGCAGAGAAAGGGTGCACTGTCAAAGGAAAAGAGGTTTGATTTGGATTTAGGGAGTTGGATCTGGTAGAGATCTTGTTACAAGAACATTTTTCATCCCTAGGGATACTCTTCTTGATATTATTGGGGGTTTTCAAATTTCATATTTCTTTATTTTCATAGGTGGGAGAATTCACTTAAGGAGGGTGCATTTGTGATGAGAAATATGGTGGTTTGGGGTCAGAGTTATCATCTACAGCTAGGGAAACTTATCATAGGATCTAGACATCATCTCTCCTATAGATCAATGGTCATTTCATGAAGATTTTACATCAAATTTATTGTGCATATTTCGGCAGGGCATAAGCAACAAGGAGGGTGCACTTCTTGGCATGGTACACCTAGTTTTTGGCATGATATTACAACTCAATTGAGAAACTATCATTAGGATATCATAGAGGAGGATTATTTTCATTGTTTCCTTGAATTTTGGGGTCATTACATCCCTCTAAAGTAGATGTTATATCACTCAGAACAGATCTGGAAATTAATATTATTGGACAACCATTAATAATAAATAAACAAGCAAGGATTGTGTGGAGGTATTTGTTCTTTTGTTGTGTATTACTTTTCAATTACTCTTATGTTTATTCTAGTTTATGTTCCACTTGAATTCATGTTGTTATAGCAAAGTTAAACTCAAAAACATGGATGGAAATGCAAGCTACAACCCATGCATGCAAATTCTTTGACATAATGCCTCAATGAGACAAATTATCATATACATAACAAGAAGCAAATAATTTTAAAAATAGACACTTTGGGGGTTATAAGGAGGTTGTAACTCACCCCATTGACCCTCTAAACACATCAATAATCCACCTTGATATTTGGGACAACAAGGGAGTTGATTTTCCAGAGGCCTTTGAGAAAACATGCAAAGTGTTTAACGAAAGTTATCAAGCAATTAGATCTTATTTTTATATCAGATTTGGATGGGGATATTACAGTGGTATCAGAGAAAATATTCCTCCCAGCTTGAGTGGTATTCATTAAGGAGAAGAATTTTATATTTCACATTGAACAGGGTTCTTAGCATTACACTCGTTTTCAGTGGCTTAGGAGACATGGATATTGCAAAGGATATTTTATATTGTGATAGGAAATATCAAGCTCTTAGTATGCCATTCATGGATTAGGTAACATTCAAAGAGTTTGTATCCATCAAACATCCTAAGTGGAATAAATATGATATTGTAACATCCGATAAGAAGATTGCAATAGACAACTATTTGAGAAGAACAACATAAATGTATGAAGAGAATCATGGAACCATAGCCAAAGCAGTTAGGAAAGTGGATACATCACCACATGTTAGTGGATTGACAGGGACATAGATTGAGCCTACACCCATCTAGGATGAATATGTATGTGTTGAGGCTGATAGGGTAGCAGAATGGGACACATTATCAGAAGGCAGAGACATTAGCACATATGATGATCAGGATGATAGTACATCATATCATGAGGATGAGGTAGAATCTCGACCTTGTGATGAGGTTCAGGATGATTTGGGTGTTGATACACCTAAGTATGGTGGAGCATTGACACGAGGTGATTCATCTATGGAACGGGGACTCACCTTATAGGATGTGCATATGGGTGATGAACAGAGTGGCACAACGAATGTTGAGTAGAGTAACACATTAGGTCTTGGGGAGTAATTGATGAGGATTCCATAGTAGACCTTAGCAGTAGGAGTTATGAGGTAGTACTTTAGCATGATAGAGGTGTTGATTTGCATGATTCACGACACTTGGCAGGACATTTGAAGGTCGGAGAGGATATGATCGTGGCGGCCATGAGGCATCTTGATGATACACACGCATTGGTGGAAGGATATTCTTGGAGAGCCACGATGACAAAGGATAGTTTGGGTTGAGAGTTTTCCATTAAGGACTTTCAGACACTTAGAGAGAGAGTGACAGTGATGAAGACCAACTACCAGCATATCCTTATGGATAGAGATTACCTTCTGGATATTGGTGAGATGTACCATGGGGTGTTGGAGGAAAAGGAGAATGAGGTAGATTGACTCACTCCTGAGTTGGTGAGCGCACAAGAATTCTTGAAGAGAACACAAATAGCCCTTTGAGAATCAGAGTCCAGAGTAGAGTAGCTCCTTGAGGAGTCTAGTCGGGTATCCACTACATCCATCTCAGTAGAGAGTCATTCATATGCTTCAACTATGTCACTAGAGGATATTGGTGACATGGAGGGTTTGCAGGAATTTGCATAGAGATATGACCTAGATGCTTTTGATTACGCAAATTCCTTTGGAGAGCCCATTGATGGCTCAGGTCATGATCATTGTTGAGAAAGTTGAGTAGACACCTTGTGGATCAGCCAACAGGGAAGTGTATGTGTTCAAGGATTATGGGGATAGGTATATTACATATGAGGACACATCCATTTGGGACCCAAGTTCAACTGACACTAGTATAATGATTGATACAATGGCACATATAGTATACAGAATGATATGCAATGGTATACATTAGTATGCAGTGGTGTGAAGTGGTATACAATGTTATACAGAGGGGTACAATGGTACACAGTGGGAGATAGTGGAGTTCAGGGGAGATTCATACTCTCACTTGATGGAGCATGGTTGGTCCAGAGGAGGACGATCCACTCTTTTGCAGTAGTACATGAACTCTGGAGGTCATACTCTCAGTAGCAGTAGTGTTTGTGATTATGGAGGGAGTATGGTTGACCATTTATGTGAGAAGACACCTTTGGAGGCATGTGATGGTATGGGAGTAGTGTGGAGCTTGAGAGACTATTCATATAGTCCATTAGTTCTTAGGGATGAGTTCCATGGAGAGGTACACTCCTCAAAGATTGATATTTGATTGAAATATCACCAGCGATGGGTTAGTGAGAAGGATAATCACAGAACTATTCTTAGGTATCCTTATGAGTTTTTGGTCATTCCTTTGGGGTTAACCAATGCATTGACCACTTACCAAATTTTCCTACAATTGAAAAGGTTTATATTTTTGTTCTTTGAGGCTCTCAGTATATACGGCATGACATGGGAGGATTTTGTGAGACATTTGGATGAGACATGGGGCATTATAGACAAGAGAGTTCTTATTTAGGGAATGTGGTCAGTGCACAGGATGACAGGGATAGATTGAGGGTCGACATGATATACTATAGAGGTGACACATATTTAGTCCTTGAGGCCACATTTGAGGAGATTAATTTGAAGGTGATGCATGATACCCCATCAGTAGGAATTTTCGAGGACTTGTATGAGCATGAGTTACCACATATGGCAGAGATACTTTACATGAAGGTGTCTAGACTCCAAACGTTCTTAGAGTACATTATCAGTAGTAGGGATAGCAGGTTTCCCTATGTGGTTTGGAAGGAGCATGATAGATTAGCATGCATGGATTTGATTCCTAGTATCTTGTTTCCATTATTTGATTTCATAAAAATATTAGAGATGAGGCTCATCTAGATTCCAATAGTTATCAGTGTAGCACAAAAACAATCAGTGGGCCTTGAGAGTGGTGGAATTCCAACTTGGTGGTGGGATCTGGGCATTCATCTGAGTGATAGATTGCTTCAGAAAATGATGATGATGATTGACAAAGTTGTGACAGTGATTGGTTTTCTTGATTGTTTGGATGTCAGTAGAGGGGGAGTTGATGTTGAAATATTGTAAATTCGAAGAATATTCTAATTATATTTGAGTTATAATTTTATAGATCAAATCCCCTTTTGCGGATTGATCATGTCGAGTCTTGTATAAGATCAAATCCCCTTTTGTGGATTGGTCAAACCACATTTGTATGGTGTTATTTGTAAAGTCATCCCCTAGTGTTTATAAAGTGGTTTTAACCACTTCTAGAAGAAGTCGGGCCCACTAAGTGAAGAGACATAACCCTAGCACATCCTCAACTAGTATTTATATGTGAGGATGGTGCCTCACTTGTTTACACTCACACTCACTCATCTAGTGCACATATCTTGAAGGAAATTGCAGTTGTCGGAGGAAGGAGAAGAGAGGTGCATGCTTAGTCTTGGTTTATCTTTGGTGTTTTGGTCTTAGTCTTGGCATTGTATTGGAAATTTATTATTGAGGAAGTTTTTGTTGGGTTTTCTCCCCCATGAGGGTTTCCCATGATAAAATGTTGTGTACCTTGTTGTTGTGTTTCTTTTAGTGATCCTCTTTATGTTGTTGTTTTGGAAATGCATTGAATGCTCATGTAATTTGGAAATAACCTAATAACAACAGTAAAAACTTAGCATGGTTTCAGAGCTTGACTGAATAGAGCATCTTTCACTGGTTATCTAGACGCCATTGTTGAAGTACAAGAAAAATAGGGCTTTCCACTGAAGGGGAATTTTTGACCAAAAAATATCTTGGGAAGTGTGCCCTGCCCTAGCACATATTTTGGCATCTTTAGTGAACCTTTTCAGTGGCCAGATTCTCCAGAAAGTCAAACCCTAGTTTTGACTGGTACTAGAAAACCAGAACCAATACCAAAAGTACCAGTCCAGAATTGCACAGGTCAAGTTTCAAGGGGTAAAACTTGAAATTTTTTGAAGCAGTCAACTCCAGCAAACTCGTCTTAGCCCAGGGCATCTCCTAGTAAGCTCAGTTTGAATTTTTTGAGCACTTTTATTTTCTGGTCATTTTCTTAGCTCCAGGTCAAGATGTCTACAAGCACCAAGCTTGTTGACAACCTAGAAGGTGTGGAAAATTTGTGTGCCTGGAAGTAAAGAATTGGACTCATTCTTGAAGAGAATAACATTTCAAAATTCATAAAAGAAAATGTACCAGAACCCGGAGAAGATGCAACCAAAGACAAGTACAAGAAGGATATGATTAAGGCCAAAAGAATAATCACATATTCCATTAAATACCACTTGATCCCTCAAGTGTCTTCTAAGAATACTCCAAAATATATGTTTGATTCCCTAACCAAATGTATGAAGGAAATAAAATCAACCAGAAGATGAACTTGAGAGCCCAACTCAAGAATACAAAGATGCAAAAAGGAGAAATCGTTCAAGACTATTTCTCTAGGTTTTCTCAATTCAAGGAATAGTTAAAGGAAAATGGAGACAACTTGGATGAATATGAACTCGTGATGACAACTCTTAATGGTCTCAAAAGAGCTGGGGATGCCTTCATCCAAACTATTTGTGCAAGAAAAGAGAAACTCCTATTTGACAGTTTATGGAAAGAATGTGTTCAAGAAGAAGCAAGAGTTTCCAACCGAGAAGTTGTCCTATTAAGAGAATATCAATCCCTACTTGCTCATGCTAAAGGAGGAAAGAAAAAGCCTCATTTTCAAAAGGAGACCCACTTTCATAAAGAATCTCACTCTCCAAAGAGAATCTAGAAATATCATAAGGGTCAAATAAAGGGAAAATATTTCTCCTCTTATCAAAGTTATCATTGTGATAAGATGGGACACATTGCTAAGAATTGTCCTGCCATAAGAGAAGAATACAAAAGGATAAATAAAAAAATACATCATGCCCATGCAGCTGAATATGATGAGCCACCCAAGAAGTTAACTAAATAAGAGATTGACGATTATGTTTTGTTTTCCTCCCTCTTAGGATCTGTGACACCTGGAGAGGATACTTGGCTAATAGATAGTGGTGCCTCTAAGAACATGACAGGTCAGGAAGAAATTATCTCTAGCCTTATGGAAAAGGACTTCCCTGAGAAATTTTCACTTGGAGATGATTATCAATACCCTATCAAAGGAATGGGCAAATCTGTAATGTCCCCATTTTGGGACATTATAACATTACAACATTCCAGAGTGTTATGCATGCTCGAGTAGCCAGATAGGGGTGACAGAGAGTTCAGAAGATATTGAGGGGTTTATTTGGGCCTGACTTGTATCATTCATCATCAAGATCCATTCCGCACAGTTGGGATTTGGTTTCATTTCATTCCGACGATTTCCGTAATTTTGAGTTATTATGGGTCATATCTTAATTAAATTCACTAAGAAGGTCATAATGGGCATATTACTTGGAGAAACATCTTAGTGTAATAGCTCATTGGAATCGAGAGGAAGAGTATTACATGATAAGATGATGAGAAGTGACTTTCAGTGGCCGGAGAAGCCATCAGGATGGATAAATCACTTTTTACAGGCAAAATGGTTAATTAATTAATTAATTAAGTGATATAATCAAGGAATAATAAAATAAAGTAAAAGTCACTTGGAGGGAAAATGTCAACAATGAATTAGGGTTTCGGGAAGCTATAAAGGAAGGGTAAAGCAACCTAATTCATTATGCATTGTTATGATTTGATGTTGAGAGTTCCCAGAGGAGGAGGAGAGCCGACCTTACTGTTTTGTGGATTTCTGGAGGAAACCACCACCATTGATCAGTTTTGGTGTTGAGAGACACACCCTAGCCCATCAGAGATACCATCTAGGTATTTCACCATACTTTTCAGGAGTATCCATTGCAGAGTGCGGAGCTCAGCCAGTGAGGGCGCAAGCTAGTTTGAGGGTTTGGAGAGCTGCACGAGACCTGTATCCAGATTGCAGTTTCCTTCCAACCCATTTAAGATCCAGCCAGGGCGCTTCTATTGAGCCATATATCATCGGATTCTGGAGGTGGAATCTTGCAAATTGACTCATTTATCCATTTAGGGTGCAACTCTTCCAAACAAACATTTGGTGTTGCATGCAGAGTTTCAGAGCAGATCCGGACAAATCCTTCCGACCCATTTCCTTATTTGGTCAGACGGTCGTTTTGAGCCATATAGCAGTAGATTCCATTGGTGGAATCCTTTTGGGCGCATCCAGTGCTCCAGGAGGTGCGCAACCCCCCCCCAGAGGTCCAGATCCAGTGCCTTAGAGATCAGATCTGAGATCCAACACTCATCCATTTTAGTCTAGAGGCCAGGGCGCTTCTATTGGAGTAGTTTCTGGTGCATTTCGATGGTCCATTCTTCTGGACGATTTTTCCAGCTGGTAGCGGTTACCGTATTTATCCGGAATCGCATATTTTTGTCGATCTATCCGTGCATGTATCAGATCTGCTATCATCTTCTGATCACGGGTATTTTTATGTTATTTGATTGTATTCCAATACTGATCCATGAGATTTGACTGATGTTTATATTCTATAGTTCCAGTAGGATATTGTATTTCCATGCTCGAACCGTTATTATACATGATATTGGGAAGTTAATGTTCTCTACTTTTGCATGCATCCTTTATATGTTGTTTAAACCTTAAATATGCAACATGCACATGTAATAACCAACATGCACATGCAATAACCCACATGCACATGCAATAACCATTAAGATCTCAAACATACAACTGAAACGCATCCAGAAACCCCTAGTGTATCAGATCTGCGAGACAGAATAGTAGATCAGTAGCAAATATCTCGATCAGTGGGATCAGGGATATTTCAGATCCACCTATAAACTTGATTCAGGAACTTAGATGAGAATGAAGGATGTACTCTATGTACCAGGTTTGAAAAAGAACTTACTTTCTATTTCATCCCTAGATAAGAAAGTTTTCAGGGTTGCATTCATAGATGGTGAATTTCTTATGTGTTCTAAAGGAAAAAAATATAGAAGATGCAGTTGTTATTGGAACAAAAGAAGGTGGTTTGTACAAGTTAAAAGGTCACTCAGATGTAGCCTTGACTCAATCTACTGAAATTCCTTGTGAACTTTGGCATAAAAAACTAGCTCACATCAACTACAAAGCATTGCCATATGTAAGCAAGGTAGTTAAATATGTACCAAAACTAAAAGTTGATCATGAATGTGTATGCAAGGGATGTGCACAAGGAAAGAACATAAAGAATCATTTTCCAAAGAGAAACAATAAAGCATAAGGAATTATGGAACTTGTCCACTCAAATGTATGCAGTTGAATGACATCAATCTTTGAAAGCAGAGATGTTGGGATTAAGAGGGAGCTCACCACTCCCTATAATCCTCAACAAAATGGTGTAGTAGAAAGAAAGAATACAAGGATTATGGAAGCAGTAAAGACTATTATTCACGATCAAGATCTTCTAATGCAATTATGGGTTGAAGCAGCAAGAACAACAGTATATGTCCAAAACATATTTTCCCATAGTGCACTTGGATTCAAAACTCCCGAAGAAATATTCACTAGAAAGAAGACAGAAGTAAGCCATATCAAAATATTCGGTTGTCCAGTATTTGTACACATTCCAAAAGAAAAGAGAACTAAGTTGGATCCTTCAGGAAAGAAGGGAATATTTGTTGGATATTGTGAGGTCTCTAAGGCCTTCAGAATTTACATACCAGGTTACCATCATATAAAGATCAGCAGAGATTAACCTTTGATGAAGATGCAACACTCAAAATATCAAGGAAATGTAAGCTTGAAGAAGTATATGAAAAAGAACCTGTAGCTCCCAGAGTTGCAGAACCCATGAAGGAAGTTAGAGTTAACCCTGATGATGAGATTCCAGAAGATCATGATATGATAGAATCTCAAGAACCTCCCTGTATGACAATCTCTCACAAGAGAAAGATGTTGATATTTGTGTACCTTGGGAAGTGGTCCCCCTGTGTTTGTGAGCCTATAAACACAAGTGGGAAGTACTATGTACTATGTACCTTGTACTTTATGTCTAATTTCACTTTGACTTAGGATATTTAAGTCAAAAATGAAATTTGATCATTTTAGCCTAAAATGACTATTAATTCACTTTCTGGGTGAATTAGGAGACATAAAGTGAACTTAGGGACCTTAACCCAAAGTGGGTTTGTGAGTGAGATTATCATGGGATGATCTCAACCTTTGATTAGAGATGAGATGGGATGATCTCATCCATCCATATTTTAGGTTTCCTTATGGAGGTTCAAGAGGGGTGCATAGGGAAAGGAGAGGCTCATTCACACTTATGTTCACTTGGAGAGTTTGAGAGAGAGAATTGAGGTGAGGGTGGAGGCTATGGTTGAGGGAATATTAGGCACCTCCTTTCATGGAGGACTCATGGAGTCTTAGGCCCTCTTTTATTTTTGGTAGTGTTTCTTGCTTGGAGGAGGGCGCAAGTGAGGCTAATTTTTTACGACCTCTTTTCACACCTATATTGCTAGGAGTGAGGTTGTTGTTCAAGTGCCTCTTTTCACACCTGTGTTGACAGGAGTGAGGCAGCGTTCCTTTGTAGTTGCAGCATGAAAGTGAGTGCAATGGGAATTCATGTCAGCATATCAGATGCATGTGGAGGATATGTTATCTGGAGCTAGCAACTGGTCTCCTTGGAAGGCCATGATTGTCTTTGTTCTACAGGCTCTGGAACTATGGGATATAGTTGAGGCTCTTGTTGTTGTTCCTCCTGCTACTGCTCCCATCTTGTTAGAAAAGTTCAGGAAGAGGAACAACAAGGCAATTAAAACTCTGTGTGATACAGTGAGGGATCACATTATACCCCACTTGACTTATAAATACTATGCATTTGAGATGTGGGCATCCTTGTGCAAGATTTACCAGAGCTCTAACCATAAACAGAAGAAGGTTCTATTTGATCTACTCAGGGGAATTTGTATGCTCAAGAATGAGTTGGTTAATTCTTACCTTGGAAGATTCACTCAGATCAAATATGATCTTGTAGCCGTCAAAGAGATAGTGGACACAGACTCTATGGTGAGGACAACCTTAAACAACTTTACCAAACCATGGGGTCCATTTGTTTGAGGCATTATTTCCTGGGAGATCATGCCTACTTGGCAGAGACTTTGGGATGATTTCATCTAGGAGGAAACGTGACTCACATCGGAGACTTCTAGAAAGAAACAGATATTGCAGGGTGATGAGGATATTTCTCTTTGGAAAAAAGGCAAGAATAAGGTCGGAAAGGGAGCTCGACAGGGTCCCAAGTTTGGGGCCATGCCACAAGGAGAGAGAAGTAGTGCGCAGAAGAGAGATATGAGCAAAGTGAAGTGCTTTGTTTGTAATAATATGGGGAACCATGATGGACAGTGTCCCAAGAAGAAGAAGAAGAAGAAGGGTGGTACAGCAGAGGAGGTAGAGTTTTAGACATTGTTTGATAGGGAGTGTGCCTTTCTCATTTGTTGCACTTTAGTTGAGATGACAACCAGTATCTGAAACATAGACAGTGGGGCTTCGAGCCACATGAATGGTGTGAGGGAGAATTTGATTGATCTCAGAGACACAAAGGTCAAGATGGAGATTGATCTTGGTGATGACACCTTAGTCAGAGTTGTTGGGTGTGGCATAGTTACCTTTCATAGAGACGACATGCCACCTATTTCATTCAGGGATGTTCTCTTCGTCCCTAGGTTGAAGAAGAATTTGATTTCAGTTTCCACCCTCCATGACAACGGTCTTGAGGTGTCCTTCAAAAGGACAGAGGTCCTCATACACTCTAAGGGATCTTATCTCACCTCAAGGTAGGTGATTGGAGTGAGGGATGAGAAATTGTTCAGATTGTTTTTTCAGCCACTTCATGCCTTGGCAGCGAGTAGTGATAGTAGCAGTCGGTTATGTGAGTTGTGGCATCGAAGGATGGCTCACATTCATCATGTGGATATTATAGGAATAAGAGAGGTTGTGACAGGAGTTCCACAGCTCAGTTTAGAGCATTAGGATGATTGCAGAGGGTGTGCGCTTGGTAAGTTTACCAAGGCTTATTTTCCTAGCAGTGACACCAAGTCAGCTGGGGTACTGTATTTAGTACACATAGATGTGTGTGGGCCCATGTCTTAGGAGTCCTTGAGTGATCATGAGTACTATATCACATTCATTGATGAGTACTCAAGGAATACCTAGATCTATTTCCTAAACACCAAGAGTGAGGTCTTCAAGATGTTCCAAGAGTTCAAAGCTCTTGTGGAGAACCAGACATGAAAGAGGATCAAGGTCTTGTGGTCAGATAACGGAGGTGAGTATTCCTCCAGTCAGTTTGTAGACTTATGTTCCCATGCTGGAATCAGAATATAGATGACCATGCCTTACAACCCCCAATAGAACGGGGTTGTCGAGAGGAAGAACAGGGTGATTACAGGTGCAACAAGATCTATGTTACATGATCAAAGTTTGTCTCTTTACCTATGGGTAGAGGCGAGTGATAATACAGTTTACCTGTAGAGCAGAAGTCCCCCCAGGATTTTGAGGAGATGACTCTTAAGGATGCCTTCACTGGTAGGAGGCTTGACGTCGAGCACATCAGGATTTTTGGGTGCTTGACCTATTCTCATATCTCCTTAGAGAAGAGGAAAAATATAGACCCCACAACCCAGCAGGGGATTCTAGTTGGATAATCAGAGGTCTCCAAAGCCTACCAGATTTACATTCCATCACTACAGAGAGTGGTGGTGAGAAGAGATGTTATATTTGAGGAGGGTAGGGCTTTTCAGATATCTCTCGAGTTAAGAGTTAGTGTTGAGGATAATGTAGAGGCACATATTGATGTCTCAGAGCTAGCACAACCTCATGTTTTTGGTATGCCACTTTCAGGGGTGACAGGGTCACCTTGTATAGATTCAAGTTCACAGTCAGAGGGTGTTTAGGAAGAGGGGGTAGAGGCTTCATGATATCAGAGTTTTGAGACTAGACCTGAGGTAGATACTCTTGGGCAGAGAGATATTACTTCTCCTTTGACTACTTCAAGGACGAGGAAATCGAGATGGTTTTAGGAGACCCTGAAGGAAGCCAAGCAAAACATAGGAGAGACCAAGAGACAGTTCAGAGAAATTAAACCTCCAGTGAGGCTTGGATCTTATTTTTCTATGATGATGAGTATCTCAGATACTAAGAAACATACATTTGTGCATGCAGTTGACCAGCAGGTTTGGAGACAGGCCATGCTCGAGGAGTATGACTCCATTATGCGTAACAATGTCTGGGAGGTGGTTATGAGGCCAGCGGGGAAGTCAGTTGTGAATTCGAGGTGGTTGTACAAAACCAATTATGTTGAAGATCGAAGCATAGAGAAACACAAGGCCCAATTTGTGGCATGAGGATTCTCTCATATAGAGGGAGTCAATTATGATGATAAATTTGCACCAGTTGCGAGATACACCTCGATCAGAAGTATTATTTCCATAGAGGAGGAGATGGGTTGGAGGATACATCAGACAGATGTAAAGACTACATTTCTAAATGAATTTATAGAGGAGGAGGTATACATTAAGAAGCCACAGGGGTTCGAGGTGAGTGAGAGGGAGTCTCATCTGTGCCTTTTGAGAAAGGCACTATATGGTCTGAAGCAAGCTCCCAGAGATTGGTATTCACATATTGACACAGACTTGCTTCAAATGGGTTTTGAGAAGAGAGATGTTGATCCAAACCTATATTTCATAATTAGAGGTGAGGACATGCTCATTCTCATTATGTGTGTGGATGATTTGTTCATCACAGGTGTAGAGGATCTCATAGCTAAGTGCAAGTTGGGACTTGCATCATAGTTTTAAATGAGTGACATCGAGTTGATGCACTATTTTCTGGGTATGGAGGTATGGCAGGGGGAGAGTCACATATTTCTCGAGCAAGGGAATTATGCTACATATATTCTGAGCATATTATAGATGGAGGACTGCAGGCCTATGTCAACACCCATGGTCGCCAACTGGAAGAAGCTTAGTACTTCAAATTCCTAGTTGGTGGATGCTACAGTTTATAGATAGTTGATCGATTCACTTATGTATCTGGTCAACACTAGACCAGATATTTGTTTTGTCATGAACACTCTCAGTCATCATATGGTAGAGTCAAGGAGTGTTCACTGGATTGGGGCAAAACATGTGTTGAGGTACATTGTTGGGTCAGTTGATTATGGCCTTGACTATATCATAGGTGATGGGGTCATTTTGGTTGGCTACACAGACTCAGACTGGCCAGAATGTGCTACTGACGGGAAGAGCACCCCAGGGTGTTTTTTTGGTTTGGGTTGAGGACATGTTTCTTGGTTCATCCAAAAACAGAAGTCAATTGCTTTGAGTTCCACCGAGGCAGAGTACATGGCGGCCAATCAGGCTAGTTGTGAGACCATTTGGATTCATAAGATGCTGATAGGATTATTTGGTAAGGAGTTGCCTCAGACTGTCATACACTGTGATAATCAAATTTGTATCATATTCTATGAGAATCTAGTTTTCAATGACCAGTCGAATCATATTGAGATCATATGTCACCTCATCAAATATTGGGTTCAGAGAGGGGCAGTACAGTTACAGTATATACTGACTGACGAGCATATTGCAGACATTCTCACCAAGGCCTTGCCAAGGGGAAAACATGTCTACTTCAGAGACAAGATGAGCTTGGTGAGAAACACTTTCCTCGGTAAGAGGGAGTGTTGAAATTTGTGTACCTTGGGAAGTGGTCCCCTTGTGTTTTTGAGCCTCTAAACACAAATGGAAAGTATTTTGTACTATGTACCTTTTACTTTATGTCTAATTTCACTTTGACTTAGGATATTTAAGTCAAAAGTAAAATTTAGTCATTTTAGCCTAAAATGACTATTAATTCATTTTGTGGGTGAATTAGGAGACATAAATTGAACTTAGGGAACTTAACCCAAAGTGGGTTTGTGAGTGAGATCATTATGGGATGATCTCAACCTTTTATTAGGGATGATATGGGATTATCTCATCCATACATGTTTTAGGTTTCCTTATGGAGGTTCAAGAGGGGCACATAGGGAAAGGAGAGGCGCATTCACACTTATGTTCACTTGGAGAGTTTGAGAGAAAGAATTGAGGTGAGTATGAAAGATATGTTTGAGGGAAGTTTGGTTGCCTCCTTTCATGGAGGACTCATGGAGGCTTAGTCCCTCTTTTATTTGTGGTAGTGTTTCTTGCTTGGAGGAGGGAGCACTCTAGGAGAAGGGTGCATCTATATCAGAAAGGTGTTTCAGTGTTTAGTTTTTCTTGAGGTCAAATTCAGTGGAGAGGTAGCACACAACATCTTGCTTTTATGAAAGGGTTTATTCACCAGAGTTTCAGGGAGCTAAGGTGCTTCACATCAGTGGATTGGACAACATTTGAGGAGAGCACTCCACGCTTGGGCAAATATTTCATTCTTGGACTTGTGTTGTAGCTTGAGAGAATTTGTTATTGTATCGGGTTCATTTGTTTCATGTACTTGTTGTATTCCACCTTCCTTTCTCCACATATATAGACTTATATTCCAAAATGGTTTTCCCTGGGGGGGTTTTATCCAGGGTCATGTTGACCAAAAATACATGCGTTCATTTTCATGTATGCTAGAGTTTAGAACAACATTTTTTTAGCAGTAAACATCTAGAGGTGTGTTACACATTTTATGGTATGCATGTGCTAACCTATTGGTGACTAATACTACATGATAGAGCACCTAAAATCCTATGTAATCGTAACTAAACAATAGTGAATTTCTTGATCTGTTTGTTGATTTAAAACAATAGCAAACAAGTGTGTGACAAAGAAAACTTAGAGTCATCTTGAGGTCAAAGACAGACCTAGATAGCAGCCTGTTAGGACCGGGAAAAATCTTCAAAATCCAGCTTGGGTGAGAGAACTTATTCAATATGTAGAGAAGTACGATGCCCCAAAAGGAACCAGGAGACAAAGCAAGAAACCTAAGCCATTCTCTACCTATATGGCCTTGATGTGTAATCTCGTAGAAAAGGAACCTACTTGCTTTGAAGAAGTCGTTCACAAGAAAGAATGGATGGACACCATGATAGAAGAATACCAATCCATTATAAAGAATGATGTATGGGAAGTAGTTCCCAGACCAAAGAACAAAGATGTGGTATATTTCAAGTGGATATACAAGATAAAACATGCAATAGACAGAAGTATTGAAAAACATAAGGCAAGATTTGTGGCTCGTGGATTTTCTCAAAAGGAAGGTATTGACTATGAAGAAACATTTTCTCCTGTAGACAGATACACTTCTATCAGAACCATCATAGCTCTTGCGGAAAAAATTTAGTGTAAGTTACACCAGATGGATTTGCAAATAGATTTCTTAAATGGTGTTATTGAAGAAGAAGTGTATATAGAACAACCACAACAGTTTGAAGTTGAAGATAGAAAGACTTATGTTTGCAAGTTGAAGAAAGCCTTGTACGGGTTGAAGCAAGCTCCTAGAGCTTGGTATGGCAGAATTGATAGTTTTCTTATGAGCCTGGAATTTACCAAGAGTAAAGTTTATCCTAACCTATACTTCAAGGTTATGAATGATGAGAAAATTATAATGTTTCTATACAAGGATGATTTATTCTTGACTGGAGAAAAAAATCTCATCATAGATTGCAAGAAGAAGCTCACTAAAGAGTTTGAGATGAAAGACCTAGGCCCAATGCATTATTTCTTAGGTCTTGAAGTTTGGTAGAGCCCAGAGAATATCTTCCTTAACCAAGGGAAGTATGCAATTGAAATACTGAAGATATTTCACATGTTGGAATGCAAATCCATGAACACACCCATGAAAACAAATTTGAAGCTCTTGGTTGATGCTTCGTCGGAGTTGGTTGATGATACTCTATACAAACAGATTATTGGATCATTGATGTATCTAAAAAATACCATGCCAGATATATGCTTTGTTGTGAACACCTTGAGTCAGTATCTGGTGGATCCCAGACATGTTCACCTTGTAGCTGCAAAGCATGTGATGAGATACCATAAGGGTACGTTGGATTATAATCTCTATTATACTGGAGATCGTGACTTCAAACTGTGTGGTTATACTGATTTACATTGGGCCGGAAATGTCTCAGATAGAAAGAGCACTTCAGGATGTTGTTTCATTTTGGGTATAGTCATGACTTCATGGAAAATCAATAAGTAATCTAGTATTTCTCTCAGCACGATAGAAGAAGAATACATTGCAACATGTTCCGCCAGTTGTGAATCCATATGGATTCGGAAGTTGTTGGCAGGTCTGTTTGATCTAGAGATGGAAGCTATTGTAATTCTACGTGATAACCAAAGTTGTATAAAGACGACGGAGAACCTAGGGTTCCATGAAAAGTCGAAGCACATAGAGATTCGGTATCATTACATTGGTGATATGGTGCAAAGGGGAGTTGTAAAGCTCCAATATGTTGGCACAGATGAAAAGGTTGTAGATGTGTTGACCAAGCCTCTATCTTGTGTGAAGTTTGAGTAATTATGAGACAAAATTGGTGTTGTTCGAAAGGACCTCGACAAAAGGGGGAGTGATGTTGATAATACTATGGTATCTTGAAAAACAAAGGGTAGATCCGTTAGGATTTTATATCCTAGGGAATTGATCATCCTTGGGCAGATTCTGAAGGTCCGGTAAGGATGGTCTTCCAGAGTACCTATGCATGTATATGCTTGTTGTGGTCAGTAGTGGTAGCTTCGTTAGGATTTTATGTCCTAGGGAATCTTATAATTCATCGGTAGATCCCGAAGGTTCGATAAGGACAGTCTGTTAGAGTACCACGTGGTAGCTTGTTAGGATTTTATATCCTAGGGAATCTTATGATTCCTGGGAAGATTTTGAAGGTCCAATAAGGACGGTATGTTAAAGTAACACAAGTGTTGTTGTTTATACACATGCCTCATTTTGTTGCCACATGTTGATGATGTTGTTGTTCCAGCCTCGTGTTGTGGATGATGTTGTTGTTCCATCTTCATGTTGTGGATGATGTTGTAGTTATAGCTTCATGCTATTGATGTTGATGTTTCAGCTTCATGCTAATGATGATGATGATGATGTTACTCCATCTCCATGTTGTAAATGATGATATGTTCATGATATTTTCCCAACATAGAGTGATCTGATGGTTCATATTCTCCTCAATCTTAATGACCATTGATCTGTGGATTAACACCTCATTGGTCCATGATCTCTACTTAAAGAGAATGGAGGGTCATTTTCCGATGATCGATTATGAGAAACTTTCTTGTAAAATCTCTCTGTAATCTTTTTATTTTGCATTAATAAACTGCTCCAACTAGTCGTGTTGGCTAGGGTCATGGATGTTTCCCCGTAGGGGTTTTACCATGTCAAAACATAGATGTGTTGATATTTGATCTGGTTGTGTGAGTGGTTACTGAAGGTGTTATTCCTCTGTTGGAATACCTATGTTGTCGAACATGGTATCAAATCATGTTTGAAGACCCACTCCTGTTGTAGATCGAGATCGTGAAGCCGAGTTGCCTCATATCCATTTTCTATCATTTTCATACATTTATGGGCTGAGAGGATTGTTCCATTTCATTTGGAGCACTTTTTTTAGTTAGGAACACTTTTTGTTTCACTCTAAAAGGTTTTTGTTTGCCCAAGATATGGCCATTTCAGTCAGATCCGGAGGTATAAAGCCTGAATATGCATTTCAGTCATATCTGTGTATGCTCTTTGCCCTGCGCCCTGTGTGATCTCAGAAAATCATAAACAGATGGGAAAAGGTGCATCTGCTGGGTAAGCTAACCGATATCTAACCCTTGTCTTCATCGAGATGCGAAATTATTTTCTTGTGTGAAAATAGTTTTGTTTGAGCATGCTCTCCAAGGTCGTCTTCCACAACAACAACAACACCCCCAATCCTCTTGATAAACAATACAATATGTTTTGCTAGACCATTTGTTTAAAATTTTCCTTATTAAGTAGGAGGTCTTGAGTTCAAGTCTCCCTTTTTGTTACTTTTTTTGAAAAAGTTCATGCTCAAATTGTAAAGTGTATTTAACTTCAAATATAAAATTGAATCTCTGTAAGTAGCTTTAATATTTTATTTTAGAGTTATTTATTTTGCATGCAACTTTTCTTTTATAAAGTAACTTCATTGTAAAAGTGATATCCATTTCTCTTTATAAAAGTGGGTCACTTCATACAGCAACTTACACCACCACATGGTCCTTTGGTTATCATTTATGTCTTTTTTTAAATGGCATAACTCTCACATCCGAAGTCCGATTCCAGTGTCGTTTTTTTTTTAAAACCGCCTAATTTTTCGAGATCTTTCCATCTAAATCATCAGTTTCAGTTTTTAAATCCATATTATCTGCATATTTAATATGGATTCTACAAGTAATCTCTTGCTTACCAACACCAACTACTACCAATGGAAATCCCATATGGAGGATTTATTAAGAAGTAAAAGATTCTACCAGATTACCTTGGGAAAGGAAACAACACCCATTGATGTTGATAACAAATTCAATTGGGATAATAGGAATGACGAAGCACGTGGATTAATCAGAATGTACATCTCTTTTGATTTAAGGTTCCACCTTCAATCAATTGATCAACCCAAAGAAGCTTGGGAAAAGATTGAATCTATGTTTGGTAAACACAATATTATTTGAGAAAAACAGTTAGAAAATCAAGTACTGAAATTAAGTCCAAATGATTCTTCTTGCACTAAAGACTATCTATCTAAGTTTAAAACACTCAGAACTTTATGTGAAGAATGTAAGATAAATATAGAACAAGATCATTGCATTTATCTTATTCTTTCTAAGCTAGGTAGTGCATATTTTGTGTTTGTATCTACCTTTTATGCCATGCAAGAGACTCTAGGGACAGCTTAAAACCTAGTCTTGAGAACTTTTGTGATGCTTTGATTAGAGAGAAAGATAAGCTTGTACAACTTGGAGTGATCAGCACCGCAGGTACCTCCAACAAAGCCTTAGTTGTCCATCAGAAAGATAAACCCAAGAATCCCAAGAAGCAACATCCTCGCCACAACAACAAGCAATATAAGGGTCCCAAACCCACTCAGACAGCTTCTCCTTCTAATGGTGACAAAGGAGAAAAATATAGAAGTAACAAGACTGATAGACATTGCAACTTTTGTGATAAATATGGTCATGATGAGTCCAAATGTTTCAATAAGATGGAATATTTATAAGAAACGATGAACAAGAACAACATCAGTATTGATTCTACTTCTTCTTCTTCTTCTTCTTCTTCTCATGGACATGCACTTTCTGCTTCTGGTTTCTCCTTCAATACAACTTCTACTTCTTTTATGATGAGTGGCTTATTGATTCTGGAGCATCTTATCATATGGATAAGGATAGAGACATATTTTCTGCTCTAAATGATTGTAACACCAAGAAAATATTTGTTGGTGATGATAAATCTCTTAGTGTTGAAGGATCTAGAACAGACCAAGTAGAAAACAGTCATTTCAATGATGTATTATGTGTTCGAAGTCTTTCTTGTAACCTTCTATCAGTATATCAAATCACTCATTCAGGTGAAGGTAAAACCGTAGAGTTTTCACCTCACCAAATTGTAACGAAGGATCCAAAATATCCTAAGCATGTTCTTGCAACTGGAATTTATGATCATATGACCAGGTTGTACAAGTTTGACAACTTTGGGTCATCATCTTTTTCATCAGTTTTTGTTGCTCATAGCGATTACTTGAGCAAAATTCGGCATGAGCTGGTTGGTCATCTAAACTATCGCTCATTGCAACAACTATGTAATCAACAGATGGTGACTGGTCTTCCTTTTGTTTCATGCAAAGATGGTGTTTGTGTCAGTTGTGTTCTTGGAAAACATCATCGAGACAGTTTTGACAAACGTGCCTCCTGGCACGACTCGGGCCCTTTGCAACTTGTTCACAATGATTTGTGTGGTCCACTTTCTTCTCCTTGTTTTTCTGGGTGCAAGTATTTTTTAACTTTCATTGATGAATTTTCCAAACATACTTGGGTTTACTTCTTAAAACTTAAGAGTGAAGTTTTTTTCCTACAAGTCCCTTGTAGAAAAGTAATCTAGACATCAAATTCAAAAGTTAAGAATAGATCATGGAGGAAAATATGTGAACAATAATTTCACAAGTTATTGCACTACACAGGGCATCCAAATGAAACACATTGTTCCATATACACCACAACAAAATGGTGTTGCTAAGAGAAAGAACCACACATTAAAAGAAATGGCTAATTGTATGATCCAATCTAAGGGATTAAGTCTAAAGTATTGAGCGGAAGAAATCAACTGTGCAAATTACATAGTAAATCAAAATCCGACAAAGGCTGTTAAAAATATAACACCGTAAGAAGCTTGGAGTAAAATTAAACCAGATGTAAGTCACTTTTGTGTATTTGGCAATATAGCATAGGCTCACATTCCTGATGATAAAAGGAAAGCATTGTAGCCTAAAAGTGAGAAGTGTATATTTGTTTGTTATTCTGAAGATGTCAAGGTTATAGACTTCTTCAACCACATTGTAATGAAATTATTATTAGAAGAGATGTTAAATTTGATGAAAATCTCTTGGCCTGCAAGCCTAATTCAGAGATTGTGCCTTCTTCTGTGTTTGTACCTTCTTTTGTTCCTATTCTGGTTTCTTCTTCAGATGATGATAGTGAGGATAAAAATCCAACTCCGCCTTCTCACCTTCCTCCAAATGAATCCTTTGAACTTGAACCAACACCATCTCCACCACTTCCTAGACGGGTTTGTTCAATACGAGAAGCAGTCGATGATCTTGTCATTGATCCTTAATATCAGCATTGTACACGTTCATAGTTCCAGCGAGCCTCTTCTCTTTTGGCTCAAGTTTCATAGACTCGTGATCCAAAGACATTTGTAGAAGCTTCAGGTCATCCAAATCAGGATACAACAATGAATGGAAAATAGCGTTCTTTAATGGCCAACAATACTTGGGATCTTGTACCTCTTCCAAAAGGAAGAAAAATTTTCATATGTAAATGGGTCTACAGAACTAAGTATGCATCAGATGGAAGTGTTGAAATACACAAAGCTCGGTTAGTTGAAAAAGAATTTTCCCAAGTTGAAGGAATTAACTATAATGAAACCTTTTCCCCTATATCCAAAATGAATTCCATCCACCTTGTTCTTGCCCTTGTTGCCTCATATAAATGGGAGGTCCATTAGATGGATGTTAAATCCTCCTTATTGCATGGAGATTTGCAAAAATAAATCTACATGGAACAACCTCCTAGTTATGTCCAGAATGACTCTAGCCTTGTATGTCACCTTAAGAAATATCTTTATGGTCTTAATCAAGCTCCCTGAGCTTGGTATGCCAAAATGGACAACTTTCTTATTGACATTGGATTCTCTAGATGCCATTATGATCCTAATGTCTATACTAAGAAAGTAGAAAAACATATCATAATCCTTGTCCTTTATGTTGATGACCTTATCCTTACTAGTAGTGACTCAAAAAAATTAAACCATGTGAAAATGAGCCTTAAGAAAAAATTTGAAATGACAGACTTAGGTTTTTTGCACTATTTACTTGGCCTCCAAGTTTTGCAAATCAATGAAAGATTTTTTCTTTCCCAGTATAAGTATGCTTGTGACCTTCTTCGTCGCTTTCACATGGATGATTTTAAACCATCCCCTTCTCCCTTCCAATCTGGAGTCAAGCTTACTGCCACCTGTACTTCTCCCTAAGTTGATGCCACCTGTTAGCACTGAGATTCACCCTTAGATTGCGGGAGGATAATCCCAATACCCATCGGATTTTTTGGTGGATGTTGGTTTTATATGAGTCGAGGTCAATGGACAAAACTCAATATATGAATGATGTTCAACATAGAACTTGACAAGAAATGCACAGGGAAGTGAGGGCCACAACTAACTTCAGTCAGTGAATTGAGTTTAAGTGTGAGCAGAGGGAAGACTTAGTAAGAGAGGTGGACAAGACTGCTATGGGCATCAGGCCTTCAAGCAGCTTGGAGAAGAAAAACTCAGACTCAATATCAATCTTAAGCTCAAGCTTCAGACACTAAAATATGTCCAAACAACACAATCACAATAGCACAATGATCAAACCTACATCACCATGCAGCTACAACAACTCGACTGGATCCTCCATGCCTAAGCCATTCAGTGTAAGAGGGGAAAAAATCACAAGGAAACTGACTAAAACTGGTTACGATACCACTGCAATCAAACCTACATTACAACAACATAACAACCCTCGACTGGATCCTCCATGCCCAAGTGTCTTAGCACAGTTTTTACAAAGAGATGAAATTAGGTTGACTTCTATTAATATGAAAGTCTCAAATCTGATACATAACCAGAGAACAGTTCTGGAATAAAAACATTACAAAATAGGGAGCTCTTCTCAACCAGTTGAACCCTTTAACAAAATATCAAAACTATCTCTTTATACTCAGATCAGTGCTCGACTATCAGGAGTGTGATCCCGTCACTACATTCAAATCATTGCATTCGAGCAGTCTTCTGTCAAAATGTGCATGTATCCCTCTGTTAGATGCGAGATCAGATTGGTATGGGTCTGCAGGAAAATCTGACCATAGGGGTACCACGGCTGACGGTTCAGTCCCCACAGTCGGTCCCTCCATGCCTTCTAATTACTAAGTGAGTCAAGGTTCCATCCACCAGACCTTTCATTTATTAACTGAACCCTCGAGATCGAGATGAGGCTTAGTGCCTAGGGGGCGGCCATGCACTACTCTCGGATTGAACACTATATGAGCACGTGATTGTGGGGTCGTCAAAAGTTGTGTCCCCACAATGAAGCATGACCATTGATCTGGGCGCGGTTTGTGATCTGGGTGCACCTGCTATATTTAGCTCTACTGCCAAGCTTAACCGCCTGCCAACTTTAGAATCTGCCAAATTGTTCCCTGGGGTAGGGGGACGCTACTCTTGACGTTGAACAATAACACCTACCAGAGGATGACCTGTCGTTGCTATGCTGATGTGTCATAAAAGAGAAGTGACATGTGTCATTAAGAAAGAAGCGAATGATATGCCCATGGCTGCCTGGACTAAGTGCCATGTGTCACTGTCGAACAGGTGTCACGTGTCACGACCAACAAGTGCACCAGATGTCCATACTGATAACTGCCACATATCCTCTTAAATCGACGGCTGAGATCTCCTTTGGGTCTCCACACTCCGGGAAAATCAAATCTCAAACCTCATCCTCTTCCATGCGCTTTCACCCAGAGCTAAGGATTTGGTGATGTGTGGCTCCTGGATCAACGGTTAATATCTCTTTGAGTCTCTAGGATCTTTGAAAATCAAACCCAAATCTCATGTTTTCCCCTTTGCTTTTCTCCAGAGCCCTAGATCTGGTGTCGCATGTCCATTTGAATCGGACGGCTGAGACTTACTCTGGCCTTCGAGCTTCGGGTGTTTCGGGTCTTCGGGACTTCGAGAATTCGGGCACTTTGGCACTTCGGGCCTTCGATACTTCATGAACTTTGGTGCTTCAGGCCTTCAGGACTTTGGGAGGCATGGTCTCTAAGATCAATGGCTCCTTGCTGATTTTGAGATCAATCGTCCATAATTGCTTCAGGAGTTCGGGCTTCGACTCTTCAGAAGTTTTATGCACTTCTCACTTCGAAACTCCTGAAGCTCATTTCCCCGAACTCTTGGATCGTCTGCCACCTATCCCCCTCAATATCGGACGGCTCATTCTCACTTCACGTTTCAGGACTTGGGACCTTAGACAAACAACTTTAACAATATTTCAAACCCCCGATTCCTATGAACCTCTGATCTGATATTCTCAGGAGTGTCCACTGTTGAATCTAATCTCGCCTGTTGCTTGCCCCGAAATGGACTGTTCTGAATGTTGCGCTTTGACGTTTCTTGTGCAGGCTGTGAAATTGGACAACCTGTTGCCCTTGACAACTATATGTGATAACAMCACCCTGTATCATCAGTTAGTTGGTAGCCTCTTATACTTGACTCATACCCGTCATGATATTTCATTTGTTGTTGATCTTATTTCCCGGTATATGCAAACACCCCATGAAAGCCATTGGAAAGCATCTAAAAGGACACTTCTCTATGTCTGTGGTACATTTCAGTTTAGGATACATTACAGTTCAGGGGAGACTCCTTTATTGGTTGGTTTAACTGATTCATATTGGGTCGGTGACCCTGATGATCGAAAGTCTACTGCAGGTTATTTTTTCAACCTTGGTTTAGGACCTGTCACTTGGGCCTATAAGAAACAATAGGCTATTGCACTTTCTTCAGCAAAAACAGAGTATCGAGCAGCGGTAAATGCAATTCAGGAAGTCTTGTGGATTCAACAGATCCTTTCAGAGTTTGGATTCCAACAACAACATCCAAATAGCCTTTGGTGTGACAATCAGAGTGCCATCAAGCTCACCAAAGAACCATTTCAACATCAGCATAGCAAGCACATCGAGATAAACATGCACTTCATCAGAAAGATCATTCATGATCAAGTTATTGAATTGCTCTTTTTCCCTATAGAATATCAAGTTGCAGACATTTTCAAAAAGTCTCTTACATAAGTGAAGTTTTCCAAACTTCGATCTATGTTAGGATTCAGGAAGTTTTCATTAAGGGGGGATAGGTTCTAATGTCTCCTTCCTTCTCCTATTGTGTCACTATTGTAAATCCTTAAATTGTATCCCAAGTTGTTCTTAAGGGGGGATGTTAGGATATTTAGACACTTAGGAGTTAGTTAAGATTTACTTGGTCTAATGTGTCGTTAGGTAAAAGTGTGTTTCTTAGTGTGTTTCTTTAGTATGCATTAGTATGCATTTGTAATTAGGAAATTTGACGGTCACAATATGTTCCCAACATAGAGTGATCTGATGGTTCATATTCTCCTCGATCTTAATGGCCATTGATTTGTGGATTAACACTCGATTGCTCCATGATCTCTATTTAAAGAGAATTTAGGGTCATTTGCCAATGATCGATTGTGAGAAACTCTCTTGTAAAATCTCTCTGTAATCTTTTTCTTTTGCATTAATAAATTGCTCCAAGTGGTCGCGTTGGTTGGGGTCATGGATGTTTCCCCGTAGGGGTTTTACCACGTCAAAACATCGATGTGTTGATATTTGATATGGTTGTGTGAGTGGTTACTGAAGGTGTTTGTCCTCTATTGTAATACTTGTGTTGTCGAACACAAACCACATTTGTATGGTGGTATTTGTAAAGTTGGCCCCTAGTGTTTATAAAGTGGTTTTAACCACTTCTAGAAGAAGTCGGTCCCGCTAAGTGAAGAGACATAACCCTAGCGCCTCCTCAACTAGTATTTATATGTGAGGATGGTGCCTCACTTGTTTACACTCACACTCACTCAACTATTGCGCATATCTTGAAGGTAGTTGCAATTGCAGTAGGAAGGAGAAGAGAGGCGCATTCTTAGTCTTGGTTCATCTTTGGTGTTTTGGTCTTAGTCTTGGCATTGTATTGGAAATGTATTATTGAAGAAGTTTTTGTTGGGTTTTCTCCCCCATGAGGGTTTCCCGTGATAAAATTTTGTGTACCTTGTGATTGTGTTTCTTTTATTGATCCTATTTATGTTGTTGATTTGGAAATGCATTAAATGCTCATGTAATTTGGAAATAACCTAATAACAACAATAAAAACTTAATAGTTGAGACTTACTCTATATGGCAAGATAGACTTTTGTTTTCCGATGCCCAGGATCGAGTCGGACAGTGGTTTTGTAGACTTAGACTTCATTGAGACACCTTTGCAGGGGATGATTCAGGATAGTGGTTTCAGTCACTTCAGGTATTTCAGCTTAGGGCTCCAAGAGAGGAGGATTCAGACTGGGCACGTTGGTCCAATAGTGATGATCATAGTGGTGCAGCGGAAACATGGTGGTTCCTTCCTAGGATTAGTTTGGGAACCTTGGATTACATTGTTTGACATTTTATCTACTATTATACATGATAGAGTCGGTTTTGATTTTCAGGAGTTTACTCCTGGGATTTCATGGGTTGACAGTTGGGGAATTGGAACAAAAGGAAGATTCGGCCATTACTTTCAAGAGATTATACATATGGAGCACTGGATTGGTGTCTTAGGTGGGATATTCTATGAGGGGTGGGTTAAGTATTTGCAGTATCTATTTTCTCTATTATTCAGTGGTCTTCATGAGGCCTCTTATGTGAGTACATTGCAGGACAATATTGTGGGTGGTAGGTGCTCCATGTCTTTCAGATTGGTTTGGGATCCTAGGATCACTCTCAGTTCCAATTTGGTGCAACTTGTTAATCGTATGATTGAAGTGGTATTGCTTGAGGACAAGCAATATCTCGGAAGGGACGACTATAATGTTCCCATTTTTGTATTCTCTTATTATGCAGTGAGAGTTACTTTAGGAGGTTTGATTCAGCCAACTCACAGGGGTGAAACTAAGTGATCAGTGAGCTCTGGAGATTTGGAGGAGTTTTATGGGGGCCAACTTATTGTATTTACCATTATTCATCATCATGATCATTTCCACACAACTTATTCTTGGTTCTGTGGCATTCCAATGATTTCCGTAATTTTGGGTTAATATTGAGCATATTTTATTTAATTACACTTAAGGTACTATTTGCAGTTTGTTTCTTGGAGAAATACCTTAGTGTAATAGCTCGTTGGAACCGGGGCGAAAATATATACAAGATATGATGATAAAAAGTGACTTTCAGTGGCCTGAGAAGTCATAAAGGAGGATTAATCACTTTTTGGAGTAAAAAGGTTCATTAAATTAATAAAGTGATTTTATGAGAAAACATTAAAGATGAATTAAAAGTCACTTGAGGGTAAACAGGTCAAAAGGGATATAAAAGAGAGATAGGGGCTCATATTCTCTCATTATGTTGATGATCATTTTCATTTGCATCTTTGAGTTCTGACAGCTTGAATGTTTTGAGGGTTTTGAGTAAACAACCCCTAGAGATCATTAAGGACGTGAAAGATTCCTTTGTTCCTGATCCAAGATTGGCCAAGGTGGTGAAAAATTCCACCCTCACCATTTTATTTTAGTTTCATATCCATTTCTTGCATTGTTGGTAAAGGAGGGCACATCTTTGGAGGGTTTGTGCATAGAAAGGGTGCATTGTCAAAGGGAAATAGGTTCGATTTGGATTTAGGGACTTGGACCTGGTAGAGATATTGTTCTAGGAAAATTTTCCATCTCTAGGGGTACTCTTCTTGATATTATTGGGGGTTTTCACGTTTCATATTTGTTTATTTTCATAGCTTGGAGAATTTACTGAAGGAGGGTGCATTTGTGATGAGAGATCTAGTGGTTTGGGGTCAAAGTTATCATCTAATTCTAGGGAAACTTATCATAGGAGCTAGCCATCATCTCTCCTACATATCAACGGTCATTTCATGAAGATTTTACATCAGATTTATTGTGAATATTTCAGCAGGGCATAAGCAACAAGGAGGGTGCACTTCTTGGCATGATACACTTGGTTTTTGGCATGATATTATAGCCCAATAGAGCAACTATCATTAGGAGATCGTAGAGGAGGATTATTTTCATTGTTTGATTGCATTTTGGGGGCATTACAGGCCTCTAAAGAAGTGGTTATATCACTTAGAAAAGATCTGGAAGTTACTATTGTTGGACATCCATTTACAATAAATAAATAAGAAAGGATTGTGTGGAGGTATTTGTGATTTAGTTGTGTATTACTTGTCATTTACTCTTATGTTTATTCTAGTTTATGTTCCACCTGAATTCATGTTGTTTTAGACAAGTTAAACTCAAAAACATGGACGGAAATTCAAGCAAATTGTTTGACATAATGCCTCAATGAGACAAACTATCATATACATAATATCAAGCCAATAATATTAACAACAAACACTTCATGGGTTATAAGGAGGTTGTAATGCATCCCATTGACCCTCTAAACACATCAGTAATCCAACTTGAGATTTGAGACAAAAAGGGAGTTGATTTGCCAGAGGCCTTTGAGCAAACATGCAAAGTGTGTGACAAAAGTTCTCAACCATTTAGATGTGATTTTTATATCATATTTGGTTGGGGATATTACACGTATCCATGACACTACTAAAAAATGAGGAAGAAGCCATTTAGAAGGCCCAACAATATGATTTATCTACCCCCAATCAGGGTACATGTACACCATTCTCCTTGATGCTCCTCTCTCTCACTCAAGTGACTTTTCTACACTAGGCGCATCCCACACAATCGATGGTTTGGTCGGATGTATCTCCCATACTTACCCACAACATACCCCTTCTGATACTAGTGGATATAGTAACACTTATGGTGGTGCCCACACTTTCTATGGATACCAAAACCCCCCTTTGGATCCTTCATGTGCTTTATCTCATATGGGCACCAACACATCTTACCATGCACCCCATCCCCATCCTCATGGTCAAGGTACACCTTACAAAAGATCTCCTTGTGGTGGTGTTTCCATGAACCCTTTCTACTCATTTCTTGGTCCACCAACAACTCCCTTTTATCCTCCAAAACTAATACCCCAAACCCTAGCTAGTCATCCTACACCCCCTCCTCTATGGAAAGTGTATGCACAACAAACTGCTCCCAATCCCTCCAATCATAAAAATAATAAAAAATAAGGGGAAATGAAAGTAGACCAACCAAAAATAGCGGAACCGAAACCCTCCTCCTAATGCCAATGTTGGGGGAAATCAACCCACCAACGAAGGCCAAGGTAAGAATCCCCAGCCCAAGCAGGGGAAGAACCAAAACCTTTGCACCAACAAACCTTGCACTACTTGTGGTGTTTATGTGCGTTAATGAATGAGTGAATTGTTTAATTTCCTTCCATATCAAATGGCATGTTTAGACTTGTTTGAGATTGATCATAGAGTATTTGAAAATGTACTGAATTTATTTGGAAATATAGAAGTTGGTGTTAATCACAGACACATGATTATTTATAACTTTGGGAGTATTATTGAGTAAAGAAACATTGGAAATGACTCTTGAGTGTGTGTTCCTTGGTTTTATTAATAAGTCGAGTTATTACTAATATTTTCCATATTTCCAAGCTGACTCTCTACTTTGGGTTTTCTATGTCATTATCAAGTTTGAGCCATGACTTGGTGTTAAATTTTAATGTTCTTCTTTGTATGTCCAATGAGTGTAAAGTTTCTATCTTATTTGAATTGCTCAAATACTTTAGGGTGTGAGTAGATTTCCATGTTTTTGTGCTACCAAGGTTCATGTTCATGTCCATGTTCATGTAGGTTGTTTTGCAATAGTTTATCTTCACATGTTGCCAAATTCTAGGTGCATGCTACATGGTCAAATCCATGTAGAGATGCAATTGAAATTTGTGTTAAATAAAACAGTCTTATCCCTCACCGGATAAGAATTCTGAAAACTCACACCACACGAATCTTAAAACAGTAATCCCTTATGGTGTTTGTTTCGCATATTATGTTGGCCTTTATTTTAGTTGCTTATTATAGTTGGCATGGGATGTTAAATCTTGAATTGAATATTTATATGTTCTTTGTTATTTTTAAATATCATAAGTTAATTTGATATTTCCTTCCTTTTTGCAAGGGATAAAGTCAAAGCTACAAGAATCTTGTTAATAAGAAAATTAAGTTCCCCAAGCCTAGGTTGAATATCATATATGGAGTAGCTTTGTTGACAAACTTGGTATGATTATGTTGGGTCATGCTCATTGCTTAGATTATGTTTTAGTTCTATTGCTCAATATCCTCCTTTTGAGTTATATATTCTGCATATTCGAAGCCATACCTTTGTTGTCATTTTTTTAAAACCTTACTTTCTAAGATGAATAAATTCCTCATTATGTGATTCATTTGATGATTACTACTCAATTATGCATATATTTGTAGACGATTATTGACTCAAGATTATCTTGCAACTATTATGTATGTGTCTAACTATTGATGAAAGTGCTTATATTGTTTATGCATTAGTATTTCCAACAAGAATTAGAGGTGTTCATTGTAATACCCTTGTTTCCCTCAGCTTGTAATTAATCAGTACTTATGATTACCATGCCATGTCATGTGAACAATGTAAATGTATTATTGTTTAGATTGATAACAACTAATTGTGGGGTGAAGCCTTGAAGTATTGGCCATGATACCACTAGAGGAAAGAGTGAGGAAACATGTAGAGAGGGTTCATCATGCCAAGATGACCCAATCCTCTTTGCTCAAATATTTGATCTAGAATAATAATCCTCATCCTGATCCTAAGGAAAAATCAGTTAATGAGAAAAGGAATGGTGTTTGAACAACCAACTACCCCAATGAATGGGAGCATGGAGGGCCTGGTTGAGAAGACAAAAAACTATAAGCCCGAAGTACCCCAGGGTGCAGTCTTCTTGCAGGCCCAAATTCACCCAAGTTCCTTTTGGCATAAGGAATAGGACAGGTCCAAAACCTTTTCTTGGGGGGGGAGGCGTGCAAGAGAATACAAAAATAAAAGAAAGAAAAAATAGGGAGAACGGAAGAGAGTTGAGGAGGTGAGAATAAGACCATTCCCAAAAGGGGCCTTGGAAAAAAAAAGATCATAGAACTCGTGTAAGAATTATAATTTGGAACATAGAATACCCGAGGACCAGAATGGAGAAAAAGAGGGTTGGGGGATTGATGTTGGATGGAAATAAATCTAGCTAGGAAGGCATCTAATAAACCATGTGGAAGCCCTAAGCTTAGTGGGAAGAAGGGAGACTTTTGTTGTTTCCAAAGAAGTGGAGGTCGGAAGACCAAGGATTGTATTTTGATTGGCCTATTAGGCCAGAGATCCGACCTTGGGAAAATAAATAAGGCCATGAGCTTGATGCTTGGAAGAAATCTAACAAACCTCGAAGAGGCCTGGGCTAGGCGGGGCGTGAGGAAAATTCTTCACCGAGAGTAGTGAGAAGGAAAGTGACCTCTAGGATTTTGCAGAAGACCCGAGGAAAAGAGAGAAATCCCTGGTGGTATCATGGCTTGGCATGAGGGTGTCCAGAGTGCTAAGAGTGAATGACTATGAGCCTATGGTTGGGTGGAAAGGCAAACACCCACAACAATTTGGTAGCTCTAACTTACAATACATATAACTATTTCACATATTCTGTGTAATTGAATTGAAATGTGTGATTTGGACGTCTGTGATTGTGTTAGAGATGTGCATTGCCTTTGGGTAATTGTAGGATGAAAATTTTGGTGCATGCCTTGCACAGTTGAATATAATTATCCTAAAATATATAAAGTAAATTTTCAATCTTACATCATGTCGAGGATTTTCTACCTGTTCTTGTCTAGAAAAGGAGAATTGTTAGTAATGGGTTTTTAAATGAATTTGGGGCATAAGGCTTTGGCCTCTGTGCTAGTTGGAAAATCCTCAAAGGGATTTCCCAAGGATCATTTTCACAAATATAGAGTTGGGACATACTCTACGGGATCGCTCAGGTCCTGTCAATGCCTCGAAATTACCTTTTCCCTGCTATAGATTTCGAGCTCTGTAGATGAAAGGTGATTCCTTCAAACCATTTTCTTTTCTAAGTGACCTCAGGATCAATTCAAAGGACTTGACCAAATTTTGGTTAAATATTTAAGAGTATGGCCCTTGAGAGCTTATCAAAGTTCCATATGACCAGGACCCTAGGAACCCTGCACTACGCTCAAAAGGATCTAAGTTATTCGGGCTTCGAGATTTCGGAGGATCGGGGCTCCGGGATGTTAGAACTTCACAACACTTTAATAATATTGAAGGCAACCTACTGACATGGTTACTAGAGAGTTTGGTCGGCAATTGGTGGTTTCTTATCAGTTATCTTAGGATCCGCCCTATCATTAAACCTTGACCAACTCTTCAATAGTAAAGTAACGTGAGTCGTCGATCCAAGAAAAATCAGGATATTTCTTGACCAATGGTTATAAGCTATGGTCAATTCGGCATTGACTCATTCCAGGAGTAAAAAGGTGTTAGACAGTCGAAATCCCCAAATTTTGAAGTCGTGAAGTACTGTGAGTCATTGATCTAAGAAACATCGGTATACTTCCTGACTGTTGGAAATAAGTTGCAGTCAATTCGTTGTTGACTCACTCCGGGAGTAAAAAGGTGTTAAATGGTTGGAATCCTTGAATGTCGAAGTTGCAAAGTAACATGGGATGTATATCTAAGGATCCTTTAGGACACTTCTCAACCATTAGATCGAGTATAGTGGAAGGATAGAGTAAGTGGTACCATCAACCGAAAGCAAACAGTCATCCCTGATTTATGATCTCTCTGGTAGGTAACCCTTCAGGGAATTATTGGTTTAAGAACTATAAGGGATGTGAAGTCGTGAAATCTTGGAGCAGTGAAATCCTGCCAACCGTTAGATCCTGGGAAGAATTTGGGAGCGATATGAGTTGTCGAACTGAGGATCCATTGTGATCCTTTCTCAATCATTCGATTTACTAGTGGAAGGACGGCATAAACACTTTGGTGAAGTCTTACTCTGGGAAACGTAAGGTACAAGGGGTAAGAATATCCAGAAAGTCGAAGGCCGGAGTACGTGACGAGGAATTTCGAAACTTTATAACTCCGAGATTCTGAGACTCCAAAAGATTCAAGGATATATGAAAGTGTGTTAAGCATCGAAGCATCGAAGATCCCTTGTTGTAGTGTCCATTTCCAATTGGATGGGCCCGCATACACCATGATGATGTGGTGTGCCTAGATAATTCCACATGGCATTGTAGGATTGGTCGCAAGTTAGGTGTGGGACCCCCACCCCTTGTCAAGTCTAAACCATGTGTTAAGTGCTGATAAATATCAGCATTCAGAATCTTTAAGGGTGGACATACCTCCACCATGGATCCCAGTGAGGAAAGAGACTCTGGGACTTCGGGTCTCTGGGGATGTTTTCAGATCTGCACAAAAATGATGAAGGGTCGAAGGCTCGATACTTGAGAAGGCCTTGGGGTGATATTCCTTGTAACCCCTCCTTTCGCGGACACGTCACTACCATAGAATGATGAAATGGGTCACGATGGCGCTATGTCGAACAACACGAAAGAAGTGATTCCACATGGATGCCACGTGGCGAAGGGGGTGGCCATTGGCCAATGATGCCCCAAAAACTTTGGAAGGCCATAACTTTCCAATCAAGACTCAGTTTTGGACAAGATTTCAGTCATTGGAAAGCTCTCTGTGAGCACACGACAATGGTGTCCTCATCCGAGGATTCAGGGAGTTGTAGGAAAGCAGAAAAATTATACCCCCATCCTTTAAAAGGATACTTAGGGGGTCGAGTGTGTGACATTCATCCTTGGAGTTCATGTTATGCTTAGGGTGGTGAAATTTCATTGTTAAATTTTAAGATGTGTTGAAGGTCACCTTTTTGAATGTGGCATTTTGAAATGTCTATATGATTGAGTGTGTTATGAGTGTCAATATAACATACATCTCTTCCTTTAAAGATGCATTTCCTCTATTCATTCTTTTGGAATCCGACATGGGTTTTCTTGGTGAAATTTCATTTAATAGTTTTCTCCTAAATATAAATTGATATCATACCTTTAACAACAACAACAAAAACTAGTGAGAAGTCCATTATAACAACCTTGGGTATTAACTAATAGACTAGATTTTGTTAAAAAAAATGTTAATTGATAATAATTTTTTAAATGGAGAATTAAATACAATTTTTCCTAACATAAATGATTGAAAGTTTCCAGGATGGCATTGTGCATATGTAGAGGGAAACCAATATCACCTTGATCTTATTCATCAATCCCATATTCAACATTTTAATTCTCTTGCATTACTATAGCACATGTTACATCATTAAGTTAGTTATGTTCATTCTATAATTATGACTTATTTAGTGAATTATTGGGCCATTGAGGTAGAATATATCCTTGATCTCATAAAAAAAAACTCTCACTTGGGAATGATTTGATATCATTTAATTATGTGAAGAAGATTGAACAAAGAAGAGGGTTCACAAGTGGGATGGAGAATAGAAGATGTGGGATTGAACTTAGAAGTAACTCCACTCAAGTGCAAGGAGCAAGAGGGCATTCCCAAACCAAAGCGACAAAGAGAGATGAAAAATGACTTATCCAGAATCAAAAGAAATTAACCATTTTTTTGAGAAATATCCATGTCTAAAGAGGAATGCAATAAGGAGGATGGAAAACCATATTCTCGATCAAGTAAAAACTGCAAAGATGACACAATTTCTATCCAAATACAAACCAAGGTAAGACTGAGAATAAAAGTGATAGAAGAATGCAAGAAAAAGTAAAAGGTGGGCATCCAAGAGACAGGAGTACACGTCATTGGAATGAGACTATTTTGATGATGCCTCACTTGAGTGAGAGATATTGTATTTTCCCAATTTCATGAAGCAATTATTATCACAAGTTGTTTAAATAGTCAAAGTGAGAATTAGACAAACTATGCAGTAATATAAGGACTAGGAGAACTAGTGTCATCTATGGTAGCTCAAGAATCATCTAGGGTAGTGTTAGGGTCAGAAATTTGGTAGGCCAAGATCGACAAACTAAAACTACATATAGAGTTATCACATTGAAGAAAAATATATATATTTGGCATTGCAAGTTATCTTTATGTGTTATAAATAGTTTGTTATTGTCTAGTGTGTTTAAAAACTTACATATATGTGTTTGTTCTAAGGTTTATTCTCTTGTTTTCTAGTTCTATAAAAGTTATGGGTGTGATCATTCTAACCTATGGGACTATTCTCTAGTTATAGTGTGTATTCTCACTTATCTTATGTTTTTTAACTCCTAATATAAAATAGGTATATTCTTGGTGACTTGTGACTATTCTTTGTTTCTTGATATCTCTATCTGTGCATGTAGTTTGGACGGAAGAATATTCTACCTATTTCTGATCTGTAAATGAGGGGCTTATAGTATACTCACTTCACGAATAAGGATGCTCTACAAAATTTAAAATTTGGTCCCTACTCTTACTTTTCCAAGGCTGATATTAGGCTCCTACAATTTCTATTGGACTTGAATGCTATAGATTCAATACTTGGTTACTTGATTGGTTCATTTATTGTGGTGCCAAGGCCAATTCCCATCGACAAATCCAAATTAACTTTGAATTAGTTTCCTTCAAAAATTGACCTCCAAGAAATATATATGGTCAATCATAGTTCTATAAATCACTACTAATAGAATAGGAACTTCGGACATTTTTAAAATAACAATGCACTAGTTTGAATGTGCATTCACCAACACTTTAACTAAGGACAAATACGTTCTTAGTTATACCAGCACAATACCCACTCTTTTATCTCTATTCAAACAAATATAGACTATGTTATGATATTTCCCTGTGGTTTTATATTTTCACACGCAAGTCCAATTGTAAACATGTTCCTCCACACATCTCTAGTCACCTATCTTTAGATAGTTTTTCTATTTAGGATTGGATTCATTTTATAACTCAATGCAATGATCCTTCAGTTGCAATTACCACACATATGTATTTACACTTGAACTTAGTTTTTAATACATGCAATCAATCTTCATGTATATAGTGTGTTTCCCTAATGACTAGAGTGTCGTAGAAATGCCTTCACACACACACACACACACACACACACACACACACACACACACACACACACACACACACACGTGTGTGTGTGTGTGTGTGTGTTATGACCCAAGGGGGGAATATATATGGCTAAATATATATGATATGACCCCAAGGGAGGGCATATATGGGCCTAAATATACATGTAATGTTTAAATATATATGTAATGGGGTCGGCCTAGTAGAAAAGGGGCCTCATGTGCAAGTGTGAATAGCTATATATAAGGGATCATGTATTCATTTTTAAGGTGAATTGTGAAGTATGAATGGTTTTTGGTTATTTGGAGGGGGTTTCCCTATTGTTTAAGGAGTTAGTGTGTAACTTATCTATCTTGGAGTTGTTCTCCACGCTCACATTGTGTACATGGTGTGTAATTATGTTCTATTATGATAATTTAAGCTTTTGGATACCGGTGTGTGTGTACACACACATAATGAGAAGCCCCCTCAATATTTATATAACTTGCAACCCAAATACACTAGCTTGAATATAATCAAATGCGCAATTGTAAACCCAACAACAATGAACTAACAAAGGGACTCCAACACTATAGGGAGTAAAGGAATGTTGTGGTTTATGAGGAAGAATTCCCAATAATTCTAATGTATTTGATACTTGTAGCGATGCACATTGATAGGATAATTTGAGGTTATGAGAATTTGTTTGGTTTTAGCTAAGATTGACACCAACAACTCAAGAAATTCAACAATTGTTATAGTCATAGCCACTAGATAAATAAATAAATGATTTAATGGTGGAGATATCACATTATATATACCACGTGGGAATGGTCAACAATAGGAATTAAGGTGTGGGTGAATAAATGCAAGGGTGTGTAGTGATATAACTAGTTGATCAAGTATATGGCTATAAGAAATTCATGTATGGAAAAGAGATGGTAGCCAAAATAAAATAAGGTAATTAGTAGATTTAATTATTTATTGTGTCATTCAATGACCATTTCTAGCCAACCAAACAAGACATAGTTAAAGAATAAAATGTCATGGTTAACTATATGGATTGTATAGCCAATATAAACAATGAAACATTGAGTGTATCTCTCCTAGGAAAGATACATCGTCCCACAGATACGTACAACATGTACGGATGTTGTACGATCATGTATGAACTCTGTGAAGCTTAGAGACATTGTAAATGGCTTAGAGGATGTGTATGACCTATTGGATAACTAAGGTTAACCTTGAATTCACCTAGTAGGTAAGATCAATGCTTAGAGGAGAGGGATACAATCCAAACAAATAGAAAAAGTCTCATCAATGCTTAAAAATGTCCAACAATCCACCAAACTCAAATAAACCAATTTAGAAACCTCATGTAAAACTGCAATGGATCTGAGGTGAAAACCATTAATCTTTGGGCATGAAAATGCATCCCATGGTGGTAGTATTAGAGCTATTACACTCTCTATTAGATAAAGAAAACCAATCATGAATTAAATCCACAAGTTTGATTACATATCCCTCTCATTTACACTCCCACTATTCATTGGAATCCATTTGTATCAAAGAGAAGCTTTATTATCAACATAAAAACAACTTGAAATAGTAAAATAATAACCCACAAAGAAAACATTGAACATAAAGGCGTTGTTTAGCCTAAAAACCCAAATGGAAAAACCAACATTCAATGGTTGCTAGGTTTATTTCAACAATATTTGGTCACAATGTAGTTTGTGGCTCCCGTCCATCCCCCTCTCTTTATGAGAAAAATCACCCCACATGAGATTCTAATTAAAAAGAGATATAGGAGAGCTAGGGTAATGGGAAGGCCAAGGTACTGGGATTCAATTTCCCATTCCTCTCTCTCTCTTTTCCTCTCCTGTTCTATCTTTTTTTTAATTTTTTTTAATTAATTCATTTTTTTCTTCTCCTTTACTTTATTCCATTTTACTTTGCAATGTCTTTTACATAGTTTCTAGCCTTCCTTAATTTCTAAATTGTTATAGATATTGAGTCTTACAACCATTACTTTTTGTTTAGATTCATTATGTATCTCACCTCCCTATTGAGAGGCTTTTTAGTCTCCAAAATCGTAGAGGTCCAATCTATATTAATGTGCTTTCTATCTGCTTCTCTAGATCATGGCTCTGACTTTGGATCCTAGATACAACTCTAAATTTGGGTTTGCCTCTCACTCATGGATTTGGTTACTGGCTCTTTTAATAGCTCTATCTCTAGTTCCTAGCTCACTTGTTCTTGTAATAAAAATGTCTACTCACTAACTCACAGCTCTGAGCAATCTCCAGATCCAAATTCTGCAATTAGAATTCATTCCCATATCTATCAGAATTGAATATGAAACACCTTGGCAGTCAATGAAGCTAAGCCATATGCTAGTTTGTGTTTGTTTAGTGATATCCCAAAAACTATGTCCTCATGCAACAACCCCATCAAAGGAAGAGTGGTCTACATTCTTTTGCTAGGATCAATTTCTTCTCGGCATGGAAACAACTCTTTGATGCCTACACATGATTAAAATCACTTTGTCTATGCAACAATGTCATTTGGATGACAATATTTGTGTGTAATCACAATTCATTATCCAACATTATGTTTTTTTAGGAAGCTTTCATGGAGTTCTCAAGAACCCCCCAAGGTCATTAACCTCCATTCACCAATCTCTAGCACATCTCCAAGAACGGGTTCTTTGGATGCAATATCAAAAACAACAATTGGATTATGGCTTCCCTTGGAATCAACTTGTTGTTTGTCTTGTTGATGTTTTTGACCTCTTGTGTTGTTATATCTCCTTGATAGCTTCTTCTCCTTGGATTGGAGATGTAGGAAACTATTTATCTTCTTCAATATTCACTCTGCACACTCCTCTCTTGATTGTGTGGTTTTTGGGGTGAAGCTCTGGATGAAGTTGCCAACACTTTGTTTTCCAATGGCCACTCAACTTGTAGCGGTGGAAAAATTTCTTGGCGTTTTTGTATGGATTTCTTAACATGTTCCTTTTCTCCTTGTGCTTCTAAATTTGTTGTTAGTTTGGGGATATATTCTTTACGTTCCTCCTCTAGAATCAATCTATCTTGTGTCACATGGATTGCTTCTCCTATAAATATGCACCACAATGAAATTTATTTCCATAGAATGAGCATACCTATCAATAGTAATAGTTATTAGTGTTATGGCCTTTCATCCTGCAATAATGAAAAATAAGGGATGCCTTACATAATGCATACCCATGGTTCTTCTTCTTCTTCCAATTGTTCTACTATTTCTTCTTTTATGTGTAGGTGTAGGTTGAGTCTTTGAAATCTTCTCATCACTTCCCTTATGCAAACCACCACAATAAAGTTGAGGAGGTAGTGGGATTCCACCTCCATGTATTTCTTCTCTTTCTTCTAAGAAGGAGTACAACTCCACCATTTCCTTTTCTGTCACAAATGTGATCTTGATTTTCGTGGCCTTTTCCTCACCGCCATTGAAACCTAGGATTTCATGTTTAACCCTATGTTCAACTACAATGAGACTTAGGATGCCTTGTCTTCTCTTGATTAGACTTTATCCATCATAGCCATCTACCTTAACAATTTCAATCCAACTCCTTTGGTATGATTTTCAAATTCACCAATATTCTCTTAATAAATTTCTATGGAAGGTGAGCCTACCAATGTTGTCTCGGTCATGGTGTTGGCTTCACCAAGGGAAATGGAAGGTGGATTTACTTCTATGATATCTAGGATAGCTTCTTGGAGCTTTACCAATTCATCTTCCTTCTCTTCCAATTGTTGTTGCAATTGAGTCATCATTTAAGTGCATCTATGCTCTTTCCAATTATCCAACTAGATGACCTTCTCTCCCAAGTGTAAAAGTTGAACTCTACTCTTGTCCCAATATACCATAACCATAGTGAGGGAGTCTTAGCATTCAAAAAAATTCTTCTTTACCAATGGTAGAATTATTTTCAAGATCTCAAGGTTCTTCTTTGTCTCTTTCATCCCTTGGTTAAACATCTTGACCTATTCCTTCAAGTGCTTTTTCTCTTCTTGAAGCTAATCATTGATCGCCTATAGGTCTTCCAACCTCTCTCTTTTTTCTTTACCCATGATAGGTATGTAAGGTTTTGGTAGCTAAATCATGGTAATGGATTCAACTGCTTTGATACCATATGATCTATAAATGAGGGCCTTATTGTCCACTGACTTCACTAACACATATGCTCTACATAACTTAAAATTTGGTCCTGGTCTTACTCTATCAAGGTTGAGATTATGCTTCTTCAATCACTATTTCGACTTGAATGCTCTAGTTTCTAGACTTGGTTACTTTCTTTTCTTAAATTTTGATGTTCCAAGGCCAATTATCATAAGCAAATCCAAGTGAACTCTAATTCAACTACTCGCAAAATATCAACCTCCAAGAAATATAAATGTCAATCACAGTTCTATAAATAACTAGTAATGTAATAGAAACCTTAGGTGTTTAAAAAAAAAAAACAATGCACTAGTTTGAATGTGAATTTCCTAGAACTTGACCAAGGATAAATCTATTCTCAAGTATACCAGCACAATGTGTAGTCTTCCATCCATGTTCAAGCAAATAAGAACTATGTTATGACAATGCCATGTGGTTTTATATTTGCACACACAAGTCAAATTGTAAACCTATCCCTCCACACATCTTTGATCACCTATATTTAGATAGATTTTCTATGTAGGCATGGATTCAATTGCTAACTCATTGCAACGGCCCTTTGATTTCTATTACCATATGTATGCATTCAGACTTGAACTCAAGTTTTAATATAGGTAAACAATGCTCATATATATAGTGCATTTTCCTAATGACTGGAATGTCATAACAATGGATTCACAACTTTGTGTGTGTGTGTGTGTGTGTGTGTGTGTGTGTGTGTGTGTGTGTGTGTGTGTGTGTGTGTGTGTGTGTGTGTGTATGTACACACGGAGAGAATGGGAATCCCCCTCAACATGACTATAACTTCCAACCTAAATACTTAGCTTGAATATAATAAAATTCACAATTGTAAACATGATACTAATAAACTAAGAAAGGGAATCCAAGGCTATAAGGAGTAAAGGACTATTGTGGTTTATGAGGAAGAATGCCCAACAATTCTAATGTATTTTTTGCTTGTAGAAATGCACATCAATAGGGAAATGTGGGGATATGAGCAACTGCTTGGTTGTAGCTAAGCTTGATACTAACAGCTCAATTAATTCAACAATTGTTATGGTTGTAGCCACTAGTTAAATAAACCAATGATTTAATCATGGAGAAATCACATGATATATACCACGCATGGATGGTCAACACTGGGAATTGAGTTTTGGGTGAATAAGTACAAGGGTGTGTAATGATATAACCAGTTGATTAAGTGTATGGCTATAGGAAATTCACGTATAGAAAACAGGTGGAAACCAAATTTAAATAAGGTATTTCTCATGCTTAATTATTTATAGATCCATTCAATGACCATTTCCAACCAACCAAAATGGACATAATTGAAGAAGAAAAATTCTTGGTGAATGTTATGAACCAACGCCTTGAGAATGATAAAAATTCAGTGAATACTAGTCCACTTTGAGGGGGGGAACTCCTTTTATAATATATTCAATGTACAAGATGATATGAGATTATCCTAAGACTAGGTCTCCTTGGTATATATATATATAGGATACAAGGGGTACAATTATAATGAAAGGGTACAATGAAGGGTTCTAGCCTACATACAAATATAACACTAGAAATGTAAAAATTCAATATCTAGGGATTGATAAGGTGTTTTATACTTAACATGGGTCTTTGAATAGGGATTAACTTGCCCCTCCCCTTCAAACAAGTGTTCTCCTCAACACTTGTCTAATTGTGAGTGTTTCTACATGAAGAACTCATCTTCCCATGTTGCATATTCCATTGGTAGGTTCTTCCATTTGACGAGGCTTAGTAATTACCCTATTTCACAGCCACTTAATCCTTGTTTCAAGGATTGTTTCTGGTTCTAGTATGATTTTCCTGTCTTCATTAACCTCTCGTAAAATAGTTTGGACTGGGATATTGTCACTGATTACCTTTTTTAAGCAATAAATGTGTAAGACTGGATGTACACGTGAAGATGGAGGTAACTCCAATTTGTCATCCATACTTCCAATCCTTTGCAACACCTTATAGGGGCCATAATATCCACGTGCTAATTTGTTTTCCTTCTTTTTTTGTTTGAGGGACATATGTTTATATGGTTGTAGCCTCAAAAATACTCAATCCCCCTTTCTTTGTGATGGTGATCTGCTTGTTGTTTCATCCTATTTTGTGCCATAGCCAAGTTGTCCTTCGATAGTTTGAGAACATCTTATTGGTGCCCTATTTGTTCCTCCATTGTCTAAACCTTTGTAGTCCCTTTCAAGGGAAATGTGATGGATGGAGGATGATATCCAAAAAGTTCTAGAAATGAAGATATTTTTTATGAAGTATGGAAGGATGTGTCGTACCACCATTCTTCCAAAGGAAACCACTTGACCCATTGTGTCTATTTATCAGATGCAAAGCAACAAAGATATCCGTCTAGAAATTTATTCACAATCTTAGTTTTCCCATCATATTAAAGATGGTAGGATGAGATGTGAGTCAATTGAGTACCCAAACAAGAAAATAATTAAGTCCAAAAATTTCCACTGAAAATTGGATCTTTGTCACTTACAATAATCTTGGGAACTCCATGTAGATTTTGAACTATTTCCATGAATGATGTAGCTATTTTACTTGCTTTAAAAGGATGAGAAAGAGAGAAAACATGGGCATACTTTATCAGTTGATTTGTTGCTACCATGATGACAATTTTTCCTTTAGATTTGAGTAAAAATGTAATAAAATCCATGGAAAATTCTTCCCATTGTTGACTTAGTATAGTTAATGGTTGTAGGAGACATGTCGTCTTGATTGTCTCTCCCTTATTCTGTTGGCAGATCACACATTCAGGCAAAAAAAATTGAATGCCATTTTTAAGACCTTCCTAGAAAAAATTATTCTTAATCCCATGGTAAGTTTTTAAGAACCCTAAATGTCCTCTTATAAGAGAAGTGTGCAATTCCAAAAGAACCTTTTGTTTAAATTGGGAATTCCTACATAAATATAGGTGATCATGGTACCATAGAAAATCACTCTTCCATACAAATTTATCTAATGCGTTGGGGTCCTCTTGTAATTGTTGAATGATCTTGGATACCTCTTTATCTTGATTCCATTATATCATTTCTTCTTCTACCCGATCAGATTGCATAATAGAAATAACACATAGTGAACCCTTTGTTTCTTCTTCTTTACTTGAAAGTGCATCTGCCACAATATTATGTTTTCCTTTCATGTATATAATTTCAAAGTCATAAGCTAGAATCTTTGTAACCCATTTTTGTTTCTCTTTTGAAGATAATCATTGCTCCAAGAAGTAATTCAAACTATCATGATATGTTTTTACTTTGAAGTGTCTTCCTATTAGGTAAGAGCATTATTTCTTAATTTCATGTAGTATGGACAACATTTTTTTTTTCATAAATGGGTTTGAGTAAGCTTTTTCCTTTAAGTTGGAAGCTTTCAAAGGCAAGGGGGCTTCCTTATTTCATTAAAACTGCACCAATGTCATGGCCTGAGGCATCACACTCCACAATAAAAAAAAATGTGAAGTCAAGTGTGGCTAGGACAGGAGTTGTACACATAGTCTCCTTAAGTTTTTAAAAATATTTGGTTGCTTCTCGAGTCCAATAAAATGCTTCCTTCTTTAAAAATGTTGTTAGAGGTGCCATTTTTTTACTATAGTTCTTGACAAACTTGTTTTATATCCTGTCAATCCTAATAATCCTTAATGTTTCTTCGAGGTTTTGTGAATTGGTCATTCCCTTATAGATTTAATTTTGTTAGGGTCCACTTTTACACCTTCATGAGATAAAATATGACCCAAATATTCTACTTCCTAAACCCCAAAAGAAAAAATTGAAGGATTTGCATAAAATTGTTGCTCTTCCAAAAGTTGTAATACTCTATCAAAATGTTGTACATGCTCTTCCCAAGATTTGTTGTAGATTAGTATGTCATCAAAAAATACTGACACAAATTTTCTAAGGAAAGGTTTGAAAATAGAATTCATCAAGCTTTGAAATGTTGAAGGTGCATTAGTAAAAACAAATGGCATAACCAAAAAATCATAATAACATCTGTGCATTATAAAGGCTATTTGATGATATCTTGAACGAAGATCCAACTTAGTAAATAAAATTTCTTCATGCAATTCATCTAATAATTCATCAATGACAGGAATAGGAAACTTATCTTTGATTGCCATTTTGTTGAGATGTCTATAATCTAGACACATATGTCATGAACCATCCTTCTTCATAACCATCACTACTGGTGAAGAGAAAGAACTTTGGCTACGTTGAATGATGTCTGCATCTAACATTTCTTGGATCATACACTCAATCTCACTATATTGTGCATATGGATACCTGTAAGGCCTAATGTTAGTTTGTACACTTTCTGGTTGCAAATGAATAGCATAGTCATGATCTCAAGTAGGAGGAAGACCCTTAGGCATCTCTCCAAATACCTTGGAATGGTTCTTGATAACTATTGTGCAATTAGATGTTTGAACATCTAATATAGATGTTCAAATATAGATGTTTGAACATCTAACATGTTCAAATATATATGTTTGAACATCTAGCGAGCACAATTGTGCAATTAAACCATGGTGTCCCTTTTTGAGTAATTTTGTCATGCTATTAGAGCTTATCACCTTAGATGGTTTCCCTCTGATACCTCTAACCTCAAATTCCTCACCTTTTGAGGAAAAATTCATGAAAATATCTTAAAAATTAAGGGCTATTGTTCCCAATGATTGTAACCATTGGACCCCTAATACAACATCAACACCACCCATTTGGATGGAAATCATGAGAATATCCAATAAATACTCACCCATATTGAGCTTAATATTATGGCACTTCCTAGAAAAATTTATGGTACCTCCATCTACAATCATTACTTGAAACTCTCGTGCTAGAAATACAAAGAAATTGAGATCTTTTGCTAATTTGTAATTGATGAAATTATGGGTATTACCAGAATCAATCAACATTGTTACCTTTTTATTTTTTATGTATCCTTTTATCTTGGGGGGTTTTGGAGTATTGATGTCGACAAATGCATGGAAATATTGTAAATGTGTTGAACCCACACAGAATAGATCTAGCTAAAAAATGATACACACATTTGCAAAGAGAATAGGAGAAAGAAGAATAAGGAGAGAAAAGAATGAAAGAATTCTCATTAATCGTTGTGAATAATGAATAATCTACACATGATATACTCTGTATAATTCAATGAGTGTGCACTGGAGGAGAACCAATGCACCATAGTGGTGGTATAGAGTGATCTGGACACACACCAGTAGTTACGGGAGTGAACTACCACCTAATCTAGTCTCTCAGGCAGTTACGGGAGTGAATTGCCACCTAGTTGAGTTAACTAGTCAACTAGTCTTCAGTTAACTGAATGAACAAAGAGTATTGAGGAATCAACTTAGGGAATCAAGGGTAATGCACCATTCTGGTGATGATACCAAGGCAAGGTCGAATTATCATGGTGATGATCCCAATGTTGCATGGTGACAAAACCGATGCAGCATCTAAACTCAACTCAACTAGTCAAACTAAAGTGTCAATTGAAAGAGAATATTCTCCAGGTGGAATATTCTCCCCTAAAATATAGGAGACTGGATAATGACTAATTATGACTAATAAACAAGGAAAAACATTGAAAAATAAATCCTAGGTGTGTGTGAAGTAACTCCAACACCCCCCCCCTAAACATCACTGTGGTGAAAATAAAGAATGGGTCCCAGCAACGAGGCTATGTTAGGTACCCAAATACAAAAGATACACTAAAAATAAAGTGAGGAAAGAGGGAAAACCTCATGGGAAACCCCCCCCCCCTCAAGGTACAATGTATGTAAAAAAATAACTACATGTGTTAGGCAACTGTGTCCTTCACTCCAAGACGACTTTACAGAGAATGGAATTTATGCTCAGTGAAGGTCTTGGTGAAGATGCCTATCGTCTTTTATCCTGAAGGACAGAACTGTAAGTTGATGATCCCCTTGTGTACTAAGTCTCGTATGTAGTGCATGTGGATCTCGATGTGCTTCGTTCACTGCCTCTGAACTGGATCTCTGTAGAACTTTAGAGTGCTCTGGTTGTCACACTAGATGACGATCGATCGATGAAACTGAATGCCCAACTGAGTGAGAAAATGTTGTAGCCACATAGCTTGGATGGTTATGTTAACTACTCCTCTGTACTTTGCCTCATTTGAAGATAGAGAAATGGCATATTGCTTCTTGCTCGACCAACAGATAGGCCCGGAACCAAGACTGAGTGAGTAACCAGATGTGGACTTGCGATCAGTGTTATCACCAGCCCAGTCAGAATCAATAAACCTGATGAGATCTAATGTAGAGTCTGTAGCATAATGAATCCAAAAGGTGATGGTGCCCTGTACGTATCAAAGGATATGCTTTGCAGCCTTCCAATGTGGCTCATGTGGCTCCTGCATGAACTTGGAAACTGCGCCAACTACATATGAGAGGTCTGGTCTGGAGTGTGTGAGATACAACAAGCTCCGTACTAGTTTTCTATATAGTGTGATGTCAACCAATGGAGTCTCCCCGCCATCCTCAAGTTTGACTCCCAATAGGAAAGGAGTTGGAGCAGACTTGCAGTCTGTCATGTGAAATCTCTCAAGGAGATATTGTGCATACTTGGCCTGAGACAGTTTGATTCCTGATGCATCCTGACTGATCTTGAGTCCAAGGAAGAAGTGTAGAGGACCCATGTCCTTCATCAAAAACCTGTCATGTAAAATCCTCTTGACTGCAGCAATCGCTAAAGTCAAGCAACCAGTGATCAACAAATCATCAACATACAGAACTAAAAGTAGAAGTGAATTAGTAGTCCTGAGCATGTAGACATCCGGGTCTGATTTACAACATACAAAGTTTTGTGACAATGGGTAGGAGTCCATCTTGGCATACCATGCCCTCAGAGCCTGCTTGAGGCCATAAAGGGACTTCTTCAGTCGAAAGACCAAAGACGAGTCTTACATAAATCCTTGGGGTTGCTCCATATATATCTCCTCAGAGAGATCGTAGTGAAGAAATGCATTCTTCACGTTCATCTAATGGACTTCCCATCCTTTGGTTGTCATAATGGCAAGTGCCAATCATATGGAATCCATCTTCACTACTGGAGCGAAGGTCTCATCGTAGTCAATACCATGAACCTGTTGAAAGCCTTTGGCAACAAGCCTGGCTTTGTATCTTCTAATATGTCCATCTGATGTTCTCTTGGTCGTGTAGACCCATTTGCATCTGACAAGTTTCCTCCCAGAAGGAAGGGGAACCAAATCCCAAGTCTGGTTCTCGAGGAGGGATTTGTACTCCTCCTGCATGGCGAATTCCCAAAAGGGATTTCCAACAGTCTCACCATAAGACTGTGGATCTGAAGACTGAACCAAGAAAAGATGCTTGCAGGGAAATGGTTCAGTGGTAATAAGTGAAACAGGAAGCTCCTAGAAATCATATTGATTTCTCCTAGTATCGGTTGGATCACCAATGAGATCCCCTGCATCATGAAGAGTAGTTTGTGCCCACTTAGGCCTCTCCTCTGGCTTTGCAACTGCATCTGGATGCTCTGACTCTGCATCTGACTGGACTGAATCTGAATCTGAATCATCTGAGTCTTCTGAATCAGAACTCTCATCTGAAGAGTCGACATGTGCATGCTCATCATCTCAGACAGGTGGAAGAATGAAGGTGTCTGCATGCGGCTATTGAGGTACATGCGAGACACTTTCCTCGAATTAGACACTTCACTCAATGATGAGTCGGTCCGAGGAAAGATCAATAAGTCTATATCCATTCACACCATCAGGGTATCCAACAAAAATACACTCATTTCTCTATGGATCAAGTGCCTTCCTCTTTTCAAAGGGAATCTGGGCCCATGCACATGAACCAAAAATGTGAAAGTGGGTCACTTCCGGTTTGAGGCCGCTCCAAGCCTCGTGTGGGGTCTTATCCTTGATAGATCTACGAGGAGATTTGTTTTGGATGTATGTTGTACAATTAAGTGCTTCGTCCCTTAGTCTATTTGGTAGTGACTTTGCATGCAGCATGCAAGATGTGATCTCCTTTAGAGATCTATTTTTATGCTTAGCAACTCCGTTTTGTTGCGGAGTATAGGGAACTATGTGTTGCAAATGAATCCTTGCCTCATGGAAAAGATTATGGATCTCATTATTTACATACTCTCCCCCGTTATCAGTTCGAAGGACTTTGATCTTCTTTCCGGACTGTGTATAGACCATGGCTTTGAAGTCTTTGAGGTGTTGAAATACCTCGGATTTTTTCCTAAGAAAGTAGATCCATGTAAAATGTGAGAAATCATCAACAAAAATGAGAACAAACCTCATTTTTCTGATGGATGGATGCAGAAAAGAACCATAAGGTCACTGTGGATCAGATCTAAAGGTGCGGAAGTTCGTTGATACTTTCCTTTGTCGAATTTCTCTTGAGGGTGTTTTCCGAGAACACATCCCTCACACACTCCCTTGGAGAAATGGATGTCTGCTAGACCATCAACCAATCTGTGCTTGCTAAGTTATTGCATGTATTTGAAATTCAAATGTCCAAACCTTTCATGTCATATCCTACTACTTTCATCAGCATGAGTAAGCAGTAAAGCATAATCAAGTTCAACGAATTCAGAAAATGTATACAATCTAGACTGATGATTTACCTCACCAGTAGCAACCCTAGAGTTGGTTTGCATGTCATATATGTCCATGGAATTTGGTGTGAATATGACTTTATTTATGGTGACGGAATTAGTCATCTGATATATTGAGAGAAGGTTGACAGAAATTTTGGGAACGTGCAGCACATTCTCGAAGATTTTGTTAGTGAGTTCAATCCTTCCTTTGTCGGTGACTTCAACAGAAGAGTTGTCCCCCATCAGAATAGGAGGACCTTTGCATTCATCCAAAGAAATAATATACTTCTTTTGATGCATCCATATGATGTGATGCTCCTGAATCAACGATCCAAGCATCGAGAGAGGAGTTGATGGCAATCAAGGCATAGCTAGAATTGTATTTCTTCGAATTCGGATCTTCTGGCTTCTTCTTCTTGGCACCCTCGGGGATGCGATCTCCAAGGTTGTTTTGTTGAAGTATTTGAGACATCAGATCTATTTTTTTTTGCATGCATGTGGATTCTGAATGGAATCCTTTGTGACAGTGCGTGCATTTATCCCCTTTTCCTCCCTTTTCCCCTTTGGATCCGGAGGCATCAATGAAGGGTTTTGTGTACCCTTCCTTCTTCGGATGTGCATGAGCTTTCCATTTATATTTATCTTTAGATTTCTGATATTTGTGTCTGCCATCATGCACAGTGAGTGCATGAACCCTTGGGCCTTTGATTGTGCCCATGTTAATGAGCTTGGTTTTCTCTTGTGTCAAGGATTCGATAAAGTTCTCAAGAGAAGGCATCTTCCAGGTGGCTTCAGAGGCGAATCTGACAGAATGGCATGTGAATACGAATACAGAGAATTCAGGACCAAGATTGGAGAGAATGGTGAGAACCATTTGTTTCTCCTCCTTTGATTTATCAACCCCACAAGCTTTGAGTTGCGACAGTAAATCCTTGAATTTTGTAAAGAAATCTTGGATATTGTCGAAAAATTTTGGATCCAATGTGAGAAATTCCACCTCTATCATGTGTCCCCTCATATCATCCTATTTTACAAATATCCCTTCCAAGGTGGTCTGGGATTCATTGGGAGTCTTACAGGAAGATATGTGAAAAAGGAGATCGGGAGAAATAACACTGCAAATTGTTATGAGTGCTTCATCCATGCGATTTAAGTACTTGGATTTTTATATGGATGATGTCGGTTATGTATCTGTATTCAAGGTTAACCTGTACAACCCTCTAGTTAAGATATGTATGGACATGTTATCCTTCCATGCAAAATAGTTGTAAGGTGTAAGAATGAATTCTTTTTGGAAATCCATCTTCCCGTTGTCTTCAATATTTTGTACCTACAAAAAATTTTGGTGTAGCTTTTGCTTAGTAGTTCGTTGGCTCTGATACCATGTAAATGTGTTGAACCTGCATATAATATATCTAGCTAAACAATGATACACACATTTTCATAGAGAATAGGAGAAAAAAGAAGAGGGAGAGAAAAGAATGAAAGAATTCTCATTAACCGTTGTGAATAATGAATAATTTACACATGATATACTCTGTATAACTCAATCAGTGCACACTGGAGGAGAACCAATGCGCCATAGTGGTGGTCTATATTGATCTGGACACACACCATCAGTTACGGGAGTGAACTTCCACCTAGTCTAGTCTCTGAGGCAGTTACAGGAGTGAACTGCCACCTAGTTGAGTTAACCAGTCAACTAGTCTTCAGTTAACTAAATGAACAGATAGTAATGAGGAGTTAACTTAGGGAATCAAGGGTAATGTGTTAGTCTGGTGATGATACCAAGGCAAGTTCTAATTATCATGGTGATGATCCCAATGTTGCATGGTGACAAAACCAATGCAGCATCTAAACTCAACTCAACTAGTCAAACTGAAGTGTCAATTGAAAGAGAATATTCTCCATATGGAATATTCTCCCCTAAAATATAGGAGACTGGATAATGACTAATTATGACTAATAAACAAGGAAAAACCTTAGGAAAAATAAATCCTAGGTGTGTGTGAAGTAACTCCAACAAATATGTCATTGGAATAGTCTCTTCTAGATATATATCTTGTGGTGGTTCCAATTCTTGATCTTCATCCTCTTCACAGTCTATGTAGAATAATTTCTTCTCACTGCATTTATGCCCCTTACTATATGTGTTGTCACAATTGAAACATAGTCCCTTTTCTCTTCTTTCATCCATTTTTTGAGGTGTCAAACTTGTTGTTTGAGTGAGGTTAGGAGAGGGAACATGGTGCTCTCTATAGTTTCTAGTGGTCACCCCTCTAGTAGCCATATTTTGTTTCCACTTTCATTTCCATATTGAAAGCTTGCTCCAGGGATTTAGGTTCAAAAAGATGTGCCTCATGTTGAATTTTCTCCTTTAAAGTGCTCATAAAGAGATCTAACAAATTATCCTCGGGAATTTTCTTTACCCTTAGACTAGGCTTTTAGAATTTTTGAATGTTCTCTATAATTGGACCTTTTTGTCGAAGATTGATCAATTGACTAAAAAATGTATTGCTCTTAATATCCCCATAATGTGATATTAATTCATCCATAAAAATGGACCAAGAGATGATAGAATTCTTTTTTTATTTCACAAAACCATTGATACCAAACAAATTTTTCATTTTCTAAATACAAGGATGTAATAGGTACATTTTGCAAGCTTGGCACTTGGTGTAGATCAAAGCATTGCTCCATCTGAAATATCCATGTTATAGGATCTTTACCATCAAACTTACTCATATCGATCTTTAGAATGTAGTTCCTTGGTGCCACATTGAAACCTAGATGATGTGGATCTTAAAGTGATGAATAATCATGATTCTAGGAATCAATATTCATTTCCTCTACATTTTCATGATTTCCTTGCATTTTGATATCTCCTTGAGGGAGTCTCTCATATAGGGCATGTAATAAGATGGCATACATGTGATTTTTCAATTCTTCCATCTTATTTTCCATATGCTCCCAATTTTCATTCTTATTTATTTCCATTTGATACCTATTTTCATCCATCTTGTTTTCCACATGTGCACTATTTTCATTCATCTTCTTTTCCACCTTTTCTATTTGGTGAAAATTTTCATATTTTTCTTCTTGAGTCATCGTTGAGTTTTCTAGAGGCTTATTTGATGAAGTAAATTTTGGAGGAACCTTTGGAGCCATGTGATAAAATAATAATTATTCTCTCTTTCCTCTTTTTCACAAATCTTGAATCACCAAAATATATCTTCCAATCAAAAGTTATGTCAATTGTAAGTTACGTACCTTTCAAACCCTAATTTGAAGTATGTTTGGATGGTTGACCTTTCTCCTGATATTTATATATTAACTTTGAACCCTTATTAGTCTGAAATTTAGTCTTGTAGTACTCTGATGTGGCTTCTTAAACTCTTGAAAAATTCACAGTTTGAACCTTCAATGATAAAAAGTTATAACACAAATACCAAAATGTCTTGTTTAAGACTAATTTCAGGATTAGTAAACAACCCCAACTTCCATGAGATATATATCACAAATTATAATTGTTCAATTTTTGAAAAATTTTCCATAGGTATTTTGTTATGTCTCCTCAGGATTTTGAAAAATTTAGAGTCTAAAACTTCACCAAAATGTTTTTATAGTGAAAATAAAAGGATGGCTCGTTTGAGACTAATTTCAGGACTGGTCACAAACCCTAAATTCCATAGGATATATATATATATGAAAATACAATGAACTAGATCCTAAATTTTTTACCGCTTGTTATTTGATATCTTTACTCAGTATCCTAAAAATTTTGTTGTTTGAAAATTTTTAAAAACAAAGTTATAGAAAAAATACAAAGATGACTTGTTTAACACTGATTTAAGGATGAGTTAAAAACCCTATCTTCCATAGGTTATATCTCCAAAATTATAACGAAACATAACCTAAAATATTTACTAGAAGTACTTGGAGATGTCTCCTAAGTAACCTCCAAATTAATCTATTTGAATCATCCCAGAAAAAAAAGTTATAACAAAAATTATAAGATGACTTCTTTGAAGAAGAAAAACCCTAGGATAGATGCTCTGATACCAAATGTTATGAACCGACACCTTGAGAAGGATAAAAGTTGAGACAATAGAGAAAAAAGGGAACTAGAGATGGGGAAGTCAAAGTTTGTGTTTTTTTTAATTGGTTCTATTAATGAATCCCATGCTTACTGAGCAAAACTACTTGTCAGACCCCTATCGTTCCCTCTTGAATGCTCCAGCCTGAGCTCTAGCATTAGTAGTTTTAAACATTGAGGCTAGCCATTGCCTCCAACATAGTGCATTGCATAGCTACAATATCTGAATTCTTCTTACCTATTTTTATAGTTTTAAACATTGAGGTGAGTCATCCCACCAGTCTCCTAATTTTTGCATCCAAGTCGTGGGACTAGATACCCAACCATATGTTAAGATCAAAATCCTCAACATATGCTACCTATTACAGGTAGTGACTTCAAAAAGGTCTATATCTATGTAGTTATGAATCACACTCTTTATAATTTTAGAATAATTGTCTTCCTTAAATCCATCATTTGGCTTGATAATCTAAACTTCTATAGTAATTGCCTCTTCATGGTGTCAAAACTACTCGGAAGTGTTTGATTTGTTTAGTTTCATGCATCTTTTAGTTCTAGGGTGCTTGGTTGGATTTCTTTGAATTAGAGCCAAAAGACTCATTGAATTTTCGATGAGTCTAGCACTAAGTGAGTGCTTGGAGGTAAAACCTCAACACTAGATAAATTCACTTAAATTGCAATTTATTCAAAAAGCGTTAGTCCACCAAGTTGAATGGATGTTTTTGAAAAAAAAATTGCTTGATAAAAAAAGGGGGTTTTAGGTTTTATTTCCAACGATGACTTTCTAATTGTGACCCTCATTGTGAGAACATAATTCCAACGTGATGTTGGATTCTTTACTTGGTGTTTAATCAGTGTCATTGGATTTTTCTTAGGTGGTTGGCAGGAATGATGTTATCCTCTCATCCAGGTTCAATTATGACAAGTGACATGTGAGAGGTGAAACCATGTCTACTGAGAAAGGATAAGATAGATAGGAATAATATGATTCATGGAAAACATTTAGGCATTCTGAAATATTATTTGGTCAACATTTCTCCGAGGATGTTGCATCTTGAAGAGGGGTAGAAAGGTAACTCAATGAATTGATCAACTTGAGAGAGAGTACATATCACATGAAGTAAAAAAAAACCGGAATCCATATACTTTAAAAGAGCTTGAATGAATGACTTTGTTTTCAAAGGAAAAATTCCTTTGTTTCCATCTTGCTACTTGAGTTTTTTGTAAAAAATTGATTGCATATGTCCCAATAGTTTTTGAGCAAAACATTGTCATTTCTCACTTGACATTTTGGCTTGTGTACATAATGGTAAAGGGTTGAATTCAATTTGCATGTGAATGCTTGAATGGTGAAACTTGTTTGGAAGAGTCTTTGCATGATTGAATGACTTTATGGACATCATGCTTCAACACATAAACTAATTAAATTCTCACATGCATGAGAATCATGCTCAAGGAAATATGAAAAGGATTGAAATTTGACATTGCAATGTTTCATATGCCTTGATTTTTTACTTTTCAATATTTAGGAAGTTGAGTAGATGCTCATTTGATAGTATTGAATGAACTTGTGAGTTTGCTTGAGTGAGATGACTATTGGAAAGTGATTTGATCGAAAATGTTGACTCATTGGTTTAATGGATTTCATCTTCATATGAAGAGGCTTATGTAAGCTTACATATTTGTAACACTTAATTTATTTTAAACTTACAATTTAACCTAATCACCTTCAAGCAATAAAATCACAACAAATCAAATATTAGTAAGTACATATAACATCAAATCTTAAGCTTTGCATGCTAAGTCATAAATCCTTTACACAATTCTTCATTGATTGATTGAATAACATTAAAAGAGGATTTAGAGGCATATTGAGCGTTACTTTTTAAGTTTGTTTTGCATTATTTTTGCATTCAATCCCTAAGAATGTATTGCAAAATTTTGAGGGCTTGAAACTATATTGTGCAAGTACCATATCTCATAGCCTAAAAAAAACTTGATTTGCAAGATTACTTGGAACGAGCATGGGCTGTATAGTTTTGGACTTAAGCGCCATGGATAAGAATTTAGATTGGCAGAATGTAGGGCAGATTTAGATTATTACTACCAGCATGCCCTAATCTAGAATGCATGGCATAATTTTATCTTGCACTCCAATACATAAAATCAAATGAGCAGAAAGTGGCAAGTGCTATTGTTCTACAACCACAAAAATAAGGGACTATGTATACATTGCTAGACCTTGTAGGATACTTGCACAACAAATTAAAGGAATAATCAATGTCTATGGCATTAATCATAACATTCTATAGGAATCTATATTATTCTATACAGTAAAACATGTGTATTCATGTGTTAATTTATCAGGTTGTTGGAAAAATTTTATATGGATGTCCTTATTGTTTTCAAAGCATGACATGAAGTGTATGCTAGCATTTAGAGTCTCTTCAAAGCTTTTTATTCATGCGAGGTAGTATTTTTTGTTTTCTTGAGTAATATATGTGGTATTTAGTTCCAAAGCAATGGAATAATTTGAATTGTGAGCTTTCATATTGTTGTCACAACAAAAGTGAAATCAGTTATGTGCTCAAGCTATATTGATGAGTACAAACCTATTATGAAGAGTAAGAAGCCAATATGCCAATGATTGATTGTGTACTTGGATTAGGTGAGCTAATCCTTCAAAGAGTGAACATTGATAACTTAAAATACGGTGACCTAGTCTTTAGATGCTATTGGGTATAACAGTATTTGAATGAATAAACAAAAGATGTAAAGTTATGTAAGAACCTTGGGTAATGATCAAAACATATACAAAGTCGAGAATTTGAATTTTGACGATTTAAAGGCATGCTAGTAAGGCCAATGATATTTTAGTGTTGAAATTCATCAAATTGCACTATGAGAGAAAATAGTACATGACTATAGATTGTGGCTTTAGATGATGGGGTTATGTGAAAGTCAATAGTGTATTCAGACAAGGAAAATATATGAAAACTTTAGCACGTTGATAGGGTGACTATACATATCCCGTAAATGGTCAAGTTCTTGTTGAAAGAAAAGAAAATGATTATCATAAAACAATCAATATCTTGATGAGAATTCGCACTCATAGTACTAATGATCCTTTGTATATTTAGCTTAGGCCAATGAAATTAACCAAGTAGATCCATGATCCGAAAAGATCTTTTACACTACTATGGTTGAGTTATTATGCATGTGTTGATTAACCAATTAGGAAGCTTAAAGAAAGAGGAAGAATTATACAAGAAATATAGCATCCATATGAACATGTACAGAACTGAAATAAAGCACAAAATAGAAGAAAACCATAACACCAATGTGATAACTGAGTTCAGCAATCTCACCTACGTCTCCGGGCCTTTGTCTCAGTGGGTGGGGCTTTCTTATTTCTGTTCAAAACTCAATAAGTACATCACAGTAGTCCCAAAAGGTCACAAAAATGATCTGGTCTTGTTCTTCCATATCTCAATAACCCAACAGAAGAAACAACACTCAAAATGGAAGACCGGAGCTCCCAGAAATGGCCCGCAAAGGTGCGCTCCTCAATAGCTTCCATGCATAAAAATGGCTTTGGCTTTGCAAATATTCAATAGAAACCTACTCTAAATCTCCTTCCATGGAATCAAGAAGGTTTGTTTTATATAGATCTAAAATTGGTAACCATCTCCCAACTTCCCCCCAAGATTTGGCCTCAAAACGGGCCCAATGTCCCCCAAAAAAGGCCAAAAATCTCCAAAAAAGATCCAAAAATCACTATTATATAATATAGAAACCCAATTTTGGAGAAATATTGGGGCGCATCCCCTTATGTTTTGGCCCCTGTTCATATGGGAGCCCTCCATATGGTCAGGCACTAGCACCTGGCACACTATCTCCCCACTTCTTGGCTCTGGGTCATATGTGAAAGGCCATATTGCCTAGTCCCTAGTCCTTCGCGCCCTTTCCTCCGGTGTAGCCCCCCTCTATACGGTAGCCCTCATCTCCTTCTAGGCCATGTGGCCTTATGCTTCAAACTCCATATGTACACCTAATCAGAAGACTTGTTCTATATCCCTTGGTCGTGGGCTTAGCTCCACGTCGACCGGGGCCTAACCACCCAAAGCGCCACCCGTCAAAACATATAAAGACCAAATCCAATGTAAGCAACACATGTAGCCCGATTAGTTGGTGCCCAGTTGTAAAGTTGTTGGCATCCGAGGAGGTCGGAGGTTCGAACCTTCTGGCCTAACAAACTTTTACCCAACTTTCATTGGGCATTCGTAGGGTGCCACATGGCACCACCTGATTGGGCCACATGGCAGCCCAGGATTGGCCCACATCACCATTCCGTACACCCTATCACCTTGCCACTTGTTCGACATGTCAGCAATTCATACACCTAGTCACCTTCATAGCGTTCATCCGTACGCCACGTGTCCATCTGTCATAAGGCCACGTCATTGTACAAACTGCCACATGTCATCTAAACGGTGACACATGTCAAATCCATACAGTGCCAACTCATCCCAAAAATGATGAAAATGGGTGACATGTGTCACTTCTTGGTGACACCATGTCAGCATGATGACATCATCCTAATGCATGTTGATGTCACCTGTCGTACATGCTGACGTCAGCGTTGACTTTAACCTGGTTGACTTTTTGCCTATTTGGCGAAATGAACAGAACATGATATCAGGAGCATACGACGTTTGTTTGAGCTTGTTCAAGTTGTGTTGGGTTCATATCGACGAGGCCTACGCACACATTCATTTTGAAGCCATTCTGAGGACTTTTATTTTTAGGCCTTTCTAAGCCGCATCAAGCTCCTGGATCCGATTATGGATCACACCTCCCCACTAAAGGACCTTTTGGTCCCCAAAAGGTTACTGACTAGTCATCAAGCTCGGGAAAGGCCACCCAGCTTGTTCCCTGTCTTTGAACTCTGTCCTGTGCACCTGTCTCATCAAGATCAACTATAACACAATCATGACAAATGACAACATATTGTTAGCCATTTGAACCCTGTCACATCTTACTGAAGCCACTATCATCCATGTAGACAACATTACTAATGATAGCATCAAAAATATGACTGCAAACAATCTGATAGGTTTGTAATATTTTCATGACATGATCTTATCTTGAAGCAAATTGTGATTGATTTTCTATTCCACAATCATCTCTTGTTCTTTCTTAAGATCGATTACTTGATTTGAAACAATTATAGGTTTGTTTCTTGCTTGAACTGCTATCTTTAATTGTTCCATTGTTTGAAGAGTTTTATTTGCCTTTACATGATGAGCATGAACCACATAATCTTGACTTGCTTTGGTTAACTGATATTGATTCTTTGTCATGTAGAAGATTGCTTTACTATCATATAAGTATGGACTACCTAAGACCATTCCACATTCACTTAGTGGTACTACATCACATGTTACCTCGTCCACATAGTTAGATGAAATAGAAATTTTTATTGTGTATTGTTTGGTTATGTGAATTTGATGATTGTTTCTTATCCATTTAAGTGTGTAGAGCTTATGATGTATTTTTGTTTTTAACCCCAATTGCTTAACCAATTCTTCTGAAATTAGGTTAGATTGAGATCCACTCTCGATTAATGTATCAACCTTAGTGTGTTGCATGATGACCCTTATATGAAACAAGTTACTTCTACAATCAATTCCTTCACCAATTTTACCTGTCATACCAACCAATGAGATCTTATATTCGTCACATGAATTTGATCCCAAGTTTGTGGGTCGTGTTGGCGCTGCAACTGTTTGCCTCCCTTTCTTTTCCTTGAACCACTTTGGCCTCTTCTCGGGATGCAATTGCCAACATATGTCCTCATCATTCCCCTCTTTCTTGCAATTCTTGCAAGAGGGCCTCTCTTCCTTTCTCATCACTGCATTTGACTTATTTCCATGCCACTTCCTTTTGTCTTCTTTCCTTGAAGACGATTCCCCTGATACTCCAACACATGTTTTCCCTACTTCAATGTATGTCTCTTGAACAGAAACCTCATCGATATTAGTTGGTCCAAACATGAATATAGTATTTTGAATATGTGCAGGTAAACCTCCTATATACGTCATAAGAGTTTCTTGGTTATGTAAAGGAATATCTAACATCAATGCCATTTTACGAAAGCCATCTCTGTATGCTTGCACTGTTTGTCCTTTTCTTAGTTTTAAAGCTTGTCATTCAATTAATGATTTTTCTTTAGAACCCAAAGGACAGAATTGCTTTCTAAGTGCAGAAATGAAGATTTTCCATGATGGAAATACATTACCCACTTGTTGCGTGCCATTTTGCAACTAGCTTTGCCACCATATGAGTGTTGTGCATGCAAGTCTCAAAGATGCCAACTTGATTTGTGTGGCCTCATCCTTGATCTGTTGCACACTGCAATAAACCTCCATCTGTCTAGCCCAATTGTCAAGTCTCTCTGCATTAACTTTGCCATCATACATGGGTAATTCAAATTTAACATCAAGTTTTAATAATGGCATTTCATTCTTATGTTTATGGACATGTTTCTTTGCATTGGATTTAGAACTAGAACTTGAAGAAGAAGGAGGTGATGATGGAGGCGGAGGAGGAATTTGAGGAGGATCCTATCCTTCTTCACTTTTTCCCTCTAAATATTCACCCAGATTTGGTCTTTTCCATTCCAATTAATCCTCATACAAAACCTTCATTATCTTTGATATGGCGAAGAAATTTTTTCGAAACTCTTTCTCATCTCGAGAAAGTACCTCGTCATATGCCATCTTCTCACTTTGAGAAGTTCTTTTTATCAATCCAATCAATGGATTCTCTTCAAAAATATCACCTTCAACATAATGTTTATTTTCCCTGGTTAACATGCAAAACTCAAATCCAAACGTCAACTAGCTCTGATACCACATGATCCGAAAAGATCTTTTACATGACTATGGTTGAGTTATTATGCATGTGTTGATTAACCAATTAGGAAGCTTAAAGAAAGAGGAAGAATTATAGAAGAAATATAGAAGCCATATGAACATGTACAGAACCAAAATAAAGCATAAAGCAACAACAAACCATAACACCAATGTGATAACAAAGTTTGACAATCTCGCCTACGTCTCCGGGCTTTTGTCTCAGTGGGTGATTCTTTCTTATATATGTTCAAAAATCAATAACTACATCACAACAGTGCCAAAAGGTTACAAAACTGATATGGTCTTGTTATTCCAGATCTCAATAACCTAACAGAAGAAACGACACTCAAAATGGATGACCATAGCTCCCAAAAAATGCCCGAAAAGGTGCGCTCCTCAACAACTTCCTTGCATAAAAAATGGCTTTGGCTTGGAAAATCTTCAGCATAAACCTACTCTGAATCTCCTTCCATGGAATCAAGAAGAATTGGTTTATATATATCTGAAGTTGGTAACCATATCCCAGCTTTCCCCCAAGATCTGGCCTCAAAAAGGGCCCAATATCCCCCAAAAAGGGCCAAAAATCTCTAAAAAAGATCCAAAAATCATTGAAAATTCACTATTATATAGTATTGAAACCCAATTTTTGGAGAAATATTGGGGTGCATCCCCTTATGCATTGGCCCCTACTCATATGGGAGCCCACCATATGGCTAGGTGATATCACCTGGCACGCTAGCTCCCCACTTCTCGGCTCTGGGTCATATGTGAAAGGACATATGGCCTAGTCCTTCGCACCCTTTCCTTCGGTGTAGCCCCCCTCTATGCGGTATCCCTAGTCTCGTGCTAGGCCATGTGTCCTGGTGCTTCAAACTCCACATGTGCACCCAACCGGAAGACCTTTTATGTATCCCTTGGTTGCAGGCTTAGCTCCCTGCCAACTGAGGCCTAACCGCCCAAAACGCCACCCGTCAACACATATAAAGACTGGGCCAAATCCAATGAAAGTAACACGTGTAGCCTGATTGGTTGGCGCCCAGTTGTAAATTTATTGGCGTCTGAGGAGGTTGGAGGTTCAAACCTCCCGGCCTAACAAAATTTTACCCAGTTTTCATTGGGCATCTGCAGGGTGCCACATGGCACCACCTTATTGGTCCATGTGGTGGCCCAGGATTGGCCCACATCACCAATCTGTACACCCTGTCATCCTGCCACCTGTCTGACATGTCAGCAAGTCGTACACCTAGTCACCTACCCAGTTTTCATCTGTACACCATGTGTCCATCTACCCTAGGGCCACGTCACTATACCCACTGCCATGTGTCATATGTACGGTGACACATGTCAAATCCGTACAGTGCCAACTCAGCCCGAAAATGAAGAAAATGGGTGACACGTGTCACCTCCTGGTGATGCCACATCAGCATGATGACATCATCTTGACACATAATGATGTCACCTATCATACATACTGACATCAACGTTGACTTTGACCTGGTTGACTTTTTGCATGTTTGGCGAAATGAACAGAACGTGATATCAGGAGCATACGACATATGTTTGCGCATGTTCAAGTTGTGTTGGGTTCGTATCAACGAGGCCTACGCACACTTATGTTTTGAATACGTTCTAAGAACTTTTATTTTTAGGCCTTTTTGAGCCCCATCAAGCTCCTAGATCCGATTCTGGATCAATCCATGCGCTAGATTGATGTTTTGATGATAATTATTGCATTAGAAGTGATAGTTGGTATTCCTTGTATATATAATCATGCAAGCTAGTGGCTTGATTTTGTTGATGAATCATGATAAGAATGTCCATAATGTTTTATTACTTTGCATGTATTATGTGTTGAGATAATTATCATATTCATGATGTTATAGTATCTTAAGAACCCTGTGTTATTTGCATACATGATGTTATGTTATGTTAACATGTGATTCGATTTAATTATGTTGGTGAATGGATATGTCTTGATAAATATGGGTTGAGGTTATATTTTTTATGATAGTATATCCCAGTGTGATGATTTGATGTAATTGCATGGAATTATTTTACGATAAGATGTTTTATGATGATATGCGTGAGCATGCATGTAGTGATGACAATTATGTTGTATTCTCATGATGACATGTGCGTTAGCATGTGGATTATTAATATGAGATGTCGATAGTATGATTATAACTAATGCATTGGTTGCATGTTGTGAGGTGGTGATTGATAGGAAATCCACAAATGGGTCGAGAGGGCCAGTTTATTTGATGATCGCGTGGGAGCCCATTCCTATGAATGAGGAAATCTACAAAGTAACGCATTATGGGTTGGGGACAAACTCATTCAACCATCCTATGCTATTGGTTCTTTTTATGTGTATAACTCTTAATAGGAAATGGGACCATCTCGAGTTGGCCATAGTGCCTTATATTGGAGTTGTGATGTTGAAATCCAGAATAAGGGTTGGAGTACTACTCATCGGTGGTGTTGTGGGATTGGACTTCTATGCTTAGGGCTTGTACCTGGTAGTCATGAAGGGAGTTTAGGTCAACCTTTTGATATTCCTAGGGTAAGTGAGTACTGAGTTGGATGCTTGCTTGGGTAGATGAGGTCTCAAGCCTTGGGGCTTCAGATAGATCGATATGCTTTAAGCATGTTCCAAAATTCAGGAATAAAAGCTAAAGAGTACTCACGCTTCCCCAGTGTTGTGATGTGGAATTTCGATGATCACTTGGGTGGCTTTATACTAGTCCAACATAGGGTGTTGTGGAATATATGAGGAGTAAATTAAAAACATATAAGTAACATAATTAACATTAACTTTGGGACGAAGTTCCTTAAAGGGGGGTATGTAATGCCCCATATTACTAAATATATAATATTAATGATAATAATAATAATAATATATATATATATATATATTTAAATGGTATAAAAATAGAAAGAAAAATAAATAATAAATAAAGTAAAAGATTAAAATAAATAAATAAAATGAATTACTTTATTAATAGAATTAAAGGGGTAAAAATAAGAAAAGATAAATTTATGGAAAGCTAAATTAAGAAAAGCCTAAAAATTGCATGATTAATTACTTAATAACATGTGTAACTCATGCGGTCCCCAAGGTGTAGAACAGTCGGTGACTGAGTGTGTTGTTAAGCCACTCTGTGTTGTTAAAGTCACCGGTTCGAAACCTGCGAGGACAAAAAATCCAACCATGTTAAGGGTTGGTGTGGCTCAGGCCGGGTGCGATCCCTGGGTGATTTTGACAGCTTAGATGCCCCTGAGTCGCGGTTTCTCAAGCCACAAGTTAATCGCATAGCCAACAGGTCCCGCACAAATTAACAAACAAAAAAAAACATGTGTAACTCATGCATGGAAATTCTTACATGAATGGGTGAAAATAATTCTATATAATGAAGGTGGAGAAGAAAGTTTGACATCTTTTCCTTGTGAAATTTGAGGGAAAAGGATAGGAAGTTGGCATAGGTAGTTGACTGAGGGCTCAAGGGATCTCAATCGTGATGACTAAGGGGTTGGTTGGGAGGATATTCATCCCCCACACTTTGTTGCAGCATGTTGGATCAAACATTGGAGCACAATGATTCAACATTTATAGTGTTGTAAGTGAGTTGATTCCTTCAACTATCAGGTAAGTTTCTCCACACTTGCTTCTTCTTATGAATTATGTAATCAATGATTAATGTATCTTTATGTTTTTAGTCAATGGTTGAAAATTGCTATGTTTATTTATGTATTTAGATTTATTAGAATTTGATCCATAACACTATTGTTATGTTATGCCATAGACTTAAGTTATTTAGTTGTAAAAATAAAATAGTTGTAACACACTTTTGCAATAAAGTAATGGTTCTACATTCCTATCACTTTTCATTTGGTTGAGTTTTAATGTATAGTGTCTCACCACCATGTCGTGATTGGGAATCACAACCTACTTGGGGATATGTATAGCAAAACATAAGTTGCATTTCTAATTGATATCCTCATAGTGAATCGGTTGTGTATGATATTGCCTCATGTGATATAGATTGTGAAAAGCATGCATTATGAGCCTCATGAACAAAATATGTAAGCTAAACTACTAATTATAGAAGAAAGTAGACAAGAGAGTATTGAATGATCAACTAGTAACATCTTGTAATTTATATGTGTAGCAAAGCAACACCATATAACTAGTAGTTCTAGATTCAATAACACCATAAGATCATGTCGACAAAATATTGTCGAAATAAGCACATAATTAGTGAGGTGACACTTTTTAGTTGGTTAGGCCAGTAATGACAATTTTTTGGAAATAAGGATAACAAGGAGTTATCATTGTGTTGAGAGTGAAAAGTTGGAAGGTCAACAAGTGACACTACATAAGAAGCATAGATGGAATGACTAAACACTATAAAATGTGTTGTTTGAGAGTTGTTATCTTATCAATTACAATTGTCAACAAAATATTTTAGATGGTGAACTATGTTATTGAGCACACTAAACCCTATGTCGTGGTCAATTATCAATTTTGTAAGGTTTTGTGGTTGGATTGATGAAGAATATATACATGACAACCCAACACGTATGACCATGATTCTCAAATGTCATACACCTTCACTAGCTAGAGATCATTGACAAGATGGAAGTCTTGATTAAATCAACAAATGAGGGGAATCTTAAACTAGTGATTCATAATGAAGGTGTTGGGGTAAAACAAAAGGGTCTAGAGCTTATGTCATTTCTCTAAGAAGTGTCCATATATATTGAACAAATGTTCATGTAAAGATAAATAATCTAAGGAGCTCCTCCTTACTTTTTCCTTCTTGAATACAACACACCTACAATTTAACATTAGTCCTCAGACATAAATTAGATAAGTTGAGTAGCATATGAAGTATTCTTTGAGGGAAAGACATTTTAAATCTACAAAAAAATATTCTAGTAACAAATGAAAACCTTTCATTTTGTATGTGCATTTCCCTTATTTGGGTGGAGGTACTATAATGCCCCTATGTTTTGCATATATCCCTTACAACCTTTAATGACACCTCAACCTTCCCTATTGTATATGGATTATCCTCCATGGAATTTTCCCATTCCACAAGATGAGATAAGACTTTCAAGGAGGTTTTGACACCCCCTAGTCATGTTGAAGCTTCACATTCTCATCCCATTGGATGCTTCATTATTAATAAGGATACTTTGGTACTTGTCATTTATGTTGGATAGGAGGTTCTAGATCAAGAGGAATTTTACTTGGTCCACTATCTAATACGTAATTCTAATGGGTTTTGGCCTCAACACATGGACCTACATCAATTGTTTTCTCATGTTAAAAAACCCCTTCTTTAGGAAGAAGCTTACATATATCCATGTTCTTGTGGGTTACTTGTCACGGGATTTGACTCTACTAAGGATATGGAGCTCATCCTTCATATCAAGCCTTATGTTTTGGGACATGTTGTCGTATGCATGAAACCTTAGCACCCTACCTCTGATCTCTTTGTAAACCCTTTAAATTCAACTTCAATGTGGCTTAGGAACCCTAACTCGCCTTTATAATTCTAGGGACTTGACACTCTACCCTCCATTATAAATTCTCTAGTGAAGTTTCTTTACAATTCCCCTCAATAACTTAAAGACATCTCACAAGTTATTCTAATTCATGTGTTGAAGTGGGTTCCCAAATTTTTTTCTAAACAAATAGATGTCAAGGTTGCTAATAAGCTCTAGAAGTGAAAATGAACTAAGAACAAATTTCCTTTAGAATTAGATTGTATTTTTCATATGGTCACTTGACCCCTTTCCATCTAAAATGGATTATTAAGAATCCTCAAAAACGTTTTAGGGGAAGAGAAAAAAGACAAAAAAATAACATAGACACACTTGGTGACAAGGTATTAAGAAGCATCATCGTATGGTGGACATTACGAACTCTACAAAGGATGTGGACCTTGAAGATGAATAATAAATGAGTGGCAATGAGGAATTCATAGAGGAAGAACATAACATTGGTACCTTGGAGTCATATTTGTTGGTCTCCTTCATTGACATCCATCTAAGGGGGAATTAGCAGTGGGAATCGATGGATGACACTGAAAACTAAAGGGAATCAATCCCTTATGAAAATTTCAATTGCGAGTGACAAATATTATTATTGGATAGCTAGTTTGCTTTGGAGTTTGTAGACGAGGGTTGGATTGAAGTAAACAAAAGAAAGGAAAAGTACAAGAGGATTATTGTGGACTATATAACTCTCCAATCAAGTAGATCGAAGAATTAAGTTTCATTTTCCCTTTATTTGTGTTGGTTGTATATATAATTTCAATTATTCTCAGGGACAATGATTTAAGTGTGTATTTTTTTTCCATTGAGTTATGTGTTGAATAACACATTGCTAATTCTCTTAGCTAATCCAAAAATATGTATTTCCTTACATATATGGTTGAGTCAAATTGTCTATTCTATAAAGTATATTGCACCTTGTTTTTGTTTTAAAAAAAAACCATAAAATAAATATAATTAACATAGAGTGGCCCCAACTATGTGTAAAGCTAAGAAACCAACAAGCCCCATTGAGTGAGGGTGATGCATCTCACTAAATTTCCATCAAGAAACAACACCAAGTACACTACAAAGTGGCATTTGAAAAAAAAAAAAAAAAACTAAAACCTTGGGGAGGCATAATAACAATAGGGACTAAGGAAATCCATTAATCAAAGAGACAATATAAAAAATCCCACCCAGTGCCTTATATGGCACAAGAAACTCAATCCTCATAAAATGGTGAAACTTGAGATTAAGTGTACATGGAAACTAAGGTAGAAATAAACTCAAACCTAATGCCAAAAATTGGGCATGAGTGACACCAAGCATGCTTGTGGACACTATTATGGGCTTACATAAGTAAACTAATAGTTTTGAAGAAGATAATTAACATATTTAGTAGAGAGTAGTGATAATAAATACAAAGTTAGGGATTATAAAAAAGAGTAAGTTTGACTTGTGTAACAAATGGAATGGAAGTTATTATGAAATGTCCCTAGCCTAACTGTTTTTATACTTCATTGTGGGTTTTTTCAATGTTGGTGTGACTACTGATAAGTTTTAGTGAGTTTCTTGGGTTAAGACTTCCGTCCAATGGTTTGTTGTTGTAGTGTTATTATGTGTTTATTGAAGTAGAGGTTTTAACAAATAGTTTGCAATATTCTAAGATGCATTTGGTATATAATATATGACAACAACAACTAGAATAACAAAGATTTAACCAACAGTAAGAGACAGAGTCAATCTCATTACTTATTTAACCTTTAAATCGGAACTGGTACAACTACAAATAACTCACGAAAATGTCTTTAAAGTATTGGCACTTGGATGATACAGCTTGGCTAGAAGATGGAGATAATGTTCAGTTGCAACAACAATTGAAACCCCACTATTCTACTGCAAAATGGATCTATTCCACCCAGAATTCGGTTGCCAAAGAATACCCATCTCCCCTTGAGAGAAATCAGACCTTCCACAACAAAAAACATCCCAACAAGGATATACTCGTCCCAACAAGGAAGAATCAGCCTCAACAACAACAAAATCGACCTAGAAAGAGAACTAACTCATCCCAACAAGAAGAATTGGCCCCAACATGAATGAAATTGGTCCCGCCGGAGATCTCAGCCTCCCTACAACCAAAACTCGGCTTATCAATGAAGATTTGGCTCTATCACAAGGATTATGGCCCTCACATTGATAAATACGACCTCTCCTTTAGCATTTCACCCCTCACCAAGCTAAGTATGACCTCCACAAATGAAGACTCTCTTTTCCACTGTAAAATTAGCCTCCAAAACCCCCACGAACTCCTGTAAATCTGAGTACTATCTCCAACAATGATTTCCAATGAAGAATCTTGATGATCCCTCCTCTAGATTGGCTAGGGTGGAATATTTCACCACCAAAACCAACTATTCACAAGGGTTTTACTGCAAAACCCTAGCAATTCGAGCCACAAGAGCTCTCTCCAAAATTATTTAGTAAAATGATCAATATAATGAGAGAAATGAACCCTCATCTCTCTTTTATTCTTCTTACCTTTTTCCTGACCCTTTTATCCTTTTATTTAACTTTCTACCTTTTTAACTTCACTTAAAAGATTAAAGTGACTTTATAAGGTTTTATTTACTTTATTTCCCAAGTCACTTTTTAATTACTCAATGTCATTTTATAATGTTTCATTTTCCTCTAAATGACATCAAATAATTAATCCATTAATTCCCCCTTTTTTTATCGACTATGGTCTACGGGAATCAGATAGACCACTAAGTTGTCCCCTAGAGTGATGATTTGGAAGGGGACATTACAATCCTCCCTTCCCGAGATTGATTGTCCCCAAGCAACTGAAAATTAGGATGTTGCAAAAGCAGATCTCCCTCCCATATAAGATCATCCACTAGAAAGTATCTCCACCCTCTGATAACTCTGCTCCTCAATCTCCTTTCCCTGACATTCAAAATATCTTCCAGGATCGATACCAATTGCCCCTCCTCATCCAACAGGGGTAACTCTGCATAAGTGGTCACCTGGTGTCCTACTGCCTTTTTTAGGCATGACACATGAAAAACATTGTGGATATTTCTCCCCTCTAGAAGCTCAAGCTCATAGGCTGTCTGCCCAACTCTTTGTACTACCATGTATGGACCATAATATCAGAGCTTCAATTTCTTTGCACCGCTCTTCTTCAACAAAGATTGTCTATATGGATGTAATCTTAGAAATACCAAGTCTCTTACCTCAAAGTTGTGCTCAACCCTGTGCCTATCTACCTATGTCTTGTATTGATTATGGGTTGTCTGCAAATTATCCTTAAGGGCCTTATTGATGTCATGGTTCTCCTATATCCAATCCTTAGCTTTGGGAGCCTTGTTATCTCCAAATTACAAATCCACAAATGAAGGTGCATCGTGATTGTACAATGATCTAAATGGATTCATACCAATGGACATGTGATAGATTGTGTTATAGCAATACTCTCCTAGTTGTAACAAATTAACCCATGTCCTTTGTTGTCCTGACATATAGTTGTGCAAATATCCCTCAATCCATTTTTTCACAATCTCTATCTGACCATCTGTCTAAGGGTGATAATTAGTGCTAGGAGTCAACTCTTTGCATGTCAACCTAAACAAATCCTACCAAAAATCATTGAGAAAATTGTTGTCCATGTCACTGACAATATACCTCAACAACCCATGAAGTCTAAATACCTCCCTGAAAAACAACTCTCCCACATGTGTTTCCTTGTACTATGTGTTGTAACTTGAGATGGTTCATGGATGTCTATAAAACCATGACAAGACATCTTTAAACCAATATTCATGTCACAAGATGGATCTTGGACTAGAGGGGGGTCCCTCATCAGATCTAGAACAGTTGGTTGCTTACTGTCACTAATCAAAAGTTCTGACAATTTAAGCTCAGATTGCCATATTTGGGTAACAAACAACATAAAATGGGGTGGACATGGTTAAGGATAAAAATAGAAGTAAAGTGGAAATAAAGAGATTGTAACCCTCTCATATCAAAGGCTTAATCCATTGGGCATGGAGTCTCACTGAACATAGCATAATTGTTGATAATGGAAGGTCAAATAAGATGAGAAAATGGAAACCTCATAAAATGTAGAGGGAAAAAGTAGTCTCCATAAACCTGAGATGAAGAAAATGGATCTGTTGGGCATCTAAATGAATCCAAAAAAATAAAGAGTGTCTGGGTAGACACTCTTTAAAAAATAAAGAGTGTCTAGGTTGAGCATAACAATGAATTCAACAAATAAACATTCATAAAATAACCTTCAATCAATCTTTGATGAACAGTAATGGTGGTTGTACCAAATTAATGTTTTAATATATACAAATTTGACTATAAATTGCATAGTAAATAAGGAGAACAGTGGTGGAAATTTAAAGAAGCTTAAAACAGAAAAATGAAAGAAAAGACAAGGCTCTGCTAAGAATGACCCATGAATCCTTGAATTAATCCATCATACCAGAGGAAATTATAATTGCCCTATGGGATTTCGTACAAAAGACACAATCTTGTTGCTAAAATCTCCTAACCTCTCCCTCCTCTTACATTGAATCTTTTTTGCCATTTTATAACCAAATGAGAATTTGTTTGATTTCTCGATTTTCATGCATGTAAATCCTTTCCTCAAAAATTGAAACCATCTCCATGATCTGTCTCTTTAACACTTTTCTTGACAGAGATTACTTAGGAAAAGTGACTATCCAATATTATCCTTTCCTAAGAAATCTCAATCGAGATCATGTTATCGATCAGAAACCACATTTGAATTAGAACAGATATTAACACTTCTCTCCTTCACATACATTTTGAAATTTGTTATGACCAAGTCCAAACTAATTTTTTATAGAATAAAATTTGTTTCTCATAATTAATAATCATTTCTGTAGTATTTTGATTGACTGTGAAGATTCCTAATGTGTCACGGATTAAAGTACATGAGTCACCATCTTGTCATGATTAATGATCTTCAATTATTGTGAAATTTCAATCTTGTATGGGTGATAAGATTTTGTACACCGCAGCTTGATGTTAATTGGATTTTTCCTTGTGTGCTTAGATTTGACCTTTCACTGAACAGGTCCTTAGTCGTCTCAGATTACACATGGAAGAGATTAACTTGAGCGGCATTATGCAATTCTTTTAAGCTTGCAATCGTCATCCAGACATGTGTTGATTGGGCGTTGATTGCGGGGGGGTTGAGTGTGGTTAGACTAGCCACATATACCAGGGGGCGCAATCAACAGATGGGCGCCACATCAAAAGGATTTTAACCACAATAGGTTTTTGCGGCCCCCCTCCCTCGTGTTATCCATCGAGCACACGGAGGGGCCATAATTAATTATAAATGGTTGGATCAAAAAGAGAGGGCATGATTTTCATAGAACATGCATCTTATTAGTTTATCATGCAATAAAAGTTTTAAAATAATAAAATCGATCTACTATAATAAGTTAATTTTATTAAAAAGTAAATTTATTTAATTTAATCCAAAATTCCTATAAATTTTGGATTTTATTTGAAACTTAAAACATTTGTTATAAAAAATTGATAATGTTACAACATCAGGCTCCATCTGGGGATTGTGTTTCCCTGCAAGACACTAAAGAACCTGCAGACCAAGTGCCTTTATTATTGGTCAATGGAATCATTATTCCCTAAAATCAAAATTTTATTCACAAAATACTATAAAACTAAGTACTTTCTTTTCATGAATTTGAAACATATATAGAAATGATGAGATTGTAAATATATAAAGATTAAACATGCTTGAAAATAAATTTCAAGAAAGGCTAATGAAATAATCTCCTTATTAAAACTTACTCAAGATTTATCTAAAACAATCAGTCTAAATTTAACTAAAATATCATATTTCTAACTAATTTTTTCTTAACTCAAGGCTATTTAGATTTCTGATAAAACCTAATCAGATTAAGATACAGAGGTTATTGAATAAGAATTAATAACAGAGTAATGATAAAGATATGTAGTATCAACCTTGGCAGACATCATAGATATTGCTTCATTGCCAGTAGACACCCATAGCCTCGATGAAGTTATCTGCAAACCCCAATTTGAATTTCCTTTCGCCATTTCATTTAAATAATTTGTTTGAGATGAGGGAAATCATTTTATGAATTTCCTTTCATCATCTCTTTTGGACAAGATGGGGGCTATCAAAATTTTGAATTTCCTTTCACCATCTGTCTTTTAATTTTTTACTTTATTATTTTGAAGTGGGGGCAATCAATGTGTTAGAAAACACAAGGGATGATATATGTTTTATATCTGAAAATAGAGTAGGATTGTCTACATGTTTGAGGATACTCTAAGATTAGTTTTCCTTCAGTTCAAACTATACCTTCTCCTATAGGTAGAATTTGTATGTTCAAAAATTTCTTATGTTTAAAGGTTAACCTTGAGAAATCTTATCAGCTATAATCTAATATCAAAGTTAAATTTACAAGGATTATCCTAAACATATTTTTTCAATTTAAAATAAATAAATAAATAAAATCTTCACCAAACTTGTCAAAACAGCATGCTGAATTTTCTTCTATCGACTAGGTTTATTCTTTCTATAAAGATTCTTATAATTGAATAAGAAAGAAATAATTAGTCTTTATTTATTTAAAATAAGCTAGGTTACATAGTAACATCACTATTACAAATTGCCCAAAGGGGTTGGATCCAATGGTGCAAAGCGAGGAGTTTTTCACCGTTGGGCAAGGTTCAATTCTCGTGAGGGATTTACCTGGAGCCATGGGGACACCTTGAGGTAGTGGTCGAACGTTTGGTTGCACCCAGAGATACCATATTAAATGGTATCGTGACCCGTGCACACATAAGTGGATCAAATCCCACCCCTATGTCCTTCAAATTGATAAAATAATTTCCGATGGAAGCCAACTCACATTCAAATTTTTTAGCGAAACCCTCCTAAACCTCCTACAGGCCACCGACCCTATGGCCCTCCTGCCCTCCACCTCCCTCCATCGAAGCTGCACATCTCCTCAGGTTCCAATGGCGGCTCCCTCACCCTCTTCTCAGCACGACGGTTCCCCTCCTGACGATGTTGTCGTGGCAGCTCCTCCTACAACCTTGGCTTCCCTTCAAAGACGATTTCCCCCTGGTGCTACATCGGCAGTGTCCTTAGGACTCCCTCCGGTTCCGGACCCCTCCTTCAAAGAGGCAGCTTCACGCCAACCCTCCAGTTTGCATTCAGCGGTCCCTAATGTTTCCGCCCAGGCTGCATGCAGCAGTTCCTAAAGCTCCGACAGTCTCAATCCAAATGTTGCAGGAAGCCCTAACACATGCTCGACATTACGGCAATCATGCTTTGGTTTGTAGGTTTAACGGATTCTGGCCCAATCTTTCGGATCTCCTCTCTTGGATCTCTTCAGAATGGTACCCACTTTTAGAAGGATAAGTCATTACCTGCCCCTGTGCAAAGGGGTTATTTGTGGTAGTTATCAAATCTACAAGCGATAGAGATAAGGTGTTTAACTCAGGGCCATGGTTCTAGGGCAGAGCAGGTCTATCCATGCAACTATGGACCCCTACTTTTGACCCTTCCATGGACTATATCTCTTCAGCTCCATTCTGGGTGAGACTACCATATTTTCCCCTGCATTTCTGGGGGGATGCGTCTCTTCAATCCATTGGCAATTTCCTCGGCAAGTTCCTCTGCAGAAGCCCGAATTCCAAGCCAGCCCGCTCCACCTTCACGTGAATCTGTGTAGAAATGGATTTCACCAAAGGTTTCCTAGCTGAAATAATTCTTCAAGGCATGGACTACTCAAGGAACCAAAAACTCGATTATGAGAATCTTAGTTTCAGGTGTAGAAACTGCTTCGAAACGGGGCACATAGCCCACAACTGTGAAAAAATACCCAGAAAAAAAAGGTCACCCAAGAGACAAAGACCCATCTGGTGGACAGGGGCTCCAACGGAGCCACATGCTAAAAGAAAGTCCCATGAAATAGCAAAAGAAGTTGAAGCTAAAGCCGAAATCAAAGACCCCACTAAAGCGGAAGCTCAGGCAGAAGCCAGTCCCAAGTCACCAAACCAGCCAGACCCCCAGAACTCAAGCTGGGCAGATCTAGCTGACGAGGAAGACCCTCTAGGCCTGATGGAAAGTCATTCTCAAGACCAAAGCAAGGAATGGCAAACGGTGTCGAAAAAGAAAAAAAAAAAATCCAAACTAGAAATGATGTAATGACGCGAAGCCGCTCTGGATCGCTAAAATAGTTTTATTCCCAAACTATGTCCTGTGTTAAGATCTTCAGGCATTTGTTTTCCAGTTCACAAGGAAATCTTCTTCGATGTAATGAACCCAATGGCATGTCCACTATTTTTAATATAAAAATCTCCTAATTGTTTCTGTCAAAAAAAAAAAAACATCACTATTACAAATTGTATTTATATACAAGCTTCCTACTTAATATAGGTGAACTTAACTTCGTCATGTATAAACAAACTTCCAATGATACCAAGTAAGTATTTCATTAATTAAATTATAAACTCTCTTACTGCAAATGAATAAGAAAAACAAGAATAACGATTGCAACTAAGGAGTGATGGGAAACTTACCATGCAATTTATATACATAGTGAAAGAATGATGAAAAATTCTCATTACCCGATGACTCCAAGAAGACTGCTAATGGATCTTCATACTAATAAGAAATGAGTACCTGATTATCTGTATGACCTTTGTATTTGTTCAAAATACTGTGCTCCTTTTTCAGGATCTATGTTCTGCTAATGAGATAAGATTGTTCCACTAGTGCATCTCCAATTAATATTTGTTTATTATCATTAAGCTCTAAGTCCTTAAATATCAAAGGCATCGACATATCTATTTGTGGCTCATCATAAAATTGAACCTCACACTCACAGCGAAATAATGATCAGTTGATTTTATTTGAAAAATCCTTTAAATAGACTTCAATAGGATCTTGAAAATTCTGAGAGGCCTCCTTTTGTTCCCAAAGATTGAATTGTTGTTGCACAATATATGTTTTCTTGATAAAATAAGGTTTTTCCATGTGTACATCCAATGAGGAAGAGGCAGGAGACAATATGTTGAATTCTTTTTCATAAAATTCAAAATCAACATAATCAATTTGGTTAGCATCACTATCATATGTGTGATCTTTAAAATTTTCAGAATTTAATAATGAAAAAGTTTTCTTTAAATGTCATTATTTCTTCATCAAAATCCTCATATTCATCATAGACTGGCTCAACATCAAAAATTGTTGAAGATGATGTTTTAGAGACCTCCTCATATTCATTATTAAACTCTGTTTCTAAGTCATATATATCATATATAGGCTAAGGAATATTTAAGCTCTCTAAAGATAAAGAACTATGTTTTTTATTATGTTGAAAATTTTCTTGAATATACTCATAGCAGCTCTCTTGTTCAGATTCATAATTAGTAAATTCATTTTCCTCACTATGAAAATCATTCAAGAAATTAATGCAAAATCGGTTTCACAAGCATTTACTTGTTGTTGATCTGAAATATGCAAGTCTAATTCTTCCTATTCATATTCTTCTTTATGCTTTTTTGCATTCAGATCCTCCTCTATTTGATCAAGAATCATCACACAAAGCCCATAGATTGTTTTCAATTTCTTTAGAATCTATAAAAATTTGTTCTAAAGTATAATACTTTCTTCCTATGAGGTAAAATTCTAAATCAGGATGATGTGTTAAGTCATAGTATACCTTGGCAGTAGCTTCAGAAAAACAAATTTCAATAGGTAAATTGTGATATAAACTTTCAAATCTTTTGTTGAATTTCGTAATATTTTCACCATTCTTTTTTCTTATAGTATAAAATTCATAGAGGTATTAATGATGGGATTTTCTCTTAGCCCATTTGTACAAGAAAACATCATAAAATTTAGTCCAAGAAGTAATAGATTCAGCTGGTAAGTATCTAAACCATATTTTCACTTCTCCTACTAAAGACTGAGCGAACATCCTCATAAAGACATCCTCATATTGAATGTCTAAGCAATCTGTGAAATGTTGAAAGGCTACCATGTGTTTTTCTACTGTAACATCATCTTCTCCATTAAACATCGGAAGATATTTAAAAATTTTGGGAGGTAAATCATGAAGAACTAATGGCAGTTTGAGAGGTTGATACCTGGTGAAAACCCAAGGATGAATCTTTGCAGGTTGATCACAGAGTATATGAGAGATTAAAGGAATTGGCACATTAATTCTATTCCCAATTAATGTACAAGAATGACTATTCTCAAAAAGAATTGGAATTTATGTTTTTTAATCAAGAAATCTCTCAAAAGACTCTGATACAAAAGGCTTATCACTACTTTCAGAAAACAACAATGAATCTGAATTTTTTGCTTGAGGAGTGTTAAAGGAAATCATGTTTTATTTTTCAAAGGAAAGAGCTAAAGTTTTGAAGTTATGATCTTATGAATGTACAAACTAAAAAACAACTTTTTCCAAATGTATCAACAAATGGCCACACATTATATCTAAAATATCTTGAAAGAAGCTTTCCATTTGGTACCTGATCATTTTGAAACAATTCTTCATTTTGTTGCACTTACCAGTGGAGTCTTTAAGTCTGATTGAAATCGCAATGGAGTTGTCGGGTGAATAACAACATAGCTTTTGTCTGATCCTTGTTCACCTTCAAGAACCAAATATGATCTTGATAAAACCAATGGAAAATATTGATCCTTCATCCTCGGCAGGGACGCCAAAAAGAATGTTGTGACTTGAGATAGTTCTTGGTTGTCTAGAAACCATGCCAAGACATCTTTAAACTAGTGGTCAGGTCACAAGCTAGCTCTTGAACCAGAGGGAGCTCCCTCATCATATCTAGAACAGTTGGTTGCTTGCTATCACGAAGCAGCAGTTCTAACAATTTAAGCTCATATTTCGATATTTGGGTAACAAACAACATAAAACAGGGTGGACAAGGTTAAAGATAAAAATAGTAGTAAACTATAAATAAAGATATTGTAATACTCTCATATTAGAGGCTTAATTTTGAAGTTTGGAAACTTTGGGTAGTCATTCTCCACAAGTAAACCATTATAGAATACCCTAGAAGACAAAAGAAGAAGTCGACCCCATTGAATTATTGAAGAAAACTATTATTAAAGGGAAAATGACAAGTTGGCCCTGGCAGGTTAATTAAGGTGTTGAAACAAGTATAAATAAAGTCAGTATCATTTCATTATTACACATTCAATCTCACTCTCTCATATAAGGTGCAAGTTTGGAGAAGTGTTAGTTGTGGCTAACAAAATTCGTTGGAGGCATCTTGGAGATTATGTTGAAGGTGTTAGCCTCTCTCTTGGTATTTCTTGGTCATATAACTTATGTGCTAGCTCTCGGAGAGGTGTTAGACTTGGGGTGGACACTATGCATTCTTCTAGAGAAAAGTTGGTTGGGTTTTTCCCGTGAAAGGATTTTCCCAGGATATATCTTGTGTCTCTTGTGTCTCTTGTGTGTGGTGTTTGATCATTTAATGTTTATGTTAGTATTGTTTGTTGATAATATCAGTGTGTAATTGTTTTTTGGTAACACTAATAAAATCATAAGAAAATAATTATCAGATCTAGAATTAGCAAAACATCAACATGGTATCAAAGCTTTAAAACCATCATTGCACAAGCTTTTGATCATCTTTGTCAAGGGACAACACAAGAAGAAGGGACGATTGTCTAAAGGTTGAAAAGGTTAAGGGTTTCCAAAAGAATATAAAGGGTCGAACCAAAAGTCACAACCCCGACCATAGCTAATTCTAGAAGGCGGAATCCTAAGAAAACTTGGTTGAAGCAAGAGGAAGGAATCTAGGCCTAGTTGAAGGCCTAAAGACCCTAGTCAAGGGCTTTCTAGGACTTCTAAAATCCATTGCATCCCTGATCTAGTCTGCCAGTACAGGCCACAAGAAAACTAGGGAATCCAAAACCCTTGTTCAGGATACTAAAAGTAGACACAAGCTTGTCTAGGCTCTTAACAACATGACAACATGATTAAAGAACTACCCATACTCTTGTGTGGGATTTCTGAAGCAAACCAAGGATATCTCATCAACAAATATTGCCTTGCATTGCTAGGACAACAAGAAGAGTCATTGACATTTGGTCTGACATCTAGCAAGGTATTGTTCTTATCCCTATATTTGAAATTGCAAATTGTTCTTTAATGGCACCTACCATCTTACCAGAAGATAAACTAGAAGGAGCTTCAAACTTTAGATACTGGAAGACCATGCTTCTACTACTTCTAGATGAACATGATCTTCATAACTATGTGAAGGAGAAAATTAGAGAACCTGAAGGTGAAAAAGAGAAAGATGAATACAAGAAGAAACAAGCTAAAGCTAAAATAATATTGTCAGATACCGTGAGGAGACACCTGATTTCCCACATCATTGAATTGAAAACTACCAAAGAGATGTACGATGATTTGGTAGGATTATTCAAAAGAAAGAATGTTAATCGAAAGCTAGCCTTGAGAAATCAACTCTATTGTATCAATATGACCAAGGAAGATACAGTTTCTACCTTCTTCATGAAGGTCTCTAAGACAAGAGATCGACAAAAAGCAATCAAAGAAGATGTTGCAGATTCAAAACTTACCTCTATAGTTATTAATGGGTTTCCATATTCATGGGAACCATTTATTCAAAGTGTTTGTGGACGAGCATAATTTCCAAAGTTTGAATATCTATGGGTTGATTGTGTCCAAGAACAAACCAGGAAACTATCCAGAGATAGCTCGCAGGGACCTCAGAATGAAGGAACACAAACTCTTGTATCCCATGAAAGAAAATGAAAAGGAAAGAGAAACCTTGGAATGAAGAATACAGGTAGAAGATCAAATCTAGCTCATGAACATAAGAAGAAATATCTGGCAAGGATCAAGTGTTGGAATTGTTCTACATTTCAAAATTATGCTTCCAATTGTCCTGAGAAGAACAGGAAGGAGAATCAACATGCATCAACAACCAACGTTGATGAGAGTCCACCATGAAAGAAGATAAAGGTGGCAGATGAGTATATATTTTGAGTAGGTATGTCCTTCTTTACTCCTTATCCTAGAAAATATTTTTTATCTTTTATTTTTTTTATCTTGGTTATTATCCCTGATACAGGAGGCCAAACTTATATTTTATTTTTTTTATTATCTTTGATTCGTGAGGCCATAGTTTATATTTTATATTTTATAGAATGCACATTATCCCTAGTAGGGGAACCCTTATTTTATAGAAGGGTCATTATCCTTGGTATGGGAACCCTTATTTTGTGGAAGAGCCATTATCCCTAGTATGAGAACCAATACTTCTCTTCATTCAGCAAGGTTGTGCATACTCATAGGGATTCACTTGGCTCGGATAGAGAGTCAGATGACCAGTAAAGGCCAACCTGTAGATCATACGTGGAGGGAAATACCTTAGAGGACAATTTCATGGAGTGACATTATTAGATGTGACCTTCAGAGGAAGTAAGTCTCTAGAAGCAAAATGGAACCATACCAAATGGTAGAGACAATTCTAATGACTATGGACGTAGCCAATCAGTCAGATTAGAGTATAGAGATGGTTCCATCATGTAATGCAGAGGGATAAAATGTGGAATTAGCTCCAACATACGTAAAAAACACTCTTAGAGAGGGAGGTGGTACTACATCCAGAGGGAACAAAGATATATGAGCCAGACATTTGCTCCAATCATTGGTACTATCATTGTTCTTTCCTTAGTGATAGATGGAGATCACATCAGATGAATGTGAAGACTATGTTCCTCAACAGTGTGATTGAGGAAGAAGCGCACATAGAACAATCTCAAGGCTTCGTTATACATGAGAAGGAGTCTCATGTTTTCAAATTGGAGTAAAGCCTTGAAGACACCTAGAGCATGATACCATGGGATCGATGGATACTTGATGAGCCCGGGGGTGATGCAGATCCCAACCTTTACTATAAGGTTTTTGATGATGATTCTTTGATCTATGTTTATGATCTGTTCCGCACAAGAGCACAATAGTTATTTGTCTGGTGTAAGAGGGATTTGACCTCAGAGTTCGAGATGAAGGATCTTGGCCAAATGTACTATGGGATTGGAGGTGTGACAGAGATCAGATGAGATATTTCTCAGTTAGGGGATACTGATGAGGTTCAATATGATGGACTAAAATTCCATGGAGACAAATATGAATAAGTTAAGTGATTCTTCTTCAGATTCATATTTGAAGGATCCCACAATGTACAGGAAGTAGATTGGATCCTTGATGTACCTATTTAATTCCAATACAGATATTTTCTTTGCAGTGAACTCCCTGAGCCAGTATTTGGTTAACGCCAAGGAAGTTCTAGTGGGTGGCATTGAAGCATGGTACAGTTGGATACGATTTGTCTCAGGTGATGAAGTGAGGTTGCAGAGATATACAGATTCTGATTGAGAAGGGAGTGAAATAGATAGATGGAGAACTTCAGTCTATTACTTCAACTTGGAATCAATTACGATTTCTGAGATAAGATGGAAGCAGGCTTTTGTAGCACTCAGTACAATAGAGACGAAGTATGTCACAGCTGGTGTCGCAAGTCGTGAAGTGGTGTAACTTCAGAAGCTTCTTGTAAGACTTCATCCGAGACATGGTACAAAAGGGAGTAGTGAAGCTCCAGTACTTATCCACAGATGAGTAGATTGCAGATATCCTCCCAAAGTGGCCATGTTGAATTGGCTGAGGAGGATGATATGCAATATTAGTCGTGTTGATTTGGCTAGTGATGAGTGTTGGTGTTTCAACATTGGGAAGACATTCTCCTATATTGGTCATGCGCAGGGCTATGCTAGTGTTGATATGACCAAAGAGAGAATAATTTGTTCACTCACAAGGCTTTGTTAGTGGTGAATTGCCTTGGTATGTTGATGTTCTCCAGGAAATAGCATCCGGCAAACATTCTCCCAGATCGGTCATGCACGGGGCTATGCTAGTGTTGATATAACCAAAGGAGAATGATTCATTCACTTATGGGGTTCTACTATTAGTGAATGGTCCATAGCATTGTGCATACATTATCTCATATAGGTAATACACGGGGCTATGCTAATATTGATATGACCAATGGTAAATGATTCATTCATCCACAGGGCCTTACAAGTCATGAATGGCCCATGTATAGTCCTTCTCCTATCAAGGAGTAGATGGGCACGCGATGCTATCACATGCAAATTTTGGGACGAAATTCATGTGTGGAGATGGCACATCAATATAGCTCACAAAGAAACTTTTCTATGATAGAATAAATCCAAGTATAGAGAATGACTCCCTCATTGAGAGGGAGTGTTGGAGTTTGGAAACTTCGGGCAGTCATTCTCCATAATTAAACCATTACAGTGTACCCGAGAAGACAAAAGAAGAAGTTGGCCCCATTGAATTATTGAAGAAAACTATTATTAAAGGGAAAATGACAAGTTGGCCCTATCGGGTTAATTAAGGTGCTGAAAAAAGTATAAATAAAGGCAGTCTCATTTCATTATTACACATTCACTCTCACTCTCTCATCTAAGGTGCAAGTTTGGAGAAGTGTTAGTTGTGGCTAACAAAAGTTGTTGGGGGCATCTTGAATATTACCTTGAAGGTATTATCCTCTCTCTTGATCTTTCTTGGTCATATAACTTATGCGCTAGATCTTGGAGAGGTGCTAGACTTGGGGTGGACACTCTATATTCTTCTAGAGAAAAGTTGGTTGGGTTTTTTCCCGTGAAAGGGTTTTCTGAGGATATATCTTGTGTCTCGTATGTCTCTTGTGCATGGTGTTTGATCCTTTAATGTTTTCGCTATTATGGTTCATTGATAATTTTAGTGTGTAATTATTTTATGGTAATAATAAGAAAATCATAAGCAAATAATTATCAGATATGGAATTAGCAAAACACCAACACTTAATTCATTAGCAATGGAGTTTCACCGAATAGAGCATAATTGTTGATAATGGAATAATGGAAGGTGGAAGAAGATGAGAAATCAAAAATCTCATAAATTGTAGAGGGAAAAAACAGTGTCTATAAACCTGAGATGAAGAAAATGGATCTGTTGGACATTTAAATGAATCCAACAAAATAAAGAGTGTTTGGGTTGAGAATAACAATTAATTCAACAAATAAGCACACATAAAATAACCTACAATCAATCTCTGATGAACAATAGTGGTGGTTGTACCAAATTAATGTTTTAACATAAACAAATCTGATTGTAGATTGCAGAGTAAATAAGGAGAACAGAGGTGGAAATTTAAAGAAGATTAAAACATAAAAATGAAAGAAAAGACAAGGCTCTTATGAAAATGATCCATGAATTCTTGAATTAATCCATCATGGCAAAGGAAATTACAATTTCCCTATGGGATTTCATATAAAAGACACAGTCATGCTGCTAAAATATCCTAACCTCCCCCTCCCCTTACATTGAATCTTTTTCGCCCTTTTATAACCAAATGGGAATTTGTTTGATTTCTTGATTTTCATGCATGTCGAGCCTTTCCTCAAAAATTTGAACCTTCACCATGATCTGTCTCTTTAACATTTTTCTTGATAGAGATTTCTTAGGAAAAGTGATTATCCAGTATTATCCTTTCCTAAGAAATCTGAGTCAAGATCATCTTATCGATCAGAAACCACATTTGAATTAGAACATATATGAACACTTCTCTTCTTCGCATACATTTTGAAATTTGTTATGACCAGGTCCAAACTGATTTTTGATAGAATACAAATCATTTCTCATAATTAATAATCATTTATGTAGTAGTTTGATTGGCTATGAAGATTCTTGATGTGTCACAGATGGAAGTACATGCGTCGCCATCTTGTCATGATTAACGATCTTCAATTATTTTGAAATAACAATCTTCTATGGGTGATAAGATTTAGTACACCACAACTTGATGTTAACTAGAGTTTTACTCATGTGCTTAGATTTTACCTTTCACTGCACAAGTCCTTAGCCATCTCATATTACACGTGGAAGAGATTAACTTTGGCGGCATTATGCAAGTATTTTTTGATTGCAATCGTCATCCAGACATGTGTTTATTATGTGTTGATTACGGGGGGTTTGAATGTGGTTAGACTAACCACATATCCTGGGGGTTGCAATCGGTGAATGGGTGCCACGTCAAAAGGAGTTTAACCACGGTAGAGTTTTGTGGCCCCCTCCCTTGTGTTATCCATTGATCACATGGAGGGGCAACAATTAATTGTAAACTGTTGGATAAAAAAGGGAGGGCGTGATCTGCATAGAGCATGCATCTTATTAGTTTATCATATAATAAAAGTTTCAAAACAATAAAAGTGATCTACTATAATAAGTTAATTTTATTAAAAAGTAAATTTATTTTATTTTATCCAAAATTCCTATAAATTTTGTATTTTATTTGAAACTTAAAACATTTGTTATAAAAATTTGATTATGTTACAACACTCTGATGAGATAGAAAAGAAGTGTCCAAAATTGGTCAACCAATCGACCACTACATATATGAAATATTTGCCCTATACCTTTGGTAAACCTGTGATAAAGTCCATCGACACACTCTCCCATTTCTACACTGGAATGGATAGAGGTTGTAATAATCATGTCGAGTGCATGTGCTCTGAATTGTTATTCTAACAAGTCATACACTCTCTCACATATCACAACATATTGTCCTTGAGGCCCTTCCATGAGAACCTCTCCCATGCCTATCTGTAGGTCTTGAAATACCCAGGGTTCCCTGACAATGGTGTGTCATGTGAAGCCCTCGAGATATTTTCCTTGAGTGTGGACTATGGAACTTAATATATCTTGTCTTTGTAGAAAATGATATCGTCCACCACCCTATACATGTCATCATGTATGAGTCCATCCATAAACTCGCATGCAAATTAATTCTTAGAATATTCCACCAAAAGGCAAGATTTCCAATCAGCTGAAATCTCCATGAGGGAACACATTGTTGGTCTCCTGGAAAGGGCATCGACAACAACATTCTTCTTACCCTTCACATACTCAATGTCGAAGTCATATGCATGTATCTTGCTAACCCATTTCTTTTTACTCTCATTCAAGTTCTTCTGCTCCAATAAATACCTCGAATTGTTGTAGTCAATCCTAACCACAAATCGGTCGCCAACCAAATGCTACCTAAACTTCACCAAAGCATGCATGATGGAAAGCATCTCTTTGTCATAAATGTAGTAGAGACGCTATATGTCTCTGAGAATCCTACTCTCAAATGCTATCATGTATCTATTATTCTTCAGAACAGCCCCAATACCCTAACCCGATGCATCACACTCAAGTACAAAAAGGTTGAGTGAAATTGGGAAGTGCTAACACTGGGCAACTGCTCATCTCCTCCTTGAGCCTATCAAATTCTTGTTGTGACCCCTTCGTCCACCTGAATGATTCTTTATTCATAGATCTATCAATGGTGCACCCAAATGTCAAAATCCCTTAACAAAACTCTTGTAGTAGTTGCACATCCCAATGAATTCACATAGTTCTGTGAGAGACCTAGGTGTGGGCCAATCCAATATGGCTTGGATCTTCTCCTGATGTACAAGTACCCCCTATGCACTGATCACATGACCCAAGTAAAGAATATTCTCCATGTTAAACTCACACTTGGATGCCTTGACATACATTGACTCCTCTCCCATAATACTCAATATCTCATCCAAATGCCTCAAGTGGTCCTCCCATGTCCTATTATGAATAAGTAAGTCATCAAGGAACACCAACAAGAACTTCCTCAAATATTTTTTCAATACATGGTTCATGCATGATTGGAAAGTGACATAAGTTTTGGTCAACCCAAATGGCATGACCAAAAACTCGTAATTCCTATAGTGACACCTGAAATCAGTTTTGTGAACATTCTGCTCTATGGCCCTAATTTGATGGTAGCCTGATCGAAGATCAATCTTCAAAAATTACACTGCCCCATGCAACTCACCTAGCAACTCGTCAATCCTGGAAATGGGATACTTTTTTTTAATTATCTTTTTGTTCAAGTACCAATGATGAATGCACATCCTCATAGTACCATCCTTGTTCTTGACCAAAACCACTGTTGAAGTGAATGGGCTAGAACTAGGCCTGATATGTCCCATCTCCAACAACTCCTTAATTACCTTTTCTATATCATCCTTAAACTTCTTTGGGTGCCTGTATGGAGTGGTAATAATGGGCTTTCCCCCCTCCTCTATCTTAATAGTGTGCTCAAATCCCTTGTCTGGAGGTCTCCCTAGTGGAATCTCTCCAAAACCTCGGTCATGCTTGCTCAAAAATGTTTGGATGTCTGCATGATATTGTTGGTTTTTGTATGAAGGTTTATGAGTAGTGATCAAACACTATGTTGCACAAGCTACATCTCCATGCCTGAAAATTCCCTTCATCCACTTGGTTGAGACAATCATAGGAGCACCACTAGACGTGCCCCTAAAGACCACCTTCCTCCCATATGTTGCCATGATTTCTAACTACATGCCTTGATAATCAATAGAATGTTTTCCCTAGGAAACAAGACATTGCACACCCAATATGATGTTAGTATCTGGTAGCTCAACTACATACAAGTCATTATTCATTGTATAATTACCCAATGCTATGCCCAACTGTGGAATCTTCTTTGTGCATGGAATACTATGCCCACCAACTATTACTACATCAAAACCCCCAAAGTCAATTGTATGTATGCATCTCCTAATAATCAAGGCTGCATCAATGAAGTTGTGGGTTTCCCCACCATTAATCAACACCGTGACATGTTATCTTTGTAATACCCCATATACCCTGAAGGTATGAAATCTAGGAACACTTGAAAGAGTGGAAATAGCCCCACTCTTGACCTCCTCATGTGGTTTCTCATCAATTGGACTACCATGCTCATTATCCTATGCATGTCATGTCTCCTCCTCTCCATCACTATCTGAAAGTACCTCTATATAGTGCACCTTTCCCTTGCCCATACACTTGTGACCAAGTTCCCAAGGTTCCTTACAGGTGAAACATAACTTCTTTCTCCTTATTTCCCTCTGGTCATCCTCATCCAATCTATCTCTCCCTGTCCACTCCTTCTGGAAAGGTTTCTTCTCTTTGTTCTTTGGGGGAGTGAAAGGTTTAAGATGAAATATGTTTTTAGGGACTGCATGCTCCATGTCCCTTGTCCTAGTAATGACATCATATAAAGATCTTGGTTTGAAGGCCTTGACCCACCCACGCAGGGGTTCAAATAGTCCCTCAGTAAAAAGCATGACCAACTTGTGCTTAGATACATCTGTCACCATGACTACCACCCTCTAAATCTCTTATATGTAAGCATTTTTCGTCCCACTCTGCATGAGTTGTGTTAACTCCCTGAAGTGCAACTCTAGATATCTCTTGTCAAATCGGTCCATAAGTCTCTGAGTGAATTCCAAGTAAGACATAATACCTGCACGTCCCAATGCGACTAGCCCATAATACCACCACTTGTGAGACTCTCCATCCAAGTGCAAGGTAGCGTACTTGATGGCCTCTGACTCTATCATGGGGTTGAGTTGGAAATAAGTATCCAACTTCTGTACCCACGCCCTAGCAGTGGATTTTCTAGAGCCATCAAAGTATGGAATGGATAACTTCCCCACTTTCCTTTGAAGCTCCAAACTATGCGTGCCCTTATTGAAATCTCTAGGCCTATTTTTGTACTTGATAGTACATAAATCCTGTAAAGATATGGCTTCCTAAACCTCCTCCCCTGGAGTCTGATACTCTCTCAAATACTTTGTAAAATGTTCCCCTTGTCTTTGCTACCCCTGATTTACAGCTTGTTGTCCATCCAAAAATTGAGGCATTTGAGGTCTAAGAGTCACTCTACTAGTGGACCCAATGTGATTCTGTGTAGGGACATGTTTATGACTCCCTTCTGCATGGTTTCCATTGTGACCATGGATGCCATTAGTTCCTCTCGACCCATCATTAACTACAATATTTTGGCTTCCTTGAGTGTTTTCCACAAGCTGAGCTAGAAGATCAACCATTTGTTGTTGCCCCCTTTCTAAGTTACCTTGCACCCTTACTATGTCATTTTGTATTCTTTTCAAGTCATTCAAGATATGTATATCACTATCATCTTAATGTTCATTTATGTCCCCCATGTCTTCCTCTCCTTCTGACTTTGATTGGAAGATGCTTTCGGCTCCTCTATACCTTCTCCTCCTATATGTAATGTGTATTCCATCACCCAAAATCATCAAAGTGACATGTAATATAGAGGCTGGCAAGAAAACCAGCTCTGATACCACTAACATGTCCCTAGCCTTAATGTTGTTATACTTCACTATGCGTTGTTGCAATGTTGGTGTGACTGCTGATAAGTTTTAGTGAATTTCTTGGGTTAAGACTTCTGTGAAATTACAAATTTCCAAGTCACTTTTTAATTACTCAGTGTCATTTTATAATGTTGTTTTTTTCTCTAAATGATATCGAATAATTAATCTATTAATTCCCTTTTTTTTAATCAACTATGGTCTACGAGAATCAGATAGATCACTAAATCGTCTTCTACAATGATCATTTGGAAGGAAACATTACATATTCTTCTTACCATAGCATTTGATATAGGGTATTTAAATTGATTCATATAAGTTAAAACTTGAAAAGGGAAGAATTATTGGAATCATAGTTTGCATGGCTCAAATGATGATTTTAAGCATGTGGGTAGATTTATAGGATGAGAATTAGTTTAAAACTATACGACTGTTGAAATTACAAATTTACATGTATTTAAATTTTCGTCCCAAATTTAAATTGAATTATAGGAAAACAATCCACCAAAATAACGAGGCGTTATGATGATCCTTTATCACATGCTTTTTTATCACACCTTAATAGCAGTGCAACATTTGACACCTTAATAGCAGTGCAACATTTGACTTAGAGATGGATTCAACATTAAAAAAAATTGAATGCAAATAAAAAATAATAATGGACTAAACACGTGGAAAGATAGTTAGAAAAAAAAAAAGCAAAATCCATTCCATTATCAATGTGCTTGGTTGGATACTTACCCTATCATATAGACTATCGACACCCATGTTAAAGTTCATAATGAAAGTATTATCGTATGAAAAATACATGACCATTCTTTTTTATATTTATATTTATGTAAAAAAAAACACCTCTTTTTCATTGACATTTTGCATGACATATTGTAGTAAAGTTTATGTACTATGAAATTATAAAAAATATAATGTTTTTTTTTTTTAAGTTAAAAACTTTAATATGATAAATATGAAGAAGGTTAGATGTTTTTTTAGTTTTGTCATTTTTTGGGCATGGTTAGGCAATTTATATTGAAATTGCACTTTCGAATGGTTGAAATTGTTGTTTTTGGGTGCATAAATGGATTTGTTATTCTTAGATATCCCTATTGTAATTGGATTGTGCAATGTTAAGATTTGATGGATGCGTTTCCATCAATCCAAAATGATTCCTCCCAAATTTAGGCAAAAAATGCCAGTTTTCCCTCCTGTTATTTTGAGTGACCAAAAAAGACAATTTCATAGGGCATTTAAACTATTATAATACATATTAATAGAAAATCTAAATATAATTTATTAATAATAATAAATAAACATCATATAATTAAAGAAGTGAGTTAGTAAGGAATTTAATCCTTAAGATTTATGGATTCATTTTAAACGACCCAAATTATTGAAATTTAGAAAATGAAACTTTGCCTCATCGAAATAAAAACTATCTAAAATAATTAAGTTTATATATATATATATAATCATGCTTTCTAAAAAATGAATTTATACTTGAAATTAGAAATTAAAAAACAACAACAAAAACTATTGATATGTTTTCAACAAAGTGTTCCTCTTAGGGGTGGTAGACGTGGGGCGATTATTCTTGATCTTGAAGGACAACTAGAAACAACCCATGCGTTTGGAGAATTCCATAAATAATCAAGTTGAGGTGTGTGCCCTTCTTCAGCACCTACTCTCAATAAATGCAGATAGAACAAGGACTTTGATTGTCATTGGCACTCAAGTATAATCATAAGCTTAATGAACTCAAAGAAGACTCCTAACGATAGCAATATAGCATCGCTAATAGTGCATATCCAAAAGGAGGATCACAAATTTCAAAAGGTCTCATTCTTCCAAGTTCCAAGGGAGCACAATCGACAAGTTGACACTCTGACCAATGAAGCAACTAGGCTCAATGTTGGGGTTCTTTGAAAAAAGGGGGGCATGTTTTCTCAATCGATCCCTTAACCTTTTGCATGTTATTGGTCATGGAGACATGCCATAACTCTATTAAATATAAAAATGTCACATCATCTCCATCGTCATATGATATTAAACAAGGGAATGACATATGAAGGGACTTGTTCACTCATTTCACACATACAAGTCTTAGTTCTCAGCCCGCATTTTGAACCCATTGGTGTATCTTATCAGGGCTTAGGTGGGATAATGGCACACTTCATGGTTGGTTTGAGAGACATTATTTGGTGGTGGACTACTCTGGGATGATTTTCCTTCTTGGTAAGGTCTTTTCTCTGTTTCTAGTTTATGTATTTGTAATTTCATATGGTGCAAAAGTTCCTAATGGTCTTTTGGTGCTCTGGCATTTCTCTGTTGTGGAAACTTTAAGCGTATATGATCTTTGGCGTTTTGGTATCTATATGGGTTCCAGTGACCACATGATGGTGGTGTTTGACGTTTTATCTTTTTTTCTAGTGGTGTTTGGCACATTAGGTTGGTGGTTTTATTTGTGTTTTGCAATCTAGTTGTCTGCCTTTTGTTTAGCCAACTATGCCTCTCCTAGCTCGTCTCTTGGTGGAAAAGTCCATCTAATAGCCAGAATTAGGTTTTACCCTAAGACTAGTATTGTGTTCTTCTTTGATTGAAAATCAATCCCTAGTTATGGATTACAAAGAGGCATAATAATTTTGTAGCATGCTCTAAAGACACAAGGAATGTATCAATAACAATGGAACCTCAATTTTTTTAGTGACCACTAAAGTCCATGAAAATGAGCACCAATGTGACTTGTAGAATGCAATGGTCATGAATACCCTAGTCTAGCAAAAGCAACACATTGATGTCTTGGAAGCAGAATGCTCCATGCTAAGGAATATGGTTTGCAACCTTAGCAAAGGTTCTCATTTAGCTACCTTTAACCTGAGGACGTTAGTTAATTCAGCTCAAAAGGGCCTTAAGGAAGAAGACAGTGTCCATCAAATCATGGAGGATATGGATTTGGGCAACCAAGATTCCCATCTCTCCAATATTGGACAAGACGAAGCCATCAATGGATGTGTTTTCCATTAGTTTCTATGTTTTGTACATCGATACTTATATTAGATGTTTTCTTTAAAATATATATTAGTGATGCAGGAGCATTCCCATCAGAAAAATCATCTTTTCAAAAAGACCTGAGAGAGTCTTGAAATTTACTAAGGGAGTGGGTTCCCTAAATTTAATTTATTGTAATTTCTATGGTTTTTTTTATGAATTCTAGGAGAGTCTAGATAATGATGAGTTATTTGACTACTAAGTGTTTTGTCATGGGAATGTGTCTATATTGTTAGCATATTTCGAGACTTTATATAGATTTTAGGGATGGATGAGGATATTGTGAATCTGAGAAATCCTTTGGAGATTTTGTGGAGTCTGAGTAGAATCTGAATTGTTTTACTGTTCATATTACATCTTTAAGATTGTAAGCCTATGCACATTTAGAGATTAGACTGGATTGGATAGGAAGATGATGTGAGTGGAAATACGCCAAGTATTCCTAAAAGGAAAATAGGGGCAATAATGTAATCCTGGCCAATTAGTGAGGAATCTGGCCTCGATAGAGTGAATTGAAGAGCTTGTGTGTGGGAGAGTGGATTTGGAGAGATTATGTGTGTGTGCAGGGTGTGAGGTTACTGTGTTGATTTTATAAATTAAGATCGTGTATGTGAATAAAAGTTTTCATTCTAATTATGTCATGATTTCTTCTAAACTATATATGTCAAGTTAATTTGGTATAATGAGCATATATGGCGTCATGGAATGTTAGTATCTCTCCCAGATTATGTATTGCAAGTTTTACAGGTCGAGATCGAGCTCCAAATTTCTCATTTCAACAATGAAGACTTTGTCGTCATTAGACTTTGAACGAGATTGAATGTGGATTGTCAGATCGCATATATGTTGCACATGAGCCGTAGGATTGAGATCAAGCGTTGTTCGTTGATCGTTTCCAAGATCAATGATCTTGGTTGATTGAGCATGGATAAGGTGCTCGGAGGTTAATTAAAGTCTTTTCACTCACAACGTGGTCTTATTTGTAATCACCGTGACACGTGGAAAGAATTGTGTGGCACCATATTATTGCAAAGTGGGTTTCTAAACCACTTTCCCATCACATGCAAGACTATATAGTTATGCCATTGTGGTAAAGTGGTAAATTATGGTTTTGGCGAGGATTTTAGTACAAGGTCATGTGGAGGATGAAGGTTTAGCACCTAGGCCAAAGGAGGGTCAGAGATTTAAAAGGGATTAGTGTTGATTCGAAAGGCGCTTAAGGTAAGCCTATTCAAAATTTCATTTGTGAACTGTAGTATAACAGAGAGCATTGAACTCTCTGCAAGAAAGGATATTGGGCTTTGATTGGAATGTGTTTAGAGCAGCTCGAGAGTTTGTAGCTGTGAGTAGAGATTCAAAATTCTGCTAAGTGTGGGTAATTGACCAGTTTTGGTCATCATTTTGGTATCAGAGCATGAGTTTCCTGCTGTTGGTGAAAGAGAATTGGTTGTAACCTGCTAAAAGTAAATTGTTGGTCTTGGACTAGAGCTATAGAGAGTGAGATATGCTCTTTGGAAAGAGATCATAAGACTAAGGATCTTATAGAGTTAAGCTCTTGGAGAGGAAATTTAGAGCACATAGGTGTTCTTTAAAGTTACAAAGGAGGTTTCCTACTTTGGGAGGAAATTGGGATAGGTTTTTCTTTAGAAGCAAATCAGAAGAAGCATGTTCTATAAGAGTTAAAGAATAGTGAAATTCTACAATATGACATTTTCAAACAGAGTGAACCTTTCCAATAGTGAAGGATGGGTAGAACTAAAGAAAGAACGTGGAAATGTGTAGAAAAGTATATACTGATAATTGATCTTTGTGTTTAATTGACATTTTGATGTTAACTGGTAGGTAGCAATAACAAAAAGAAATTGTGGCAGGAGACACCCTCACAACAAAGGAGAGTTGTGATTGCTTTCAATTGGAATTGGAATTAAGGAGAACAAGTGAAGTTCTCCGAATAAAATGTGAGTATATGAACGAAAGCCTAGAAGGAGCATAGAGATTCTCAAGAGGTTTTAGTGGACATAACCATAAGAGTGTTAAAAGGCCAGGCTTAGGGAAAGATTGATGAGGTCTTGGGTAGTAGACGCAGAGGCTTAGTTGCAACTAACATTTGAGCATGCAAAAGCTCAAAGAGAAAGAGAGGAAGATGACTATTAATGGTCATACAAAGGGTTCAAGTGTAAGCTACAACAGAGGGAAGGAAAATGTCATTGCAATTGGAAGAAAGAGGATGAGTGATGAGGAATTTGATAGAGAGATGGTTGAGATGAAAGCATGTCTAGATATGTTAATGAAGCTGCTACAGGAAAATACAGAAGAAAAAAACTATGGATGGATATTAAGAAAGAGGAAAGTGAAATGGCCTATGTTTAAGGTGAAGCTGAAGCAATGGTTGCTTGCTTGGTGTAGGAAAAAAGAACTCGGGACAACAGAGTATGAGGAAGAAGTTCACTATTGTGAAATTGAGCAAGGATCTAATGAGAGTCTCATAGAGAAATGGGAGAGTTCAATCCAACAAAAGGATGAAGACACTGAAGACCTCATGAAGTGTGTGGAGTGTTCAGTCCAGCAAAGCAAGATGATACCAGAAGCATCAACAGAGACTCAAGGGTCTCATGGTTTTGAAACTAATGCTTTGTGTTTGTTTGCAGGTCATGCAAATCGGCAATCATAAAAAATTGTCATAAAGGTAGAGGACAATGCAGAATTATCTCAAAGAGATAGAGACAAGAAGAAATTGCAAAATCTAGAGGAGAGAAAGGAAAACAGACCAAAAGGCAATCTTGTGACAGACTCAAAAGAAGACACAAGAAAATTGTCAAAATATGATAAGGATGGGAAAAAAAAACTAGAGGATGAGGTAACAAATTTGTCTTTTCAAATTGTATCTAATGAGTATGGGCATATGTTGATAGGAGAATTTAATGAAGAGGAACAACGATCAGATGAAGTACCCACAAACCATGGTGAAGAAATAATATTTATGGAAGAGTGGCTAGCAAGGTCAAAGATTGAAGAAAGTTTCAAATTGGTTATAGGTGTAGAACCTAAAAACATTCCCAGTTACAATCATGTAATTGAAAAAGTTGAAGACCATGAGAAGATTTCAGAACCAAGATGCAATTATGAACAAAGTAAAGATATAATGAGTGGCATAGGTTGGCTGGGAGGTATTTTCACAAGTGAAGTACATAGAACCATGAAAGGAAATGTACAACATAATGTAACCCTAGAATTTGAAAGGCAACATGATAGTCAAGAGAGAAACAAGAGAAACGAAGCAGCCATATGGGGTAGAAAGATCAAAGAGAAGGACAGTGACAAACATAATTTTCCAGTATATGGACAACATATTGAGGAATTTAAACCAAACATGGAATGTGAAGGACAACAAGTGGTACACACAACCATTCTCATAATTGAGAAGGGACCTTCACGAACAGATGAACATATTATTTTCTCTGGTGTGTATGCAAGTGTGGGATTTGAAGACCATACTCAAGTTAAACATGAAGTAAGAGGAAGGTATTTTCAAAACTTTTTGGAAGATGATAGCAAGGTTAGCGAAATTATGGCCCAACGATAAGGAGTAAATGATCATTTCCACATGATCAGGAGAAGGAATAAGTCCTTAGGAGAAGGATATGCAGAAACTGAAAGTGAAGAATTAATTCATAAGGACAACCAAGAAAAGACCAAGGAGAATGATGCAGGGAAGTACTATAATGCAGTACTTACAGAATTGGAAAATGAGTTGAATAGTTTTTTAATGGAGGCATCCATACATGGAAAGGAAATTAAAGTAAAGGGCCATCAAGAAGTTGAAGAACCTCAGTAGATTGTTGGAGACAGTCTTGGTCAGCAGAGTACAAATGCAAAAATATCTCATGGAGATATGGATAGGAAAACTTGGAAAGACTACCCAGAGATTGCAAAGTATTGGAGAATGCCTAAGAAGAAGGACATGCTCAAGACATCGAGAGAAGGAAATGGGCTTTTTAGTTTTTCAAACTAATGATTTGTTTGCAGATATTAAAGAAGTTGCGGACAAAAATCATATGAAGGAAGAGATGTTTGAAGTAGTCAATAAAATTGATGTTTTTACAGATAATTCTTATTGTATGTATGCACAGAGAAGGATACATAACAAGGTGATGTCTTGAAGGACAACGAAAAAAGTAACCAGTAGGCTGTAGGAAAACAAGAAAGTATGGGAGAAGTTAATGCACATGGAATGGATAGCCAACAAGACAAAGAAATTGGATTAACAATCATGTTTATGATTGAAAATGGGCTCTAGGAGCCTAGACAACATATTATTTTCTTTAATGTGTTCATTTTATGTGTAGATGTAGACATAAGTGAGAATTTTTTAAATGGAAGCAGACAGTCTTGCATAAAGCAACAAGAACATTCAGAAGAAGAGTGTGAAGAAAGGAGGAGGCAATCAATTGCCTTAACTAGTTGTGAAGGAATGTTTAAACCAGAGTGGAGCAGAACTCTCATGAAGCTAGGAATTGTTAAGATAATGTTTCAAGTAAAAGATTTTAGTATGGATGAACTGTACCCTTATGAAGTTGAGGATCACACTGAGTATGTTGTTGTAGAAATCTGGGCAAAGGAAAGAAAAAGAAAGGTGGCAATCAAGACCATACAAATTTTGTTTATAAAATTACAGCAGCAAGTTTGCAACAATAACATATACCAGGAAAAGGCTTAGATGGATATTGAAATAGAAGGATTAGGGAAGATTATGATGAAATTTCCTAAGTGTAAGAACACTTATATAAAGGAGACAGGCAACAACAGAGTAAAATTTGGAATCCATGATAACTCTAGCAAGTGGAAGACTCATGATCAAGAGATCATGAATATTTGGTTCCTTGGGAGTTTGATGCAGGAGCATTCCTATCAGAAAATTCATCTTTTCAAAAAGACCTGAGAGGGTCTTGAAATTTACCAAGGGAGTGGGTTACCTAAATTTAATTTATTGTAATTTCTATGTTTTTATTATGAATTCTAGGAGAGTCTAGATAATGGTGAGTTATTTGACTACTAAGTGTTTTGTCATGGGAATGAGTCTATATTGTTAGCAGATTCTAATACTTTGCAGAGATTTTAGGGATGGACGAGGATATTGTGGATCTGAGAAATCCTTTTTAGATTTTGTGGAGTCTAAGTAGGATCTGAATTGTCAGATTACATCTCTAAGCTTGTAAGCCTACAAACATTTAGAGATTAGAATGGATTTGATAGGAAGATGATGTGAGTGGAAACATGCCAAGTATGGCTAAAAGGAAAACAAAGGCAATAATGTAAGCCTAGCCAATTAGTGAGGAATCTGGCCTCGATAGAGTGAATTGAAGAGCCTATGTGTGAGAGAGTGGATTTGGAGAGATTATGTGTGTGTGTAGGGTGTGAGAGAAAGCTCTAGATATTAATAAAATTTCAGTGTGATTGCAAAGGTTAATATGTTGATTTTATAAATTAAGCTCGTGTGTGTGAACCAAAGTTTTCATTCTATTTATGTCATGATTTCTCCCTCAATCCTGTGAACTATATGTGTCAAGTTAATTTGGTATAATGAGAAGATCTGGCGTCATGGAATGTTAGTGTCTCTCCCAGATTATGTATTGCAGGTTTTACAGGTCGAGATCGAGCTCCAAATTTCTCATTTCAATGGTGAAGACTTTGTCGTCATCATACTTTGAATGAGATTGAATGTGGATCGTCCGATCATAGATCAGTTGCACGGGAGTCGTAGGATTGAGATCAAACATTGATCATTGGTCATTTCCAAGATCAACGATCCTAGTTGATTGTGCATAGATAAGGTGCTTGGAGGTTAATTAAAGTCTTTCGCCTGCAAAGTGGTCTTATTTTGTAAACACTAACACGTGGAAAGAATTTTGTGGCACCAGATTGTGATGTCCCGTTGCTAAGAGTAGGCCAGCAAGGAGTGAATTAGTGGTCTATTTGTTCTCGTAGACTATAGTCAGGCCAAAACAGGAACACGAGGAGAAATAAGGGTGATTTGGTGGCTAAATGATGAATTAAGCCAAAAAGCATAAGAAAAGTCACTTAAGCCTAAGTCAACGAAGAAATATAATGAAAAGGCGTTAAAGGGGGACTTAATTAATTAATTGTTAGCGCCTAGCTTAAGTGATGTCAATGGTGAATTAGATCGAGAAGAGTATAAAGTGAGGAATTCGACCTAATTCCTCATTATGTTATGATTTGATGTTGAGATATTTGTAAAGGGGAAATCGACTCCCTTGTTGTTTTGTGGATTTCTGGAGGAAACCACCACCATTGATCGATTTCGGTGTTGAGATACACACCCTATCCTATCGAAAATACCATCCAGGGATTTCACCACACATTTCAAGGATCTAGTTCAGTGACTGCACAGCTCAGCCAGTGAGGGCGCAAGGGTTAGAGAGAGGGTTTGTGTGGCCGCACGAGATAGATTAGTATTTTGAAAATTCCTTCCGACCCATTTGAGTGCTAGATAGGGCGCATATTTTGAGCCACCAGTCGTCAGTTTCTGATGGTGGAATCTCCCAGGGTGCAACAAACAGTCGGAAAGTGCGCAGCTCTTGAGGAAGCACAGTTGGGGTTCCAGGGGGTTTTCCGGGGCAGATCCTAGGAAACCCTTCCGACCCATTACAAAGGAGGTCGAGATGATCGTTTCGAGACACATATCATCAGATTCCACCAGTGGGATCACTAGGGCACACTCCCACAACCCAGGAGGTGCGCAAACCCCTAGGGGGTGACATCTAGAGCTTCAGAGGTCGGATCTTTAGTCCGACAGTTACCAGGATAAGCCTAGAGGCTAGGGCACTTCTTTTGAGATGGTTTCTAGTCCATTCCAATGGCTATCTCCATCAAGGCGATTTTTCCAGTATCTGCAACAGTTGTCGTGAGATTTTGGACTGTGTTTTGTCGATCTATCCGTGCATGCACAGTTCAACCTTCATTCTTCTGATCAGGGATATTTCTTGTTAGTTGATTTGTATTCTAGTGAAGATCCATGAGATCAAATTGATGACTAGTATACCTGCTTCCATCTTATTATTGTATTTCATGTTTTTTCCACATTATATATATCAGTGAGTTGTGTTTTCATATCTTTCACACGCAGTATATTTATACTTTATACTGCTAAAACACTTAATGAATGAAACACAAATGCGAAAATCACCAAGCATGTTCACACATTAACTCAAACGCATCCAGAAACCCCCAGAGTATCATATCTCAGTGAATAAACAATAGTTCAACAATAGGTATCTAGACCAGTTTCATCAAGGATACTTCAGTGGTATCAGAGCCTTCTTCCTGCCAACTTGTGAAGAATTGCTTCTCAAGACCCCATGATTCCAAGAACAGGTGAAGCATACCCAGAGGGTCGAGGACATATTAGGGATGAGTACATTCAGTATCACAAAGGTCATAGCAGAGATAGGAGATGTTATAACTCTGTAAATTGTGTCCAGCTGATAGACAAACGACAGAGGTAATTGTTTCAACCTACTTTAGAGCTGGGCACTAGCCTGCTCAACTTAGAAAGGGATCTCTCGTGTCACTTGATATTTATTTGATAATCAGTGGCTACATTTAGTTTTTTTGGGGGGGTTTTATAAAATTTGATGGCAAAGAAGGGGAGGAACACTCAGGGCTATGGAGTCAAAATTCTGAAATTGAATGAAAACAATGACTGGCCAATAGAACTCTCCAGAGGATAAAGACTAAATGAGGCAATGAATCTGAGTTTTTAATTTTAGTTTAAGCAAGTTGTAAGAAGAAAGAGAAAACAAATAATTGTATCAGAGAATTACTGAAATGAATTTTGAATTAGTTAAGAGGAAATTCACACAGTTTAAATTGCTTAAGATGAGAGCATCACGAGATGAATTATGATCTTTTAACTATCCAATTTAAACAGAAGACAGCGCAAATGGAAATAAAGAATCACAGGAAATACATACGATGAGAGAACACAAAACTCATATCACCACCATTAGAATCGTTTCATAGAGACTTCAAAATCTTTTGCATGTATATTCAATTCAGCTCCAGAAAATTACAAAAGAGTTTAGAAGCAACAAAAGGGTGCCCTTGCACTTTTGCCAACATTAATTCATTCAAAATTTCTAGTACTTATACAATTCAATTACAATGGCTGAAACCGAAATGTTTCAGCTTCTAAAACTGACTATAATAATTCCAACTGATAGTCTCGGCATATGAACCGATTTACAATGATTAAGAAAAAAATGTTTCATAGACTAGGGATGGATCTCTCTGACTGCTCGGCTTCCTTAGCGCCATCTGTCATGCTCAAATATCCTGTCGAATTTTCCAGTTTAGTGACACCTGGAAGTTGCTTACTGGTTCCTGGAAAACTACATTTCGTCTCTCCTAACCGTACGATCTCCTTCCACTGTGAGTCAGAAGGAATCTCGTAATCCATCATCTCCTTTATCAGAATCTCCAACTCAATGCAGGTAGCGTAAGACATAGTTGGCAACCCGATCTTCATTGTCTTGAACTGATTCAAAATATCAAAGTCTGCAGCCAAATATTCCACCAAACTGGGCCCCTTCAGGTTCTCTTCCATGCCTTCGAATTTTTAATGATCCATTCTGCATTGAGTGAGGAGAGAATTGTATTCCTCTTGATTGTATAATTTCCCTTTACCGTCCCAAAATAGTGGGAGGCCCTTGATAAACAATTGTTCAAATGTATCTTTAATCTCTTGTATGCTCTGCTCCATTTGCACAGCTTTGGTTTGAACCGATTTGAGAAATTTGTGTTTAGCGATGATCCTCCTTGCCCAAATGATCAGTGCAGTTATGTCCTTTACCCTAATGGTCTGGAGATTAGCAGTGGGCACATAATTCAGCAAGTTAATAGCGTTTTGGGCCCATTCCGAGGGCTTTTTTGCCAGTGTCTCATTAACAACAGTACATTTTCTTCAGGCTTTTTTGTCAGTGTCTCATTAACCCTAAACTTAGCAGCTTCAACAACAACAACATCCCAGATTACATTTTTAGCTCCTTTCAAAATTCCTTTACCCTTCAACCTTGTTTTCAATTTGTTCACCCTCTCTTACAATCTTGATTATCCTTTTGAAATTGGGCCATCCTTTATTCTTTTGTTTTCATCTCTTCTTGCAGCTTTTCTATGACCTCCTTAAGGTTCTTGATCTCCCCTGTCTTCAAGCTTACTTGGGACATAGCCTGAACCAATCCATCAATGCTTGATCTAGCTTTCATATTAGAAGGTACAATGACATCCATATCTGATGTTGCTACCTGTCCTTGTGACCAATTATCTTTCTCTTTTTCCAGCTGCAACACTTTAGCTTTGTAATTTAGTGCTTCTTGTTTGAATGTCTCCTTTTCTTGATCTAGAGTAGTTAGCTCTGTTGTCTTTGGATGTTCTGTGGAAAACATATTCAGCTTCTTCTTTAGGCTTTGGATCATCTTCTCTTTCTCATCTAAAGAAGCCTTTACCCCTTAAGGACCTTCATATTCCAATCTTTTGACTTGTGTCTACCAGGCCTTGCTGGATGGTTTCTCCTGCTTCAATTGTCCATCCAATTTTAGTGCATGTGTTGTCAGTCTTGAAACCCTCAAGCTCAAACTCAGGTAGTCTGAATATAGCATGTCACTGGAATTCCTGTGGATCTTTACTTTGTCTAGGGCACCAATATTTTCATAATGCATCTTGATTTCAAACACTTTATCATCATCTGTTATTGCTATGTTAAATGTCTTTCTTTCCATATCCCTGACTGAAAACGGGGAAGACTTATGCTGGGAGATCTTCTCTACCTCGGGAAACAAGTCTCTTATTTCACTATTGGCCATACTTCCCTTCACAGCATACTAATTCATTAAGTCTTCTTTGGATTGGTAGACTGCCCCAAGTGTCTTGCCAAATACATGTTTCTTGTTGTTGAAAACCCTTGAGCTGCTTTCACTCTATGGCATGCTTCTTATACCAGCCTCTTCATTCTTGGTTACACTTTCCACCATCTCCATGCTCGTTTTCTCTTTAGGTTCTTCTTCTTCCAGGTCTACTATCTGAGAGGATGATGTGATTTTCATTTTCTTGAGAATATTTTGCTGACTACTGGCACCCAGTGCCTCTGAACTGCTCCTCTTGTTATAAACACTCATCTTTGGAGCTTTAATAATCAACTTTGGGGAATTTTTCTGGGTCCGAATCTGCTGAGGGGCAGACTTTGTTTGTTGTGTTTGCTCAGGTTGCAAAGTGACTTCCATAGCTGCATAGGTTTCCCAATTAGCCAGTTCATCAAATCCTTCCACATGTTCATGCTCATAGGGGCCGTATATGCTCATCAGTCTTCTCTTAGATATGATCTCATGGGGATCATATTTCCTCTCTTGTAACTGTGTAAACCTGAATCCGCTGAGTTTGGCTTGGATCTGAGGAAAACAGGACCTAGTCTTTACCACAAAGGTCCCTATTATGAAAGGAAATTTTAAGTTAGATGCTTTGTGCATTTTCAGAATATGCTTTGTCTCTGAAATAATTCTTTGTCTGATGAACTCTATGGAAAAGACTTTGGGAGTCAGGAAGACGGGCAAAAGTTAAGGTTCGTCTTGATAACCGTATACCCAAATTACAGTAGAGTGTGTGAACAACATCCAATCTCCCACCCTGTTCTTTGGATTGGGTTGCAAAGAGCTTTTCATTTCTTCCAAAACCCTTGGCAGGTCTATGCCGAAGATGAGACTATAAACCCTGGACATGATCTTGTTTATGAAAATAAGCATAGTGATCCTTTTGCATTCATTCGAGATGAATGCGGCTTCACGGAATTCAGTCTTATTCGATTCCAAGAACATTCTCATCAAGTGCCTGTAGTACCTGAAGTGTCTCAGTGAATTGAAATTTACCAGCTGTTGTTACATATTGTCAGCGATGAACTTTTCAAAACTGATACAAACTGACTGACTAGACTCTGATAGAAAAAATGGTCAACAGGAAACCCAGCATGACTTCTACTACAAAATTATCGCTATCCAGTCCTAGAATTTGACTAAGTATGGAACAAGCCCACTGGACTTCAATAACCATGACGCTTACATTGATAGGTAACGACAGACTCTCAGAATGGTGTTCAGGTCTAACAATGGTTTGCAGAAATAAGGTTTTTTACTTCGAAGGGACATTCTCTGTAGACTGTGATAATTTTTTCTTCCTCGAAGGGATCTGACACTGAGGGAGAAGACTCTGGTATACTGAGGGTGTGTCGAATTGACGGGCTATATATTTCGCATAAGACTTCTGACCCTAAATTATTCAAAATGACCTTTTCTTCCCGTGAATATTGTTCTACACACCAGTTTACGAACTTTGGGAAAGGGAAAACGAATTCTACAGCGTAAGGGGTAATGGAGGCTTGGGCCGCTTTGAGGAAGGGTATCCGTTTTCCAACATTGTCTAGAAAATTGGATTTGGACACGGAAATGGGTGAGATTGTTATTTTTGTGTCAAATACATTTGAGTCCCTGTCAGTTAGGGCTTCTTCTTTAGAGGCGAGGTCGTGCTATGTTATGGATAAAACGACAGGCTTCCTAGCCATAATAAAAAATACATGTGAATCAGTGGAGAATGTTCGAATTTGGTTCATTGTTGAGCTTCAGTTTCGAGTGGAGTGTTTGCGCCAATTTTCTAACGTTGGAACACTTTGAAATATCATAAAATAAAGACCGGGCTCCTTTTATATGCACTTTTCTATATTGGGGGTGGGGCAAAACGGTTTTGGATAAACCGATTTTCTCCCCGATATGCTTCTGATGGCGCCACGTGTCCATGAAATGAAACCATGGTATTTTCCCCAGTCCACCCTTGAACAATTATCTTTCGTGCTACTTCGTTGCCCGATATGTGTCTTGGTCGTCGATCTAGGTCGCTTCAAGATAGACGGTCATCGACCCTCATCAACTTTCGTGCCTTCGCTATATTTGGCCCTTCTCCTCCAGAGATAACCTAGCCCTCCAAACCAAGCTGCATCTCCACACCACTTTAGCCTTCTACTAAATCTNGCCCGATATGTGTCTTGGTCGTCGATCTAGGTCGCTTCAAGATAGACGGTCATCGACCCTCATCAACTTTCGTGCCTTCGCTATATTTGGCCCTTCTCCTCCAGAGATAACCTAGCCCTCCAAACCAAGCTGCATTTCCACACCACTTTAGCCTTCTACTAAATCTGAAACTTGTATTCCATACAAAATTGTTATGGTGATAACATAGGCTCCAATTGGGGAAGTTATCCTTCCTGTGAGGTAGCAAAGAACTATAGAACTAGTGCCTATCCATTGGGTTGTGGCTTATCCATGTGATCTAAGTCCATTGGTCTTTATTCAAAAACTCAAAATCGACACAGCATAGCTCAAGGCCTTCATCTCAGGCTTCAACTATGTTTCGTTTATTCCAACTTCTTTATGCGAAAACGTAAAAATGATTATGTACAATGAATGGGTGGGGTGATGATTGTTCGAACAATGTAATGCTTGAGGAACCTGCCATTCACGGGCCCTCCTCCAACGAGTTCTCCATTACTCTCATGTAACAAGTAGGCATTGCTCCCACAGTATGCTGCAATTTTGAATGGGCCCAGCCATAGGTGATCAAATTTCCCATGTTTTCCCTTATCTTCGTTTCTGGCATCCCATTTTAGTACTCGGTCTCCTGGTTCGAAGTCATCCACCTTGGTATGTCTTTTGAAAGCCTCTTTGATCTTGTCTTGGCGCAGTTGAGTATTGTCGAAAGATTTTTCTCTGGTTTGTTGTACACTGATGAGTTCATCCTTCCTTCTTCGTGTGGCATCTGTCTCTGCATCTTTCTCCTGCAACAGTCTCATTACTGGCAACCCTGATGTAGTAGGAAAAATCACTTCAGTGCCATAGACGATCTGGAAAGAGGACATGGCAATGGATATTTTTGGGGATATCCTATCAGCCCACAGTGCGTGGATGAGATTTTTGTGCCATGCCTTTTTATTCTCTTGCAGCAGTTTTTTTATGATTCTGACTAAACTTTTATTCAAAGAATCAGCCAATCCATTCCCTTGAGGGTATTATGATGTAGAATGACCAACGGTGATATTGTAATCACTGCATAATTTTTCTATTTTCTTGGATTTTAAATTTGGTGCATTGTCTATTATGATCTTAGTCGGGCACTCGAACCTGGACAGAATATTTTCTTCTAAAAACTGGATGATAACATTATATGTTGCCTGCCTGGTGGGAATTGCCTCAATCCACTTAGTGAAATAATATTTTGCTGTTAGAATCCACCTTTTTTGGGCTGAGAATTGTGGATGTATTTCCCCTATAAAATCGAGACCCCACTGTCTGAAAGGAGATTCAACAGAAATGGGCTTCAAAGGCAGAGGTTGCAATTTTCCCTTTCCATCAAAAATCTGACGTTAATGGCATTTTGAAACCTCTTTATAGACATCGGGAAAAACGTTGGGCCAATAGAACCCAGCCCTCAAAATCTTATGTACAATTGTCTTCCAATAATGATGACCTCCACAGTCACCTTTATGGAACTCTCTGATGGTTTTCTCTGCTTCTCCTTCTATCAAACAGCTCGATAAAATCCCCCCTAGATCTTTCCAATATAACAATTCATTCACTATACAAAATTTTGCTACCTTCAGTTTCAAGAATTTGGCTTTTGTTTTACTAAATTCGGGAGGAGCCTGCAAATTTTTCAACACAAAGATGATATATGCATACCATGCAGAGTCAATAAATTTATGGAATATTTGTGGAGTCACCTTTTCCTCTTCTATTGTACTATCTGACAGCTCTGCAATGAAGTTTATTCCTAAAAGTTCATAATTTTTTTGTGCCATCAGCTTTTCCAACCCCTGTCCCTTGACCAAATTGGTGGGTTTGATTTCCAGGTCATATTCTAACAACACTGCTATCCATTTTCCCCTCTTTCCTTTAGGATCAGGCTGGGTCAGGATGTCTTTCACTGAGTTATTGGGTACATAAGCAGTAGTATGAGAATGTAGGATGTAAACTCTGAATTCTTTCAAGGCTTTGAACAGAGCATATGATTGCTTCTCCATGATGTCATATTTCAAATGAGCATCCCTGAATGTCTTGCTATAATACGCTATGGGTTTCTCAAAATTCTGGTCATCTTTCTGGAGTAAAACACCAGCAATTGTGTGTTCTGAGGCGAAAGAGAACAATATGAAATCCTTCTTTAAATTAGGACTTGCAAGTACTGGTGCTTCGGTCAATGCCACTTTGATGTCTTCAAAGGATTTTCTTGCTTCAGAAATCCACTTTATTTCATTTCCTTTCTTGAGCATGTTTGTGATGTGTTTTATGATTTTAGCCAAATTTGGGATAAACCTTCTCAGAAAATTTGCTTTCCCCGGGAAAGATTGAACCTCTTTTTTACTTCTGGGTATGATAACTTTTAGGATTCCCTCAACTCTATTGGGATCTACCTTTATCCCTTCTTTTGAAATAATGTGACCCAGCAGCTTTCCTTCTTCCATGGTGAAATTTGACTTCTTAGGATTCAACGAGATTCCAAACTTTCTACATTTTTGAAATGCCCTTCTAAGATGCTTGAGGTGTTCCTCATCTGAGGCAGAATACACAGTGATGTCATCAAGGTAGATAACAATGAATTTGTTTTTTTCATCAGCAAAAGCTATATACATAGCTCTTTGAAACATCGCCCATGCATTCATAAGCCCAAAAGGCATCTTAGCATACATAAATGTACCCCATGGTGTGGTAAATGTTGTCTTTTCCTGATCGTCAGGGTGCACCATAATCTGATTGTATCCTGAGAATTCATCTAACAATGACATCTTCTGAGAACCCACTGCCTTCTGTAAAATATGATCCATCTTAGGAAACGGATAATGATCTGTTAGAGATACTTTGTTCAAATTACTGAAATCCACACACAACCGGATTTCTCCACTCTTCTTTCTAACTCGCTCCATATTTTCCACCCATTTGGAAAATCTCATGGACACTATGATTTTGGCTTCAAATAGCTTCTTTACTTCTTTATCAATCAGGGGTAGCAACAAAGGATTTATTCTTCTCAATTTATGTTTGAATGGATTTTGATCTTCTTTGATTGGGATAACATGTTGAATTATATATGTGTCATAGACTTTCAAATCATCATAGCTCCAGGAAAAAACATTAGGGAATTATTTCATCAATTTTACGTACCTCTCCTTGACTTCAGGGCTAAGATTTCTGAACAGCTTAACGATCTTTAGATCCTCTGAGGTCCCAATATTGCAATCTTCTACATCCCCTTCATTTACTGTAATCTTTGGACTTCTAGCCACATCATTATTATCAAAGAGTTTCTCCAATGGGACCAGACCTTTAGGAATGATGTTTCTCTTTAGTTGAACGATATCTCTGCCTGCAATCTAATTGTCAAAATACCCTTTCTTTGTGAAAGCAGTTGCATCCACCTCATCGTCATAGTATCCATCATCAATGTTCAAATTCTCAAACTCATTCTCCATCTTGAGGAAACTTTCTATCTGTTTTTCATCCTCGAAAACTTGCCAGTGCTTCATATTATCTGGTACTACTGGCCTGTATTTGACCTCAACCTTATAGCTTTTTTCAGGGAAAATTGGTAATTTGAAAACTGATGTTGAAGTAGCCAAGGCATCAGCGACCTGATTTTGTTCTCTTGGAATTGATGAAAGATTACATTCTGGAAACTTCTCAAGGAGGTCTAGTACCATATTTCTATAAGCCCTCAATCTGGGGTGTTTTACTTGGTATATGCCTTTGATTTGATTTATAATTAGCTCAAAGTTTCCATGTACATCAATTCTTTTGGCATCCAATTCTTTCAAGACCTTTAACCCCAATATTAATGCTTCCTATTCAGCCATGTTATTTGTGCATTCAAAAACAAGCTTATAAGAACATAATTTTGAATCTCCTTTGGGATGATTGATCCAAACACCAGCTCTCGCTCCTTCTCTGTAGGCAGCTCCATCAAAACTCATCTTCCATATCTGATCTTCTGCTTCGTCTTTCTGTTTTGAGTCTTCCTCAATCTGCTGATCAGATCTCCCTTTGTTGGGCATGTCAATTTCTGGTTCTTCCTCTTCGCAACACATGTCATTGAAGAAAATAGAAGATCCCAACTCAGTTTCCACGAAGTATATGGGATAATTGCTAGGTTGTGACTTGTTGTTGACCATGTATTTGAGAAGGACTTCTCTAAACAACCTTTTTTCTTGACCGAAAACATGGATGGTGGCATGTAACATGTCCATCTGGAGGGTTCCCTTTAATTTTGCAGCCCAAGATCTTGACAACAACATGTCGAATTTGGGAGGGATGTCAGCCACTACTACATCCATGACCATGTTCTTTGCTAGAATTTGTGCCAAAGATACCACCAGATATTTGATAAGACCTAGGCATTTCACCTTCCCGGAATCAAAAGAGAACAAGTCTTTGTAAGGCCTGGTAATGTCAAAACCTAGTTGGTCCATGACCACTTTGGGCATTAGGTTATGAGATTCCCTTGAATCCAACATGGCATTGTGTAGAGTTATATCATGGACTTTCAGGCTAACATAGAAAGGGGGAACTTCTTCCTTATCACCATTTTCTTCTACTCTTGGTCTGAATAAGATGGCAGGGTGGTCATCTTGTACGTTCAGGGTATCAGAAGCCTATTTTGTTTTAAGCATATTGATGATCTGATTTCTATATTCACTATTCTTGATTAATTCATTAAATGGCATATAAATTTTGATCTTAGCCATCTCACTTTAAAAATTAAAATACGATGAAGTCTTCTCTACCCCCTTGGTGACCGTTTCTTTCCTTGCCTCCAATATTCTCTTATGTGGTTCTTCTTTCTGCTTTCCTTTGTCCACAATACCCTTTGCAACATAATCCTTTGTAGTAGAGTCTTTTGTAGCTGAATCCTTTGCAGCAGAATCTTTTTTGGGCTGACTTGAAGAAGGTATGTTACTTTGAGCTTCCTCGGTGGGGTTTCCCTTCGGAGGATTTCCCTTTGGAGGATTTGGAGGTACCCTTTGATTTCGAAGGTTGTATTGTCTTTGGAATTGCATGATGGCATTTTGCAATCATGTCTGGTAATCTTTCGTTTCTACTGACAACCTTTCCTCTTCATCTTGCAAAAAGATCTCACTTGCATCCATGAACTGGTCATGTTCTTCTTTAGTCAAAAACACTTTTGTTTCTTTATCATCATAGCAGTTCATGTTGTCTTCAAAATATCCATCATAATTTTCATCTATATAATTATTTTGAAAAGGAGGCCTTACTTGTTGATCTCCCTAATTTCCTTGATTTCCTTGATTTCCTTGATTTCCCTGATTCGCCTGATTTGCTTGGTTCCCCTGATTTCCCTGATTCCTTTGCTCTCTTTGTCTAATTTGGGGGATCGATGGTCTCCTCAGATTTCTAGGTGGACCATCAGCCTATTCTCTGGGGTTAGACCTATTACCTAGAGTCATCCTTTCCATCATTCTCTCCATGTTTCTCATCATTGCTTCAAACCTTTCTTCTGATGTTTGTGACGTTGAAGGTTGTTCTTTCTCCTTAGTTTTGTTTATGTCCCTGCCAGAATTAGTTTTCATCTTCCCTGAAGCCATTAGGTTCACTTCAACTTCTATGGCATCAGTCATCATATCATCCAATGTGGCATATCTTCGCTCTCTTAATAATAAAGCAAAGTCACTTTCAAAAGAATCAGCATATCTGAGCTTAGTAGCTTTAGGGGGGGGGGTTTACGTCAGTAGGAATCACATTCTAGACCTTCATGAATCTAGCCGAAAAATATTTCACTATTTCGTCAAGTGATCTCTTCATGTTGTTGTACTGGGTCAACAACTGAAGGGTTTTTTTCTTATCTCCCCATTTTGGAAGGAAGCTTGTTTCAAAGGCCTCGAAATCTATGATACTACCTAGTGGAAGGTCTCTGAACCGCTTCCTCAATTTTCCTACAAGACTTTGTGTAAACAACCTCATTTCCACATCTTCAAAGTCCACCTCTTCCAAGTCTATGAAATTATTAAACCGGTCTAGATGCTTCTGAGTTGATATATCACCTTCAGCATCATATAGTTTGATCCTTAGGTTATAATCTTGAGGTAGATCATGTAGTTGAGCAGGCAATATGAGGGGAGAAAATCTGGTTGCCATAGTTGTTGTGAGGGGTTAGAGTGGTTGTTGGTTCTGAGTAAGGATCACTATAGGCCTGGAAGATATGGATAAAATTAAATCTTGGAATCTCTTTTCGTCAAAGATGGTCAGACTTAGTTATGAATAGGGCTTGCTCAAATTTCACATCAAACTCAAGGTCTTCAAGGCTAGTCACTCCATGCTTGGGCAAGGACAGATATTGATCTGGACACAACACTGGGGTTACTGGCTTTTCTTTTCTTTTGTGTACAAGCTTTTCAGGGTTAGACACAAGGATTCCAGCTTCTGGGTCCGGGTTGCTCCTGGTTTGAATTTTCTTAGGAGCCAGGATTTCTATTTCACGTTGTTTGGTGCAATTGGTCTTTTGGTAATGCAGTCGCCAGGGAAAAAATAATCTCATCCAATAAGGTATTTGATCCATTGTCACCCTCAGGGATCAAACTAAGTCTTTAAAGTCATTTTTCCCACGGAAGATTTTTCAATTTTTTCCCCAGCAACGGAGCCAGAATGTTAGCACTTTGTAAATTTTTTCTGGTTGATAGACAAACAACAGAGGTAATTGTTTCAACCTACTTTAGAGTTGGGCACTAGCCTTCTCAACTCAAAGAGGGGTCTCTCATGTCACTTGATATTTATTTGATAATCAGTGGCTAGATTTAGTTTGTTTTGGGGGGTTTTATAAAATTTGTTGGCAAAGAAGGGGAGGAACACTCAGGGCTATGGAGTCAAAATTCTGAAATTGAATGAAAACAATGACTAGCCAGTAGAACTCTTGAGAGGATAAAGGCTAAATGAGGCAATGAATCTGAGTTATTAATTTGAGTTTAAGCATGTGTTACACATCAAAATTACTCACTTTGATAGTGTCACAAGTGTCGTCATTACAAGTGTCGCATTTTGCTCACAAGTGTTGCAACTGTCAAGAAAAGCATACTACCATGATGCCTATGTCATACTTATAACAACATCAAAAAGACACTTGAAACACCTCAAACACTTGATTTGGAAGAAGAAGAATGGTTAACTGGAGTTATGTACCTCTTGCCATCTGAAAGAACCATTGAATTTGGGTTTTTAGAGGAGAGCGCTCCCCTATACCTCTCTCAGGAGTGTTGGCGCCCCCCTATAGACTGTTAGGGAGCGTTATAACACTTCCTCTACCATTTTGAAGGAGCGCTACTACTTTTGGGAGTGTTGGCGCCCCCCTAAAGCTTGCTAGGGAGCATTATAATGATCTGACACCCCTTTTGAAAGAGCGCTACCTATTCTGGGTAGCAGTTGGTTTGTTGAGAAGAATGGGGGAAAGATATTTTCAATCTTGGAAGGCAGTTGGATTCAAATCCTTGGCCAAGCCATGATCACGGGGTAGATCCATAACTAAAGGAGGAAAATCCTCAACTTACCCCAAAGATATCTCAAGTGGTTGGGCCTCTCCAAGCCTATATAAGCAGGCTTTCTTATGGTGAAAAAAGGAAGGATTAGAAGCATGAAACCTATGATCTCATAGGAAACACAAAGTGAAGTAGAAGAGAATAATCAGTGAAGCTGTTGTCATTCTGATCGTGGGTCTTTTGAGAAAGGGTTAAACAAAGAGGATTTGACGAAGTTGTTGCATTTGCATCTATGGTTGTAAGTTTCTTTCGTTATTGTTCTCATCAATATAACACGCTTGGCCTGTTTCTTTCTAGTTTGTGCTTAATCTCACATGAACTTGTCTCTAATAGATAGGTCTATTTCAAGCTAATATCAGTAGAGTAGGAAGTGGTTGTACTTTTGTTTGTCTATAGGGCTTATCAAGGAGCGAAAGATTGGAGCTCAACTCGGATCGTGCAGGGACAAACACCGGTAAAAGGTACTTCTTTTCTCCATCCTCCTCATACATTAGTTTATATATATCTAAAAGGAATTTAGTTTCTATGATAAGCGTCTTATGTCTTAAGAGTTAAGAGCCTAGCTCTCAAGAGGATATCTACCTGTCCGCAGGGAGATTTTCCTTCAACAGAAACTGGCGACTCCATTGGGGAAGAATCAGAACTTTCTTAGTTTTGTTTTTCCTCATAGACCTTGTCTTACCCATTGTTTTATTAGGCCTTGTTCACCCCTTTATATATGATTGCACTTGCTGATTGAATCCTTAGTCCATCACATGCATCCTGATTAACAAAAAATTAAATGAGTTTTTGGTTTTTTTGACATTTTTCTGAGTTTTTTGAGCCTGGCACCCCTGTGCCCATGTTAGCCCAGTGCCAGCACTCCCTAGAGGCCTTAAATAGAGCTTTATAATGCTCTGGTGGCCCTTACACCAGAGCGCCAGCCTCTCCTTGGCAAAAATACCTTCCAGAATTGTGTTTTCTGCAACTCAGTCTCTGTTTTTTGCCCTTGTCCAGCTTCTTGATGCTTCATTACATCTTCCTAATGACATTTGACCCTCTCCTTTCTGAAAAGTAGGCACTTTTTTGTTCATATTTGGTGACCTTCTCTCTTATTTTGAGTCTTTTCTCTTGTTGAGAAGTTGGAATCGATCCACTGCCTTTTTCTCACTTGTCTGACTGAGCAGAAACTTTGGTGAAGGACATCAGAAGTCTACGAATCTTCTCATTTGTCTTTTGTTTTTTTTTGAGGTCATTATTCTTGAACATCTCTCTTTTGTGTGAATTGTTTGATTTTGATTTGTTATCTTTTCTTTTCTATTTGCTTCTTGTTTCAATCATAGTAAGAGGGTGTGTGTTGTTTGTGCGAAATATGCTCATACTTGTTTGAATCTCCTTGGTCTGAAAGGGTAGTTAGTAGGAGAAGTCTTTGCATTGAATTAATCATCATTCGCATACAAACGACAAAAGAGACTGTCCACTTCGCAATGAAGTGGCCAAAATTTTCCAAGGAAAGTCACAACCCGTTGTGCTTACTCAGCCTTTTCCATAGCAACAATCCATGGTTGCTCAAACCCCCTCTCCTGGGGGCAATTCTAGCGATCCTCCTGATGAGGCCTCACCGAGTGCACATATTTAATTGTTTAATGGGATCAATTTGACCACTCGCTCTAAGGCATATGACACACCAGGTAACCCTGACAAAGGAAAAGACAATAACGATGCTGGTACTTTACCAGATCCATCATCGTCCTCTGTTAGTTTTCCATCGGTTAATCCTCCGTCTGGACCACTTCAGACTGAGAAACCCACGTTCGACTCTATCTTACGCCCTCCTAAGAGCACTATACGTAAAGCTACCTTTAATCCTAGTTGAAGTGCCACCCAGAACTACAACATTGTTGAAGATTTGGCTCAAGCACCGTGTGCTATGTCTGCGTTAGAAGTTCTACAGCATTGCCCCAGTCAACGTAGAACGCTCTTGGCCGCTCTTGGCGTTGTTGATCATGAGTCATCCAATCAGATCATGTTTAACCTGGACAATTATGCATCTCAATTCTGCCACCAACTCCCTTTCCAAGTTGATGTTATTGTTCACAATCAACAAATCCACCGAACTATCCTGGATGAGGGAGCCTCGACTTGTGTCATGTCTTTGGCATGTTGGAAAGGTGAAAAATCACCAGCACTCAACAAATCCCCAATGATGTTACACACCTTCGATGGGTGAGGTTTTCATCCCCATGGGATTTTACAGTCCTTGCCCATCCAATTGGGTGGAAAAACTATATTGTTGATGTCGAGGTGATCGATGCTCCCCTCGATTACAACTTGTTACTTGGAAGAAGTTGGTTTTATACTATGACTGGCGTTGCCTCATCAGTCTTTCGATGTGTACAATTTCCTCATCAGGGCAAAATTGTCACTGTTGATCAGTTGGATTTCTGCACGACTGATGCTTGTGCCCCTGCTACCAACAATATTCATTTCTTAGGAGACCACAAGATCACATATGAAAGCATTGGTGTTGGCTTACTGAAAGATTCTAGCCTCATGGGTACCTTCCCTACACCACTTCCACCGACTACACATCATATTTCCACCGCCAATATGATTTCGACCACGGCTTATCAATCTTTGGAATCATCTGACCCTTGRATTGTACCTTGTCTGTTGGAATTTGATGCACTAGGTGACACCGTGCCACTTAGTCTAGCCGAAACGTCATACGTTTCTATCCAATCTGGTTCTCCTTCGTCAGATGACCAACATCTATTGGCACCTGACATTTCCTTGATGCAATAACAGTTGAGTTCCTTGTCATCTGMAATCGACTGCATTTCACCAATTTTTCCTTCGGATGAATCTATTCCRGATATGCTTCGCATTGACAAGTTACCTTTGGATAATAATTGTCACCAATCCTCTTTTCTTCCCTCTCGTGAAGAAATTCGGGCAGATATACAGTCTATCTACCCTCTTGATGTCGATTTTCTATCGTCTCCCATGCTTTCAACTTTTGATAATTTGGATCCGATAGTAGACATGGTGATTTCTTCGGTAGGGTTATTGGAGCCTGATCACCTTACTCCTATCGCGACCCTCGACATGTGTTCCTTCTCGAGTGATTATCTTCCATCCAGTAAAGAACTCCTGGAGGTCATGACCGCATTTTATCCTTTGACATGGTACCCTTCCAAAGCATTATCCTCTTGGAAGCCATGATCCAGACAAAACCACGAGCATAGTTTCTCTTCTCTGTGGCAAGCTCGTTAAAAAATGAAACAGAGGTCCTGAGCATAGTTCTTTTCCTGTGTCAAGCTCGTTAAAAAATGAAACAGTCGCCTCTCTTGAACCTTCTTTTCATCCACCCTTCTTCTTTTTCTCATCTACTAGAGAAATTGGTGACGACCTTAGAGACGGTGAATGAATTGAAGCTTGGAGGGCATGTCTCCAGCCTTTGTTGATCATTCTAGAGCTAAGCCACTAGCTTTCATGCTAGGGGCATACCGAGCTTAGTCTTTGTTCTTTCTCTTGCTCATAAATACATGAGAATGCATCCGGGTAGACTTTTATCTCTTTTTCGGACCTGTATGGATACACGAAAAAGGAACCCCCTGGAGTCTTCTTTAAGCTCTTTTCAGAGTCTCTAAACATGAAAAGATTGTCGAGTGATCTTGCTTCCTTTTCCACTCGTTAAATGGATTGAAAGGGCGTCTTTCGAGTGATAATTTATCTCTTTTTCGGCCTCGCAAGACTAACATTACGAAAAAGGACAACATTGGAGTCATCTTTAAGTTCTTTTCAGACTCTCTAAACATGAAAAGATTTTCGAGCGGCCTTGTTCTCTTCACGCTCGTTAAAGTATTTGAAGAAAATGTATGTTGAGCGATAGTTTATCTCTTTTTCGGTCTCATCAAACTACTTTACGAAAAAGGAACTGAGAGAGTTCTCTTTTAAGTGTTTTTCCAGACTCTATAATCATGAAAAACCTTTGAGTTTTCTATCTTTGGACTCGTTAAACAAACATCGACAGGCCCATACGGCACCGAACTCTTACTTCTTCTAGTTCATTATAAAGGAAGAGGGACTTACTGAAGGTGATTCATATCGACCATGTGTTACCGTCCTCAAACTTGTTAAATTAAAAAGAGGTACTCGTCTATCTGGATGGGGGAAAAAATTGAAAGAAGCAAGCCAAGCAGTTTTTTAGAACATTACCAAGTAACTCTTAGAGTCGCCCTTGAACACGGCACTTTGTCTTTCCGCACATCTTAATCTGCTAAACTTCTGCACTGAACCAATCCTCTGAGTTTTCCTTACTCCTTTGGGTCACCCGACGAAAGTCACAGTATCCATTGCATCATCGTGTTTTGGTCCTTGTCATGTTTATGTTGTTGTGCCTTCATTTTTCAAGGGAAGCATCTGCCTCGAGAGTCAGCCATCACAAATATCTTGTCTCAATACCCATGTCAGTACATGTTCATTTGAT